>OZ023210.1:46464000-46869000 GCA_963995525.1 Escarpia spicata
GTAAGTGTGTCTGATTACGTTATATGAGAGTATTGAAGATAACATCATTGTATTGGTTCATTGATGATAACAACAACATATCACAGTGTTGATGAATACAATATTGTATCAATGTGTTGATGATTACAAGATCATATCAGTGTGTTTACATTGTAAGTGTGTCTGATTACGTTATATGAGAGTATTTAAGATAACATCATTGTATTGGTTCATTGATGATAACAACATCATATTATCAGTGTGTTAAGGATTACAATGTGTTGATGATCACAGCATTATATGGGAAAGTTGATGAGACAACAAAACGGTAAAGGTATGTTGATGATAACAACATTGTATCAGTGTCTGGTGGTTAGAACGTCACATCAGTGTTTTAATTATATAATTAATATAGCATAGTCTTATCTGTTCCTTGATGATTATAGACTCCCTTCCTTATATCACAGTATTGTAAGCCTGGATCTATGTTGGCCAGGTTTTTTGGCCAGTGGTTGCTTCCTCAACTAATTACAGGTGACAATACTATGCTGCAGTAATTACTACAGTTGTAGTGTTTTTTCTTGAAATTCTACGTACTGGTACATACGGTTTTTTGGTTACTTCATAGGAACCTAACCTGATGAAAGAATTCTTTGACCAAATCCTCCCAAAGATGGCGGAGTTGGCACTTCAGCTGCCTCAGTTGTGCCAACAGGCAAGTATTTGTTCTCACAATATTTGTTTTGTAAAGTTGTATTTCTACTGATTGCAGGTTATTTGACATAAACAGGAACATTAATTAACAACCCACACATAAAATATCAAGTAAACAGGAAACTGGTTATGCAAATTTGATATGTAAATGAGGGGAATATGTAAACGAGGGAGATATGTGTTAGTTTAAAAAAGTAATTAACCGTAGATATAAGTCAAAGCCAAGTATTTGGGACAAACAGTTTTCAATAATAAAATGGCCACACCTGTGATCGATATATGTCAAGATAAATGTTATGACAATTGCTACATGATGGTAACAAATAGTGTATATATAGCAGCAATTATTATTTAAAGCAGTAATTTTATTATATATTTATACCAATACTTGGCCTGTGGAATAAAACGTCAAAATCCTTTGCAAAATCACCTCAAATTTTACCAGTTTTCGTTACATGTAACAGTATATATACAGTTATACACTAATTCCCTCCTTTATAATATCGCTACCAAGGACCTTACAAAACTGCAATGTGTCCAAAATTATTTGGCAAGGGTAGATACCCGATCTCCTAATTTTTCTCACTAAGTCCCACTTCTAAAATCACTGCATTGGCCACCTGTGCAATATCGCATTATTTTTAAGATGTGTACAATTACTTATCAAGCCCTATCATCCAAACAACCTGCATACCTACATCCTATGCTTACTCCAGCAAAGAAACCTAAACAGCTTCGCTCGGCAGACTCTGGTCTACCTTTTATTCCCATAGTTAAGACGAATGCTGGAACTCGAGCCTTTTCAGTTGCCGCACCAACTTTGTGGAACTTACTCCCTGTTGGTGTTAAGTCAGTCAGAAATATAGTTTCATTTCGCCATCATCTAAAAACCTGTCTTTTTAATACTGCATATCCTCCTTAGCTTCTTAGCAGTTCAATCCATCTGTTGACGGCTTTTGTTTTGTACCTGACAACATGAACAGTTAATTCTTTGGATTTGTTGCACCTTTGAACTCGGATTTTCCGAGGATATTGGTGCTAAAGAAGTATTATTAGTATTATTAAGATGTGTGTGTGTGTGTGTGGTGTGTGGTGTGTGGGTGTGTGTGGTGTGTGGGTGTGTGTGTGTGTTCATGTGTGTTCGTGTGTGTGTGTGTGTTCATGTGTGTTCGTGTGTGTGTGTCTGTGTGTGTGTCTGTAAATCTGTGTGTGTGTATCTGAGTGTGTGTGTGTGTGTTCGTGTGTGTGTTCGTGTGTGTGTGTGTGTATGTGTGGTGTGTGTGTCTGTGAATCTGTGTGTGTGTATCTGTGTGTGTGTATCTGTGTGTGTGTGTGTGTGTGTGTGTGTGTGTGTGTGTGTGTGTGTGTGTGTGTGTGTGTGTGTGTGTGTGTGTGTGTGTGATGTGTGTGTGTATGTGTGTCTGTGCGTGAGTGTGTCTTTGTGTGAGTGTGTATGAGTATGTGTGTGTCTGCGTGTGTGTGTCTGTGTGTCTGTGTGTGAGTGTGTCTTTGTGTGAGTGTCTTTGTGTGTGTGTGTGTCTTTGTGTGTGTGTGTTGGGGGTGGGTTTGAGTGTGTGTGTGTGTGTGTGTGTGTGTGTGTGTATGTGTGTGGGTGCAGTGCAACCTCACTATTAAGGTCACTCAGGGGACTGGGTAAAATTACCTGAATAGCAAGGTGACCTTAGTAGCGAGACTCATTTTCTATACTTTACTATAATAATAATAAGACTTTTTGTCAGCAGTTCATAAAAATAAAAGGTTTGGTCAGTCTCAAAATTGATAAGCAGTATTACAATTGTCAACAGATGGATGCATACACCATGGAGGTGTGGTAAAAGCACATTAAGCAAGGTTAAAAGTCACTGCCACCAACACATCTGCTGTGTACGTTATGTTGCTGTGATGTAAGAACCTTAACGATCTGAAGTTTGGTTACCATTTTCTACTACAACTCTACTACAACTTCTACTACTGGCGGTTTATATCCATGGTCACCAGCCACTCCCATTAACGTATTCAATTAGCAGACATTATTGATGAACAGATAACACATGATTGTCAAAAGTAGCATTGATGTAATACGTAGAACAGACACACCATTTTTAGTCCTTTGGCCGAAGGTCCAAGGGACTATTGCCATCACTCTGTGTCCGCCATTAGCTGCCGTATCTCAGAAACCGTTCAGCAACTTTTTCTCTAATTTTGCAGAGAAATCTTAGGGCACTGCCACTAGGCACGGGCAATCTGTATTTGATTGAATCATTCTAAGGGCTCCTTGGGGCCTCCAAGGACCCCAAAACTGGCAAAAATGTAACCTTTGCGTATTTTTTCAAAAACTGTTCAACAACTTTTTTTCTAATTTTGCATATACATTTCGTGTGGTAGTGTCACTGTACACAAGAAATCTGTATTTTATTGAATCATTCTAAGGGCACCTAACAACCCCCCAAAAAGGACCCCAAAACTGGTAAATTTTCACATTTTGCCTATTTTTTCAAAAACTCTTCAGTGACTTTTTCTCTAATTTTGCATAGATATTTTATACGTTAGTAGCACTATACACAAGAAATCTGTATTTGATTGAATCATTCTAAGGGCATCAAAGGTCCCCTAAAATGCAACATTTGCTATCTAAATTCTCTCTGCAGCCGCAGCTCTATTTATAACGATGGGAAACCCTTTTCCAACAACATCACATGAGGAGTCTGTGTCTTGCATGGATCAGAGGTTGTCTTTTCTGTTATTTCAAAAACTGTTCAGTATGTTTTTCTGTAATGTTGCATAGACGTCTCTTAGGGTAGTGTCACTGTACACAAGGAATTTATATTTGATTGAATCATTCTAAGGGCATCTCAGGGCCTCCCAAAAAGCTAAACCCTTTTCCAACAACATCCCACCCCATGGCAGCTAAGATTCTCTGGCTGCTATTGTTTGAGGGAAACTGTGACTAATCTGTAATTGGTCACTGGCAGAGGCTTGTGTCAACAAACAGATGCACTAGTCCCCTGTTAACCCATTAGCATTCAGCATGTTATTTCTGTACAGTATCTGTTTCCTCAGATTCCAAAAAAATTATGCATGGTAGTTTTATCCTTTTCTAATTACAAGTATGTGCTGTTTTGAAGAGCATTGAATTATCTACATGATGATACCTTTTAGTATGTTGTTGCAATGAAATATGTTGACCATACTGAGCTTGGTAAATGGTAATTTTTATAATGAATCACATTTTGAGAATGCATGTCATTGTTTGCGGTGTAACTTTTGTATGCTTCATTTTCTGCTGCTACAAATCCGTTCATCTGAAAGATTATTCAATTACCTATCCAATGATAATACATATCTTGTGGTGTTGGAAATATATAGCTCTGGTATATTGTACACGAGGGTTGTGATAGGAAACTATTGGACATTGCGACAGTCCAGAAAGACAGTATGAGATGTGTCACTTTATGAAGTGTGACTTTCAGATACTTAATTTTGTAGTGCTATGGATTATGATGGGCCTCTCCATTAGCTCCCTATATATTTATGTGAAATATATCAATATGTCATTAAAATATTTCAGAACAGGCTAACGCTAAGCTGCAACTGTCTTTGAGTTTGTTTACATTTTGACAAATTACTATTAGATAGCACTAATTTTTGAATTGGCACGACTAATGCTAATATATCCCACAAAATGACTTCTACAGGAAACAACGTTGGTGTAAATTATCATCCCATTATTCTTACTGACAAAGACCTCTAAGTTAGGTGAGTAACACCTTCGAAGTTCTGACAGCAGGACACCGCCTTCGGTGAAGTCGAGACAAAAGTTTGACAAAGGCTTCAAACGGTCTGTCACCGTCCAGCTGACCCATTTTTTTTTTTCTTTAGACTACCTTTTGCTCTCAAATAATCTGTCCTCTTAATTTTAACATAAAGACATAATCTGGCATAACTTTATAAATTTTTGTAGCAGCACATTTGTACTTCCAGTGTATCAAAAAACTGTTCAGTAACTTTTTCTCTAATTTTTCATAGACATTTCATGTGGTAGTGCCACTATACACAAGAAATCTGTATTTGATTGAATCATTCTAAGGGCACCAAAGGTCCCCAAAAATGCTAAATTTGCGAACTAAAATTAATTGTTTACCTCAGAGTAGCTATATTTTCTAATTTTGCATAGATGTATCTTAGGGGGCTGCTATTATACACACAACATTTTATTGAATCATTCTAAGGGCACCTAAGGGGCCCCCAAAGTGCAAAAATTTACATTATCTAGTGATGTGGTTTTGAGAAGGGCCCTTGAGAACATCCCAACAGTATATTTTGTTTAATGTGCCAGAAAGCCAGCAGCATCACTCCACTCTGCAGCCTAGTGCTATTGTTCCATTGAGACCTTGACTAATCTTTAATTGGTCACAGGGCCCAGGAAGAGTAGACACACTTGACCCCTGTTAGACTGAACAGTTGCCTAAAACTGTTAAACTGTATCTTCAAAACTATTGATTTTCTATAATTGCAAGTTGTGTTTATTTTGATGTTCATTTAATTATTATAAAATGGTGTGACTGTGGTGTCTATTGGTTAAAGATGTATTGTTACCTGTAGGTAACAAACGTAGAAAATTTATATTCTGGACAACTATAAAGTGAAATATCCTACACTTTATTGATATCAAATGCATTCTACTGTTCTGTTTCGCTTGCCATGCCTTGTGTAGACATGGTACTATGTAAATCAATTGTATCAATATAGACTAATAATTACAGATTCACAATATAGTTGACACCTGAAACAACCAAATGTCAACCATTAGAAGAGTTGACATAGTTCCGCTATACACAAGAAATCTGTATTTGATTGAATCATTCTAGTGTCATCAGCATATAGTAGAACATACATTTTCTACATCATCATCACTAAGGTTGTTGTAAATTTCACCAGCTGCCATGTCAAGTCCCTTATAATTATAACTAACAGTGTTCAAAATTATTCAGGTAAATAGCAAATAACAAAGGACACAAGTTTTCTCCTTGCCGTACCTCTACATCACATGAGAAGAAGGCTGACACAGCCTGGCCCTGTTTTATACATGATTTAGCATTTTTGTACATGTTGATTACAATTTTCAACACATTACCATTAATACCGCATGAAATTATCTTAGACCACAGTGAGGACCGGTCTACTAAATCAAATGCTTTCTTAGAATCGATGAAGGCACAATAAAGCCTTTTGCATATAGACAAATACAATTCAACCAGTACCCCTATCTGAACACTGCCTGTTCTTCACCTATTACATTCGCTTTGTTTAGGTATGTGGTCAGTCTGGCATTCTGAACAATCACTAAGGATTAATGAACACTGGTGCACAATGTCACCCACTTGGCAGGTTTAGTTGATCTATTCAGCAATTCCAGGACACTGCTTAGGCCTCACTCTGGACACTGTCACTCACAGTGTTGTGTATTGTCTTAGTTGGTGCATTGAGCTAATCTACTTGACCATGAATCAGTGGTGGCTCTGGTAACTTTAGAGGATGGAGGATGAATCCAGTTGTTGGCAGTGAACACTAGTGCTGAGAGGTAGATTAACACCTACCAGTCTCCAAAGCTCTATATTTTCAAAAAACTGTTCAATAACTTTTGTCTAATTTTGTATAGATGTATCTTAGGGTATTGCTACTATAACAGCCAGACAGACAGACAGACAGACAGTATTTTTTTTACCATCATAAGCACATAAACTACAATATAATATTAATTGTAAGGCCAGGGAGGCTCCCATTAAGACAGTTATATGCAGTTATCATGGGAGCCACCCTACTGATGTAACTGGATAGTGGACTTTGCCCTGATCACTTACTAGGCTGTGAGTGGAGTTGCCAGCTGTAAATCTGTGTATTGGTCTAGCCTAGTTAATTTTTCTTTACTGTACCTTTTGTTCTCAAATAACCTGTCCTCTTAGTTTTACACATGAAGACATAATCTGGCATAACTTGATAAGTTTTTGTAGCAGCACATTTGTACTTCCAATATATCATTGCAACATAACATACACACTGTATGTAATATTTCCATGCAATCCATTTGCATATATAATGTAAAACTTCAACAGCAGTTTTCTTAATTTTCATTTTTTGACCCCTACCATGTTCAATGTGCCATAACTTCGCCAATTTTTGTAGGAGTCATAATGTTTGAAACTGTACAAGCACCCTACCCAACCTTTACAAGAATGAAAGAAAACAATGTTACAATTTTTCTGACTTATCACTTATTTGGTCAGCCGGGGTCACATATAGACATATTAGTCCAAAGGACTTCAGGGCCACTTGGCCCATTTTTTTATCATTTAGTTACTTACTTGACCACTTGTGTTAGCTTAGTGAGGCAGGTAATTTTGACAGAGCACGGTTGTTGGTCAACATATCTTGTGTCGTTGCTTTCAGCCAATCCCTCAGTTGAAGAGGGGAATTGCTCACTCCATCACAATGTCTCAGGAGCAGGCTGCTTGCCTGCTCACAAACGCTTTCTTCTGCACCTTCCCAGGAGACAACAGTTATCAGAACCGATCCAACATCCCTGAATTTAACTTCAGAAGGTAATACAATAATTTGGCCAGTTTATGAATTACCTTACACCACAGAGATAAAAAAAGTGTTAAAACGTACACATCTAAGTTTGAATTCTACTATAAAATTCATGTGTTTATGTGTGTGTGAATATTTTAGAACCCATCTAGTATGTCCACAGCTATAGTGGGCTGGTGTTTCTGAACATTTCTTTGTTATTGCAATGACTGTGATATTCACAGATCTATCACAAATTCCACAACGTAACACCTTCTGCTTATCACTACGTGGTTATTTGTAGATTATACCGAGCTGGCATTCCACCAAAGACACGTGAGAAGCTGAAGTGTCTGCTTCACTACTTCAAGACTGTCACAGAAAACAGTGAGTCACACAACCAAAGCCATTTCCCGAACTAGTGGTAGATGTTGTAAAAAAACGTTTTAATAAAGACGTAACATAAAATTAGTTGAGAACACACTGATGACATTTCCCATTGCCATGACAAATATTTATTCTAATAAATAATATACTGTTTGGCTATGGTGTAGTTTGCCTGAATAAATAGGATTTGTTTTCCACCTGCAAGTAGAATAATGACTAACACCTCCAATGTACTTGTTGGCAAAGTCCACCTGCAAGTAGAGTAATGACTCACACCTCCAATGTATTTGTTGACAGAGTCCAACAAGTACATTAGACGAATCAACATTATTCTACTGGCAAATAGAATTTGCCAGCAGTGGCGCAGTGGCTACAGCTTCAGACTCTTGACCGAGAGAATCTGGGTTTGAATCCTGTGGTGCAGTATCGAACCTCGGGCATGTTCACTCACTGTACATTGCTTCGGTTCATTCAGCTTTATGAATGACTACTTGGCTATAGACAGTGGTGGATCTTTCTGTATGAATGGTCTTTATGCAATAACCAACACAAGTCCAATGTAGTTTGAGAATTGAAATTGGCCAAAGGATGACGTTTTTTATTGGAAAGTTGATTGCTTCTAATGCAGCCACTTTTGGGCATAAAGATAGTAGGAATGTGATGTCTAACATGCAAAACAGATGGGAAACTGAACCCTTGTACAGGCCCATCAAAGTTTCTCAGGCACACATTCCCACAACATGACGACAATATACAGACATACATTATTTGTCGCTATAGAGGTATAAAACCACTACAAATATAAACCTAAGCAAACAATACAAACATTCCACCACCAATAGACACATGCAATTACAAAAAGGTGGGGCCATTCCGCCACAAGGTCACCAAGAGGAACCTGTGACCACCCCACCGTATATATATATATATATATATATATATATATGAGCAAAGTCATAAAAATGGAACAGTTGTGTAAAAATTGGGAGTGAAACATTTTCTTGTAAAGTGCTTTGAGCAGTCCTGGGGACTGGATGCTGCGCTATATAAGAACAGGTCTGTCAGGGAGTAAAGTGTAAAGTGCTTTGAGCAGTCGTGAGGACTGGATGCTGCGCTATATAAGAACAGGTCTGTCAGAGAGTAAAGTGTAAAGTGCTTTGAGCAGTCGTGAGGACTGGATGCTGCGCTATATAAGAACAGGTCTGTCAGAGAGTAAAGTGTAAAGTGCTTTGAGCAGTCGTGAGGACTGGATGCTGCGCTATATAAGAACAGGTCTGCCAGGGAGTAAAGTGTAAAGTGCTTTGAGCAGTCCTGGGGACTGGATGCTGCGCTATATAAGAACAGGTCTGTCAGAGAGTAAAGTGTAAAGTGCTTTGAGCAGTCGTGAGGACTGGATGCTGCGCTATATAAGAACAGGTCTGCCAGGGAGTAAAGTGTAAAGTGCTTTGAGCAGTCCTGGGGACTGGATGCTGCGCTATATAAGAACAGGTCTGTCAGAGAGTAAAGTGTAAAGTGCTTTGAGCAGTCGTGAGGACTGGATGCTGCGCTATATAAGAATAGGTCTGTCAGAAAGTAAAGTGTAAAGTGCTTTGAGCAGTCCTGGGGACTGGATGCTGCACTATATAAGAACAGGTCTGCCAGGGAGTAAAGTGTATAAAGTTCTTTGAGCAGTCGTGAGGACTGGATGCTGCGCTATATCAGAACAGGTCTGTCAGAGAGTAAAGTGTAAAGTGCTTTGAGCAGTCCTGGGGACTGGATGCTGCGCTATATAAGAACAGGTCTGTCAGAGAGTAAAGTGTAAAGTGCTTTGAGCAGTCCTGGGGACTGGATGCTGCGCTATATCAGAACAGGTCTGTCAGGGAGTCAAGTGTAAAGTGCTTTGAGCAGTCGTGAGGACTGGATGCTGCGCTATATAAGAACAGGTCTGTCAGAGAGTAAAGTGTAAAGTGCTTTGAGCAGTCGTGAGGACTGGATGCTGTGCTATATAAGAACAGGTCTGTCAGAGAGTAAAGTGTAAAGTGCTTTGAGCAGTCGTGAGGACTGGATGCTGTGCTATATAAGAACAGGTCTGTCAGAGAGTAAAGTGTAAAGTGCTTTGAGCAGTCGTGAGGACTGGATGCTGCGCTATATAAGAACAGGTCTGCCAGGGAGTAAAGTGTAAAGTGCTTTGAGCAGTCGTGAGGACTGGATGCTGCGCTATATAAGAACAGGTCTGTCAGAGAGTAAAGTGTAAAGTGCTTTGAGCAGTCGTGAGGACTGGATGCTGTGCTATATAAGAACAGGTCTGTCAGAGAGTAAAGTGTAAAGCGCTTTGAGCAGTCGTGAGGACTGGATGCTGCGCTATATAAGAACAGGTCTGCCAGGGAGTAAAGTGTAAAGTGCTTTGAGCAGTCGTGAGGACTGGATGCTGCGCTATATAAGAACAGGTCTGTCAGAGAGTAAAGTGTAAAGTGCTTTGAGCAGTCGTGAGGACTGGATGCTGCGCTATATAAGAACAGGTCTGTCAGAGAGTAAAGTGTAAAGTGCTTTGAGCAGTCGTGAGGACTGGATGCTGCGCTATATAAGAACAGGTCTGTCAGAGAGTAAAGTGTAAAGTGCTTTGAGCAGTCGTGAGGACTGGATGCTGTGCTATATAAGAACAGGTCTGCCAGGGAGTAAAGTGTAAAGTGCTTTGAGCAGTCGTGAGGACTGGATGCTGCGCTATATAAGAACAGGTCTGTCAGAGAGTAAAGTGTAAAGTGCTTTGAGCAGTCGTGAGGACTGGATGCTGTGCTATATAAGAACAGGTCTGTCAGAGAGTAAAGTGTAAAGCGCTTTGAGCAGTCGAGAGGACTGGATGCTGCGCTATATAAGAACAGGTCTGCCAGGGAGTAAAGTGTAAAGTGCTTTGAGCAGTCGTGAGGACTGGATGCTGTGCTATATAAGAACAGGTCTGCCAGGGAGTAAAGTGTAAAGTGCTTTGAGCAGTCCTGAGGACTGGATGCTGCGCTATATAAGAACAGGTCTGCCAGCTAGTAAAGTGTAAAATGCTTTGAGCAGTCGTGAGGACTGGATGCTGCGCTATATAAGAACAGGTCTGTCAGAAAGTAAAGTGTAAAGTGCTTTGAGCAGTCGTGAGGACTGGATGCTGCGCTATATAAGAACAGGTCTGTCAGAGAGTAAAGTGTAAAGTGCTTTGAGCAGTCGTGAGGACTGGATGCTGTGCTATATAAGAACAGGTCTGCCAGGGAGTAAAGTGTAAAGTGCTTTGAGCAGTCGTGAGGACTGGATGCTGTGCTATATAAGAACAGGTCTGTCAGAGAGTAAAGTGTAAAGTGCTTTGAGCAGTCGTGAGGACTGGATGCTGTGCTATATAAGAACAGGTCTGTCAGGGAGTAAAGTGTAAAGTGCTTTGAGCAGTCGTGAGGACTGGATGCTGTGCTATATAAGAACAGGTCTGCCAGGGAGTAAAGTGTAAAATGCTTTGAGCAGTCGTGAGGACTGGATGCTGCGCTATATAAGAACAGGTCTGCCAGGGAGTAAAGTGTAAAGTGCTTTGAGCAGTCGTGAGGACTGGATGCTGTGCTATATAAGAACAGGTCTGCCAGGGAGTAAAGTGTATAAAGTTCTTTGAGCAGTCGTGAGGACTGGATGCTGTGCTATATAAGAACAGGTCTGCCAGGGAGTAAAGTGTAAAGTGCTTTGAGCAGTCCTGGGGACTGGATGCTGCGCTATATAAGAACAGGTCTGCCAGGGAGTAAAGTGTAAAGTGCTTTGAGCAGTCCTGGGGACTGGATGCTGTGCTATATAAGAACAGGTCTGTCAGGGAGTAAAGTGTAAAGTGCTTTGAGCAGTCCTGGGGACTGGATGCTGTGCTATATAAGAACAGGTCTGTCAGGGAGTAAAGTGTAAAGTGCTTTGAGCAGTCCTGAGGACTGGATGCTGCATTATATAAGAACAGGTCTGTCAGGGAGTAAAGTGTAAAGTGCTTTGAGCAGTCCTGGGGACTGGATGCTGCGCTATATAAGAACAGGTCTGCCAGGGAGTAAAGTGTAAAGTGCTTTGAGCAGTCGTGAGGACTGGATGCTGCGCTATATAAGAACAGGTCTGCCAGGGAGTAAAGTGTAAAGTGCTTTGAGCAGTCATGAGGACTGGATGCTGTGCTATATAAGAACAGGTCTGTCGGGGAGTAAAGTGTAAAGTGCTTTGAGCAGTCCTGGGGACTGGATGCTGCGCTATATAATAACTCTATGTATCCTGTTGTTACAGTCTGCTCTTGGCATTCCCCATTTCCATGAATGATAACACTTAAATACTTTAAAATACTAAGATGCAGGCTTTGTGTGTGCAACGCAGCTGTGGTTGTTTCATTAATATATAGTTTAGAATCATGTCATCCTGTCTGTCATTCAGTGCCACAGGGGAACATCACCTACAGCCGACAGGTGGTGACACAGGACAAGCTTCCCAAGTGGCAGAGGTGTGATGCTGTCTTCCCGCAACTACACGTCTCCTCAGGAGGAACAATAGAGGATGATGGATATGGGATGTTACAAGTAGGTACAGCTTTGCCAACAAGTACATTGTAGGTGTTAGTCATTATTCTACTTTTAGATGGACTTTGCCAACAAGAATATTGGAAATGTTAATCATTCAACTTGCAGGTGGACTTTGCCAAAAAGTACATTGGAGGTGTCAATCATTATTCTACTTGCAGGTGGACTTTGCCAAAAAGTACATTGGAGGTGTCAATCATTATTCTGCTTGCAGGTGGACTTTGCCAACAAGTATGTTGGAGGTGTCAATTATTATTCTATTTGCAGGTGGACTTGCCACCAAGTACATTGGAGGTGTCAATCATTATTCTACTTGCAGGTGGACTTTGCTAACAAGTACATTGGAGGTGTCAGTCATTATTCTATTTGCAGGTGGACTTGCCACCAAGTAAATTGGAGGTGTCAATTATTTTTCTACTTGTAGGTGGACTTTGTCAACAAGTACATTGGAGGTGTCTATCATTATTCTACTTGCAGGTGGACTTTGCCAACAAGTACATTGGAGGTGTCAATCATTATTCTACATGCAGGTGGACTTTGCCAACAAGTACATTGGAGGTGTCAATCATTATTCTACTTGCAGGTGGACTTTGACAACAAGTACATTGGAGGTGTTGATAATTATTCTACTTGCAGGTGGACTTTGCCAACAAGTACATTGGAGGTATCAATCATTATTCTACTTGCAGGTGGACTTTGCCAACAAGTACATTGGAGGTGTCAATCATTATTCTACTTGCAGGTGGACTTTGTCAACAAGTACATTGGAGATGTCAATCATTATCCTACTTGCAGGTGGACTTTGCCAACAAGTACATTGGCGGCGGTGTGTTGGGAGAAGGTTGCGTGCAAGAGGAAATCCGCTTTGTCATCTGTCCAGAGCTCCTCGTGTCGTTGCTTTTCACAGAAGTCCTCGACGACAACGAGGCAGTGGTGATAACAGGTGAGTCAGAGCCCGATATGTGGTGTATATTGTACAGCAATGTAATGATGTTTTCATGCTGAACATGTTTCTTGTTATATTCAATATTTTCATTACCAATATTAATAGCTCTTGAACAGTTAGTGATGCTCTCTTTTTTCTTGGTTTGGTCTGAATGCATTTTGTTACATATAAACTGGTTACTGATATCAACCTGGAATTGTATTGTGTTTTTATTCTTCCTATGGTTTACGTGTTACCTCTTTATGATGATGAATGCAATTTTGAAATAAACTCTGTCTCTCTGTCTCCTCATAGGTCCTGAACGTTTCAGTGACTACAATGGATATGCAAGATCATTTCAGTGGGGTGGAGAGCACAATGATCAGACACCAAGGTGAGTGATTCATACAACAGGACCTTTCTTACGACCAGAGTATAGATGTCTGGTCGTTTATCCAAACATAGCTGCATCTGTTTTGCAGGGGTGGGGTTGAAATTGTGTAGGTGTGGAAGTGGGCCCATTAGGTGGTAATAGATTTTGAGGTTTTTTTAATTTCAACTTGTGGGCTCTGGTGGGATTTTGAGCTTGGCGTATCCAACATATTTTTATTATGTCATAAATATTATAATGCGAACTGTAAATACGTCTTATTTCCCAAGCATAGCCAGGTAACTAAGGTAATTGGGTATAAAATTGTCTTACAGTAGTCCCTCTCTTGAGTGGCCAGCCTTTCTGCAAATATATTTTGGTCATATAAGTGAGGTGGCCGCTACAGAGAGGTACACCTAGTCGGCCTTCTACCTTATACAACGGACACCATAACCAAAATAGATTGATTTATACGGACTTACAGACGTGCAAACCATGTTGAACATACACAAAGCTTTTTAACATAATATAACAAAAATCGAATATTGTTTCGCCCTCATACATGACAGACAAGAAATCAATTTTGACCACAAAGTGGTCATTGCAGTGGGATAAATGGGCTGAAAAGCCACCAGTTAATAAACATCAGTGTTGCACTGTTGTCAGTGAAATAATATAGTAGTCAAGGCATGCAGGCAGGCAGGCAGGCAGGCAGGCAGGCTGACAGAGTTATTTATTTATCCTATTGTACAATATGATATAATACTAATGTAGATTATGGTATAACAGTAACAATGTGAGATTTCAAATGGGTGTCTTATTGAATGTACAACTTGAATATGGGAGACTCCTATTAAGATTAAACAAGTCGCTCTCACAGGAGCAAGCCTGGTAGATGGTCAATGAGTTTATTTAATATGTATTTTAGCTTGTGTAAATTCATTATTTTACTATAGAATAAGAATGTTCCATTTGCGCATCATCTTCGCTATACATCTCTACTGCTGTAAACAATAATTGACTGACTATTTGTGTTTGCAGAGACAGCTGGGGTCGTCGTTGCACGCAGGTAGTCGCCATTGATGCCGTCAATGTCAAGTATGATGTGGGCAGCCAATTTCGAGCTTTGCAGATGTGTCGAGAACTCAACAAGGCGAGTGTCTAAGCCTAATATTCAAGTTAGTTTGTATAACAGAGAGCACGGTCCAGAGAACGCAGTAGTGTAGTGGTTAGCACATCTGCCTGGCATGCCAATGCCCTCAGTTCAAAACCTGGACCGGACAGTGTACATAGTGTAAAAACTTGGCTCTCAACATCAACGATTGTGTATCCTTTGTGACTGACATTTAATTAATGTTGGTCCAGTCTTGATTTGGGACGTAAAAGAACGAGTGAGGACGACAGGCACCCTGGCAGCGACCACCCTCAGTGCCAGTATAGAAAGGTCGGTTTGGTCATAATCTTCTGAAAAAGCCACTGGTCCCATCCATCTGGTATCAGGGAAGTAAAATGTCTCACACAGGGAAATTAAACAAACTGTTTTGCAATCACAAAGCCAATTGTCTTGATCTACAAAACCCCGTTTGGGCACTGCCTTACCTGCTGCCAAAACACATGCTTTAATAATGGAGTATTCGCTGTGAACATTTTGTCTAGGTGGATACAATCGGTATACAAAACCACACAATATTATTATTATAAGAGGCATTTTAAGAACCACTATGTAAGTTATAAGCCAACGTCAACAATGCCTATTCTCCCCAATTCGTCAGTCACCAAACTGGAATATTACTCTACATTGCATCACCGAGTTTGTTTTGTTGCTGTAACTACTCAAAATGTTATGTCCACATGGTGCACTGTAAGGTATGACAACAGATGGTGCACTGTATGGTATTACAACAGATGGTGCACTGTACGGCATTACAACAGATGGTGCACTGTATGGTATTACAGCAGATGGTGCACTGTATGGTATTACAACAGATGGTGCACTGTACGGTATTACAACAGATGGTGCACTGTACGGCATTACAACAGATGGTGCACTGTATGGTATTACAGCAGATGGTGCACTGTATGGTATTACAACAGATGGTGCACTGTATGGTATTACAACAGATGGTGCACTGTATGGTATTATAACAGATGGTGCACTGTATGGTATTACAACAGATGGTGCACTGTAAGGTATTACAACAGATGGTGCACTGTAAGGTATTACAACATATGGTGCACTGTATGGTATTACAACAGATGGTGCACTGTATGGCATTACAACAAATGGTGCACTGTATGGTATTACAACAGATGGTGCACTGTATGGCATTACAACAGATGGTGCACTGTAAGATATTACAACAGATGGTGCACTGTATGGCATTACAACAGTTGGGACAAGTGCAGCTCTGAATCTAAGGGAATACGAGAAACCAGCATATGAGCTATTCATATGAGCTATTCATATGAGCTATTCATATGCATATCGACGAAACAGGGGCATTCGACATGTCACAGCAGCATCATAGTCAAAGAACCTCCATTGGTCAAGCATCGGCGGCGTGTCTCTATGTCAGCCGTCGGGAACTGTGAGATTTCACTAGAACTTTGATAATAAATTCTTGGTAAACCACAGGCCTGATATTGTTGATTATAGTTGCAAACTGTTAGATTGTAGTGTACGGGCCACACAATTGCCTTTTGTTTCCCGTTAAGTAAGGATAAAAACAAGAACTTGGGTAGGTCATATGTAATGTTGTTAAATCAACGGTACTATAATCATACATTATTATACGTACTGCAGTTATTTCTATCAGCCGAACCATTGTAGCATCCATCGTTGACTTTACTTTTGTTGGCAGGCTTATGCTGGGTTTTATGACCCTAATAATCAGGACTTTAAGACTGCTGTAGCCACGGGAAACTGGGGGTGTGGAGCCTTCGGGGGCGACCACAGGTTGAAAGGTAAGTTTTATGTTATCATTAGTACTAGTAAGTATACATAATATGTGGTCAGAGAAAGAGTAGAAACATGTTCAAATTATACAAATACATTTATTTCAGGCAAAAAACCCACCGATGATTTTAGAAATGTAGGACAGGCATAATCGACCCCACTTTTAAGGTTTAGCCTCAGTTATGTATAGTGTAATGCGTCAGCGGGTAGTGTTGGTTTTAGATTTGGTGTGGTTGACTGGTGTGCTTGGCTAGTATTATACTGTGCAGTAGGTCTATGGTGATTTTAGCAGTAATGACATTGTTTGATATTTTATATCATGTATACCAATACTGCTTGTTTTATGTGCCGAAATGTGGGCTCTGTCAACCTGAGGTACAGGAGACTAGTATGGGCTCAGTCACAGGCCTGGCCTTGGGATGTCGAGCCCACATTTCTCTCTTATCACGTTAATAAATAAACGTCATTCATTTGGCCTTTTTTCATCACTATATTGGACTCTGTGTTGTTGCTTGCATAAATACAATGATCAGTGGAATGTCCCTTCTTGAATCCAAACTGATTGTCAGTTGTATCCAGATATAATTCCATAAAGTCAAGCAGAATAATCTCAAAGATCTTAGAAGCAACTGTGACGAGTGCGCACGCACGCACGCATGCACGGATGCATGCATGCACACACGTTGCATTTAATTCATATTACGTTTAATTATGTTGTCTACTAAATTAATGCTACTATAATATGCAAATGAACAGTGAAATTTTTGTTACACAAATGTGATTTTGATTTCTCGTTATCTAACATATAATTACTCATTTTAATTACGTAACATAGTTGGGCCGTTATGAAAACTTATTCCAGTATAGACTGAAACCAGTGTATTAACAGTGTACAGGTGTAATTTGAAACCAGTGTATTAACAGTGTACAGGTGTAGTTTGAAACCAGTGTATTAACAGTGTACAGGTGTAGTTTGAAACCAATGTAATAACAGTGTACAGGTGTAGTTTGAAACCAATGTAATAACAGTGTACAGGTGTAGTTTGAAACCAATGTAATAACAATGTACAGGTATAGTTTGAAACCAGTGTAATAACAGTGTACAGGTGTAGTTTGAAACCAATGTAATAACAGTGTACATGTGTAGTTTGAAACCAATGTAATAACAGTGTACAGGTGTAGTTTGAAACCAGTGTAATAACAGTGTACAGGTGTAGTTTGAAACCAATGTAATAACAGTGTACAGGTGTAGTTTGAAACCAATGTAATAACAGTGTACAGGTGTAGTTTGAAACCAATGTAATAACAGTGTACAGGTGTAGTTTGAAACCAATGTAATAACAGTGTACAGGTGTAGTTTGAAACCAATGTAATAACAGTGTACAGGTGTAGTTTGAACCCAACGTAATAACAGTGTACAGGTGTAGTTTGAAACCAATGTAATAACAGTGTACAGGTGTAGTTTGAAACCAATGTAATAACAGTGTACAGGTGTAGTTTGAAACCAATGTAATATCAGGGTAATGCAAGCTCTGCTGCTGTGTATGTGTGTGTGTGCGTGCATACAACATGCATATGCATGCATGTGCTTGTATTCAAACTGTGTCATCCCTGTCAGTTGACGTCACCAACTTCTATGTGCCAGCTCTCATCCAACTGATGGCTGCGGCGGTAGCAGGACGTGACGTGTGCTACTTCACTTACAAAGACGACAAACTCACCCAAGATATCTACGACATTCACAAGCTGATAACAGACCGGGGAGTAACTGTCGGTACGTGTTTCACGTTTCCATTGCATCTTGCAATTCTGTACACATATCCTCTGAGATAAGCTATAAATTCCAAATCCTCACTTTAATGCTGTTTATAATGCTTTTTTTAATAAGAAAACTATATTTCCATAGCAGTTTCTTGAATCTAATCGTCACAAGAAACTGCCACAAATTCCAATTGAACTATTTTGGCCATTTGTTGTGTCTGTGTGAGAGTGAAGAATGTATCATTGCTGTCAAACGACAACTTATTCACGACAAAGCACTAGTTGTGCACACAATTTTGTACATGTTTTGAATTGTGCACATTGAATGTGACATGAATACATTGCATCATATACATTGACACATTTGATTGAATATCGGTATTTTCATTGTGTACATGTCAAATATTTAATAAGTATAATTATCAGAAAAATAGACTAATGAAGTAATCAAATTTTGTCTCTTTGCTACATTTTGGCTCTACATAAAACACCGCGTAGGTTTGAAGGAGGGTCATATTGTGCTTGTGTGAAATTTTGAATGAACCTAATCATAATCACTCACATGGGTCACTCAGACATCAGTCAAAGTAATGCCTTTCAGTTATCTGCCTATGGACTTTAATGACTACAGTGGATTTATGACATGCAGTAATCTTCTTCAGTAACATAGATTTGGAGAAAGTATAGTTCTAGTGATACAAAACAACGTTGGTGTTTTGCAGGAGATGTGTGGAGCCTCATCTCAAAATACAGCACAGGTAGACGCCAACGGACGAATGTGTTTGAGTTCATCCAAGAGCGAGTGATGTCATCCCATCCAACTCCCTCACCCCGCCCCACTCCATCTGATCCACAGGATCATCACAAAGTCGGGATCGTCAAACCGAATCAAAATGAGACAAGGAATTATGAAGATGAAGACATGTGGAACCAGACTAACAGTACAGATTCAGGTATGGAGAAGAGGACCGGTGATGATATAAAGGGGACCAGTGATGGTGTGGAGAAGAGGACCGGTGATGATATAAAGGGGACCAGTGATGATGTGGAGAAGGGGACCGGTGATGATATAAAGGGGACCAGTGATGGTGTGGAGAAGGGGACCGGTGATGATATAAAGGGGACCAGTGATGATGTGGAGAAGGGGACCGGTGATGATTATATAAAGGGGACCGGTGATGATGTGGAGAAGGGGATCGGTGATGATATAAAGGGGACCAGTGATAATGTGGAGAAGGGGATCGGTGATGATATAAAGGGGACCAGTGATGATGTGGAGAAGGGGACCGGTGATGATATAAAGGGGACCAGTGATAATGTGGAGAAGGGGATCGGTGATGATATAAAGGGGACCAGTGATGATGTGGAGAAGGGGACCCATGATGATATAAAGGATGGTGATGTGGAGAAGGGGACCGGTGATGATATAAAGGGGACCGGTGATAATGTAGAGAAGGGGACCGGTGATGATGTGGAGAAGGGGACCGGTGAGATATAAAGGGGACCGGTGATGATGTGGAGAAGGGGACCGGTGATGATATAAAGGGGACTGGTGATGATGTGGAGAAGGCTACCGGTGATGATATAAAGGAGACCGGTGATGATATGAAGTTGACCAGTGATAAGGTAATGGGGAAACAGTAGTAACAAGGAAAAGGAATGATGATAAGGAGAATGGTTAGATTGATACAGTGGCATAAACGACAGGTTAAACTATGTGGATCTGTACCCAAGCTGCCATCATCACCAGAAGTCTTGTTACAGTCTGACTTAGTTGCATCACTTGTAAGCATTGTTGCAGTTGTATCACTAATAAGCCTACATTGTTGCAGTAATTGTATCACTAATAAGCCGTACATAGTCGCAGTAATTATGAAGAACTTATAAGTATCTTGTTAGTTATTAGGGTTGTAATGTATCAATATATCACTGTACACAGCTGGCAATATCGATATGCCACAAAATTATTTAAAATTGACATTCCGCTTCACCATTCCGCTTCACTTTGGATGAAAAAACAAAATTGTTTTGTGCAAGATTTGGTTGTTTTTAATGTTACAATAAAAGGATATGTCCCCTACCACCCATGATGCAATTTGCCTTTGTCCTGCCACTCCAACCCATCAGGGTGGCATCACACATTTAACAAGATTTAACCAAATTAGATTGCTGTGGCAATCTAATTTTATGTGATAATTATGTGACACAGCAATATGGGTATTAAGTTGCAAAATTGTGAAATAGCATTTTGTACCCATTTGTTGAAATATCTTCAGTATATTTTGATTTATTGCTAAAATTGTAGCAAACTTTAAAAAGGCGACGTTTTGAAAAACGTGGTCATCTCGACTCCTTTTGGCTATCGTGTTTTAATATGTCGGTTTGTAAATGCTTATATTTTGTTCGTTTGGGATTATTTGTCAAGGAAAATAAATTGGATAATGAAAAATGAGATTATAAGGTATACGTGCATTTTTAGCAAAACAAAATAAATTGAAGGGATAGGACCTAGACAGCTACTTTGGCTCATCTGCAGAATAGGCTCCTGTGACTTAATGCCCAGTTCACTGTGACAGGTCACATATTACAGCATGATCAGTGTTTGAAATGCTATGTTTTCTTTCTTGTGGTCAATGTTGCTAAATATCGCAACAGACTTCAATAAACATGTGACGTATAATTGCATAGCACTAGACTTCATATATTAACAATGTGATAACACAATGTTTCTTGCTAAGAAAGCATCATGAGAATATTATGCATAAACTGTGATAGTATAGATGTGTCGATGTGTATCAGAGTCTACCAGATCATAGGAACAACCCGGTGCTGAGTGAAACACAGCAGGACTAGTTGTGATGATGAAGAACTTGTAGTATGACTAAAATATTTGTTTAATTTGTAAGTTTCAAAAAACATGTATTTTAGATGTGTATTAATACATTTTTTGCTTTGTTGCTATTTTTTAAAATAGTTTTTGTGAACACACTGCTTTAAACGTTGCCTTGTTATTATTGGTGCTTTTTATGTTGACCAGTGTTTGTGACCTTGCTGACTGTCAACTAATCACACACATGTGCACATGCAGTTTTTCATCGATGGACTATATTTTGAAATGTAAAGTCATAGCATATGCAAAACTTAATATGGTTAGTTTTCTGTTATTTACACTTGTACAATTATGTATAAAACAAATTATTTTCAGCTGCATGGGAAGATGTCATGATTGTTGCCATGCATATCCAAGAATGTGTATCATTAAAAACTGTATGGATTTACAACCGAGTTGTTTTATGTTGTAACTGGACCAGACTGCATTAATTTCCACTCACTGCAATTATCGTGGCTTTGTGACAGTGAGTTACAGCACCCATGTATAAGAATTAATTATCTGCAGCGGCATGAACATGAAGAAGAAGTTTATTTGATTCCCCCCAAATACATAATTAAGCAGTGTTACATCAGTTTTGATTTGAAGAAAGTAGGTAATGTACATATAAATATAACATGTACATACATATAGTTAAGAATATTTAAACACAGCTCAAACATACGCATACATCCGCCTACAAATTACAATTGTCAAATAAAGACGTCAATACAATCATCAAACTTGATGCCAATGGGGTGGGTGACTCCTAGTAAGACAAAATTGTTGCTGTCATAGGAGCCAGCCCAATTTTGATGATATCATTGCTCTATTAGCCAGATGTCTGTCTCATACATGTAAGTTATCTTTGTGATGTGTATACGTGGCAATGTTCTTGTATAGATATTAGTATTTGAGTGCTACATGATATTTGTAACTTACTGGTTTTGCAGACATGAGTAGCAGTTGGGCAGTGTGCTTATATCACTATATACTTGTAAAAAGTATTTGTTTACATACAATGTAAATCCACATAAACTATGAGTGTATATTTTATCTGACTATTTTGTGGTATGAGGCAAATTATATTTGAGACATTTCATTGCAAATTCATGTTTACTTTTAAAAGTATATATATTTTTATGTTTCGAGTCTTGTAATTGTGTATATTAGCAAGTGGGGTAATATTCCAGTTTAATAAGTAAACTGGCAAGTCTTGGTGTGTATTTAAAATAAAATTTTAATTCTTGCAACTTTAAGATATGTTCTACTTTTAATAAATGAACTTATTTAAATAGAGGTTCAGTATGGGAATTATAATTCTTTAAGGTTATTATTGGCACTACTTTTTAGTCCTTTGGCCAAAGATCCAAGAGACTATTGCCATCACTCTGCATCCGCCGTCCGCCGTTAGCTGCCGTATCTCAGAAATCGTTCAGCAACTTTTTCTCTAATTTTGCATAGACATATCTTAGGGCACTGCCACTATGCACGAGAAATCTGTATTTGATTAAATCATTCTAAGGGCCTCCAAGGTCCTAAAAACTTGTAAAAATGTTACATTTTGCCTTTTTTTTTTTTAACTGTTCAGCAACTTTTTCTCTAATTTTTCATATACATTTCATGTGGTAATGTCACTGTACACAAGAAATCTGTATTTGATTTAATCATTCTAAGGGCACCTAATGACCCCCCCAAAAAGGACCCCAAAACTGGTAAATTTTCACATTTTGCCAATTTTTTCAAAAACTCTTAAGTAACTTTTTCTCTAATTTTGCATAGACATTTCACGTGGTAGTGCCACTGTACACAAGAAATCTGTATTTGATTCAATCATTCTAAGGGCTCCAAAGGTCCCCTAAAATGCTAAATTTGCTCACTAAATGGTCTACTGTAGCAGCAGATCTAGCAGGCTTCCAGTCCTTTTATTCAACTAATTCCTTTTCCCACAACATCTCTCACACCTCACTGTGGCTGGCTGGTGAAAGTGTGACTAATCTGTAACTGGTCACTGGCAGAGGCTTGGGTTACTGTGGCTGGTGGTGGAAAGTGTTAATCTGTAATTGGTCACTGGCAGAGGCTTGGGTCAACACACTGCTGTACCAGAAGCAGAACACTATTCCTCTTCCCAAAACATCTGTCACATGCGGAGTCTGTGTCATGTATGTATATATATTTTATGCAATTGTTTTATATAAGCAGAAAGTTAATTAAAATTAGTTATTCTTAGGCTACAGAAAAGTAATTCCCGGTTTCTCATCAATGCATGTATTTAAAAATATGTGCCACAACATTTTATTTTCTATTATAATTATTCCTCTAAATGCAAGACGTGGTGCAATAAGTGAACAGTAAACATGTCAACATTTTACTTCCATCACAACCCTTAATGATCTGTAACTATGATTCACCAAAAAACATTTGATTAATAATTACCTACAGGGTTGTTTGATTTTATGCCGGGCAGAAACAGTTTCTGCCCGGCAGAAACGGCAACAATAGGAAATACATGCCATTGATAGGCAAATGTGTTCTTTTGATAGAAAACGTAAGTTTCTTTCTGTACCTATCTACGTATGATAACCATTTGTCCGCCCTGCTCACAATAAACATCACATGAATGATAAAAGGAAGATCACTGCCACTTAACTTGTGGATTATTATTATTATAAACTGTTCTGCTACTGCTTGGTGGACAGTTAATTAGTGGGTCAAGTTCAAATACATCAGGTTTTTCACACCTGCATGGTAGTTTAGGCTCAGTAATGTGCTGGCAGCTACTAAACCTACAGGGTTGTGTGAAAAGGATAGTTGGCAGAAGAACTAACTTCAAAGCACCATTGCATCCATTTAGCCAGGCAGTAGTCACACTATCCCAGTGTCTGCTGCTATGTTTATATAATAATTATATAGGCTTAATGATCCCAATACACCAATGTGTTGGCACAATGTCAGATAATAGAACTAGGTTAAACATCTTAACAATAACTATAATTAGTTCTGTGGGGCTGTTTTTTTCAAAAACTGTTCAGTAACTTTTTCTCTAATTTTTCATAGACATTTCATGTGGTAGTGCCTGCTATTGTTTAATAGACTCCTGTTAAACTGGACAGTTGTCTGTAGGTTTTAAACTGTGTCAAACAGTGAGTCTACCTTTTGCTCTCAAATAATCTGTCCTCTTAGTTTTACACATAAAGACATAATCTAGCATAACTTGATACGTTTTTGTAGCAGCACATTTGTACTTCCAGTGTATCATTGCAACATAACATACACACTGCGTGCCCCATTTGAATGTCATGCATGTAATATTTCCATGCAGTCCATTTGCATATATAATGTAAAACGTCAACAGCCGTTTTCTTCATTTTCACTTTTTGACCCTTACCATGTTCAATGTTCCATAACTTCGCCAATTTTTTTAGCAGTCATAATTTTGAAACCGTGTGAAGCAAACCTACCCAACCTTTACAAGAATGTAAGAAAACAATGTTACAATTTGTTTGACTTATCACTCATTTGGTCAGTGGTCACATATAGAAGTATTAGTCCAAAGGACTTTTTTAAGTTTTAAAATTAAATTTCCTTGATGTCCCCATGCCACTATGCAGTAGTGAATATGGGATAATATTAATGGGTTATATATAATATAACTTTTATTCCTATAGGTAGTACATGTTTTAATTGGTTTAAAATGCCAATTGTTAGATATTTTTTCTGTATGTTTTTTTTCCAGTTTAAGTTAGTGTCGAAAGTCAATCCTAAAAAAATTCATTCATTCAGGTTTTCAGTATTGACATTGTCTATTGTAGAGTAATGAAGACCCATAAGAATATCAAAAACCAAAATAAATATAAACATACAATAATTTTTGATTAGTAATTTACACTTAATAAAAAGAAATTGTATTTACATTGCCAGCACCTAAAATGGTTGGGGGTGAACCATTGATAAATACGGTACTTCTCTTCACCCCCTTTCCACATTCAACATTGTATTTGTTTGATGTGTAATGTTAAATATTGAAGGATCTAAATGATTTATTTATTTACTTACTCTATTCTTAGCATAGAAGTATGTACGTGTTTATTAGGCATGTGAAAAATCATGTATTTTGATTTTGTTTTGCTTAACAATAGTTTGTTTATATTTAACCATTCAGTAACTTTCTACAGTTCTTCATTTATAAAGGTTTGAGTGCTTTTATTGTGCATGTTGTCAGAACAAGATATAATAGATCAATTATAGATCAAATATAAATTTGATGAAATAGTCAAGACAGACAATTAAACTTGTCAATTGGTTTGAAATTGAAACAGTAAAAAAGTTATAACAAAGATAAAAAACACTTGCAGGTATTTTTATTGAGACAGCAGACAGCTGGAACAACTTTATATTTTTATAAATGTTATAACAAAAAGTGAAAAAAAATTGATCAACAAAATCTGATGTTTGAAGATTATGAAACAAGTACAGAATTTACAAACAATAAAGCCAGTGAGATTGATAATGATGAGACAGATACATATAAAAAGAAACACTGCACTATAGAATGATTTATGCAAATATCAGTAAACTTGTTTTTCATGTTGTTTTGGATATATATATATATGCATATATATATATATGCAGTGATTAGGATTTTGAAGTGATCAAACATTGATCCTAATAATTACTGTTGTGGTATAATTTATTATTATTAATTTGAATAAGAACTTTTACACCATGTCTAAATAATTGTCAACGAACTAGTATAATCTTGGAGAGTCATGATTGTAGGTGATGAGCAATTAATGCAGACCATAATATTTGTTATTTTATTTTATTTTGTGATGTAAATAATTTTCTATATTATTTTTTAGCACTGCTAAGCATTCATACACAAACACACATGTGCACATTCACATACACCCATCCCCTTCTCACACAAAGACTAGCACATGCATCAGTGGATGCGCACACTTACAAACATACACACACGCTCACAAACCTAAATAAATGTACTGAAATAGTACTGAAAATATTATTTTTTCAAAGACAAGAACATTTTGAACATTGGATCACCCAGAAGAAATGGAGCATTCCAGTGAACAGTTCATCGTGTTTACAAGTTGGCTTTATAGTTGTGGTAGTTGTCAATGTAAATATATATACAGGTGTATGTAGGTGTATGAAGATATGTGTCAGTGTTCCCACATGTTTACCTTACCTATCCTCTTCGGGCCTTGTGGCCCATAAGGCTGCTGTGCGACTCCGCCACCTCGCCCTGTCAACGGCTATATGTCTGGCTTTGCTCCAAGTTGCCCAGCCCAGTTGCTTCCGTTCTTTTTCCAGTTGTGGTAGTTGTCAATGTAAATATATATATGTAGGTGTATAAAGATATGTGTCAGTGTTCCCACATGTATATGAGTATATATGATTTATGGTGATAAAGTGCTGCAACAAAACACACATTCCAAAATGGCATTAGCACATCAAAATACATACGTCCTTGAAGGTATGAGCTACAGATTAGTATAATGTATAACATTACATACACTTATTCTTTGCATAGCCAACATTGTGATCAATTGATAATTTCTTACATGCGATAATCAATTAAAATTGCAGAATCAGTCGTGTTTTTTGTATGTTGGATGTTATTTTACAACACAGTTCTGAAACCACAAACCACGTGTTATGGTCAATGATTATTTATGCTGACATGCCTCAATGTACAGAATAAATCTGATATGCCCCACCTTCCCCTATATACAAAATTTCGGACTTGAAAACGCATTTGGATTGCAAACAACTATGGTTCTATACAATATGTTCTAGTTCTAGTTGTTTCCAGCACTCGGCAACGTTCTATTAACTGACTAGTCTGTATATATTGTGGTTACAGTGATCTTATGAGGTCTCATTCAACTAGTCAGCCTTTTTCAGAACATTATCGCCAAGCCGACCTTTCTATGCTGGCACTGAGGGTAGGGAGGTCGGTGAAAATGCAATAATTAATCAGATTGGCAAATGTGATACACCACTGGAAAGGTATATTTAAGAGATAAACAGCCATACCAGTTTTATATCTTTGTGATGAAAATTGGCGAAGTTATAGACAATTATGTAAAGGCCATTGAATAAATTTGTGTGACAGTTTTTTTGATCTGAAGGAAATGTGAAAAACTAATATTGTACAACACAAAAAACTTAGCTAAAACTTGATATTTTATGTATTTCCTTTAAATATCATTTACGAAAGGAATTATACATAAAATTAAGTTAATTAACTAAGCTACTAACCTTATGGAAAAGCCTACAAAAGTATCTCCAGGTCCCCCACTTTCAAATCGTCATCCATAATATATATACGTCTACACAATATATCTGGCTCGCTGTCATACACCACATTGAACCAGCTTGGGAAGCCTGCTACCCATAGGTTGGAGGATATGCTTGAATGGTTTCCATTATGTGGATATCAAAACAATCTGACATGTTTTAGAAGGTGTAGGTATACCAGCAAAATCATGTGGACGTTAGTGAGTACTGCATGCATGTCATGTATGCAAAGTTAGTAAAGTGTGTGTGAGAGTATAAACATAGCGAAATATTACATGCATTGATGTAAACATTCTGCTTTGGCCTTGCACCATATACTTATGTAAACATAATGTATATGTAGGTTTGTGTGTGTGTGTCCGCATGTGTGCGTGCGCGTAAAATTAGTAAAGTGAGAAGGATAGCCAACTACTGCAAGCAACAATAAGCATTCCGCTACATAGCATGCATGTACAACATTTTATATATATATATATACATACATACATATATATATATACATAATATATATATATATATAATATATATTGCTATGTAACTTTGAATTATCTGATGTAATGTTGTATCTGCAAAGATCCGTTTGCAGAGAACAGCGATGACTGGAAATAGGATATGAAGAATCACTTCCGCATTTGCATCTACATCAGAAAGCGTTGTCAGCATTTCAAACACACTGTCCTTCTTGATGCGAGTAGAGTCTCCAAAGATAGGCATACTCGTCCCACTCATGAACTCATTGATGTTTCTGCATGACTCCTGGCTGAATGACACGAGTTGCTGGTAGTGAATATTCATGTCCAAGATGTGAACACTCTTGTCTTCGATCATGCATCAGAGGGGCAGGTGATCAGCTTGCTGATGAGTCCAAGTGTTTTACATCCAGCGAGAAACTGTGGCGTTTCTAAGACGTTTAGAACATATTTCAACAACCTGTCTGACGCACCTTGTTTGTTTTAGAAAGCACCACATTTCATTGCTTAAGAAGAATGTCCTTGCAGCATTCGAAAATAAAATGTTGAAAAAGCATGCATATCAATAACCGCTGAAGCAAAATGTTGCACTGTACCAACACCAGGAAATTTTAAATTATGTTATATATTCATCTACAAATTAAATACTTCTAGGAAGATACAATAAAAAACAACCCAAAAACCACCACCAAGCCAATGTTTATACATGCAGTTAGTTACAGCAATATCAATGCAGTGTAATTAGAAGTATATTAGATGTCTAATTTATGGAGGGGGTTGTCATTTATTTGTTGTCATTTGTTATTTATTTTGCATGATTATAACATGAAAACAAACTTAAAATATTCATATTACGTCCACCATTTAATACCCGATAGCATGTTTGTGCATATGTAAACACGAATAACAAATGCATGGCTAAAACACAACTTCAGAATACAAGATTGCAACAATGTGTACACCGGGTATGTGAGCGATAATAGGAGAAATTCGTTGCCGGACATGGGGTACCGCTACGTTCGAGCTTGGGGCAAAAATGGGCAAAGGTGTATCTCCGCCAAATTTGCATTAATATTACGTTTATACATTACTAAATAGCACAGGTGTAGTTTGCCAGAGTTTCCGCAAGCTGTTCATACCTTAAATCCTCTCTAAATATGACCAATGTTCAACATATCATATTTTTCTTAATTTTATTTCAATTCATACAAGAAACACGTCAAAAGAAAGAGCATCAGTTTACGATTTCAACCATACCGCCAAACATAGCATGGCGGGTAATAACGCGAGTACATGATTTTATGAAAAACACCTCCCTTCCGCGAGATTAAATATGGCTGCGTCCGCAACGAAACGAAATTTCGGTGGGTGTCGTTGTTTCATCACGAGTATCTGTATGAAGCATTACGAATTCACAAAAGCAGGTATTTTTATCACAAAGAAGACATATTTATGTTTCTTTTGATATAAAATATATGATCAGTCTTTATAAATCAAGGGACTTACAATGTTTTAAACATAGGCGATTTAACATTGCGTCCCAATGCAAACGCGTTTGCGTGATTTCTTCCGACCTCCCTACTGAGGGTGGTCACTGCCAGGGTGCTTGTCGTCCTCAGTGGTTCTTTTACGTCCCAAATTGAGACGGGACCGACATTAACGTGATCTCCGAGTCACGAGGGATACACAGTCCCCAATGTGAATAGACACCGAGTTTGTTTGATGGAAACATTATTGCAGTTTGATGAAAAGACAACAATCATCGTGCACAGGTTTGCTTAGTTAAAATTGAATCAACTTTGCGTACAGTGTTTTCAAATGCAAACAAATACTGATCTGTTTCCTACCGAGCGAGTAAGTGACGGTGGCGCCACAACACGGATGCTGGATAATCGAGGATATAACGCCACCATTTGTGTGAGCACGGTGCATTATAGATTTGTTTTCGTTATCCAAAACATATAATTGTATGATATATATAATTCTGTATAATATTAATTGAGCGCTTGCAAAATAAATTAATTCGTTAAGTGACGCCATCTTACGGCAACAGACAAAAACAGAGGGACCGCCTAAAAGGCGGGCCAGGCGGGTCGAGAGAGCCATTATATAAAAAGTGGCAATCTTTCATTTAATAGGCTTAAATTATTTGCAGCGTCCGCCTAGTAGGTAATCCCTGTGGTTCGTGATAAGTTTTGATTTCGAAAAAATGTACGTTAATTAATTAAATTATTAATTACTACTAATTGTGCTAATAGTAGGACTTACGTGGAAGTTGGTAGGTTAGTGTGTATAGTAAATTATAACACCAAAATAATGCTTGAACGCGGTCGCCTAATAAAACTTGTAAAACTTTAGGTAAGATTTAATCAATTGAGATTGGAAATATACCGTTTTTGTTTGGAAAAAATTCGAACGTTAAAGTTCCACTAATTAAATTAATGGAGCGAGAACTACAAGGGCAGGTCCGCTGTTTTTGCCTCGTCCGCCTTTTATACTGTCCCAAACTAGACGATGCGAATCGGTTGGTGGATTATCGGGTTGTTTCACCACCCGTTGCACCAGCGCATGAAATGTTTTGCAGTTCCCGAATGGTTAAAAGTGAGCATTTCTTTTGCCGGCGAAACATTATCGACACAAGTTCTACAGTGCAGTGTGTACGATGTCATGGGCTGTCTTGGTAAGTCAAACTTGCAATTACTGTTCCCGTGTGGGCTTGGCCAATAGCAATACTAGTCAATACTCCAGTCGGTACACCGTACACGGTACAGGCATGACACTTCTACTAGTACTAGTAGTACTAGCGGCTAATCGCCGATCCAATGGGCAAAACTGCATTGAGAAATGTTACAAAGTTAGTCAAAATTATATTTTAGTTTTGGCCACATGCGAGCCAAATCCAAGGTTTGGACGTTCGCATAATTGGCAATGTCAACGAAGGATCAAAACGAAAGTAGAACTAAAAACCAAAAGGACATTGTATAATCACCTAGTTCCTGTTTGGCTGTTCACATTCCTGGGCTTTACTCCCTCTGGCTCTGCATGTGTGGTGGCCACGAACCACAATTGGGATCCGTCCGTCATTGCCCACTGAACTGGTTTTAGTGCCCCTGATTCCAGCCCAACTTCTTCCTTTAAATAGCGAGTTAATTGATAAAGCCATTAAAGGTAAACACTAAGGCTGATCTGCCCTGACTTGTTCATGTGACTGTGTCTCTCTGTGAGTACATTATGTTTAGCTTCCAAGGTTGTTACTATCAAAATTTTTAAGTCTCAAAACTTGAACAATTCAAAATTTCTCCTAGAGCAACAAAACATGTCTGGTTTCTTTGCACATACCACCTATATGCTCACACTAGGGTTGGTTTTCTGCCGGATAGAAAGGTATTTCTACTATGCCCAGGGCATCAATATGGGAGAAAGGTATTTCTGCCATGCAGAAACAGTTGCTGCCTGACAGAAATGGCTACAACTAGGGAATACATGCATACTTGATAGGAAAGTGTGACTGTTTTATAGAATATGTTGTCAATATCTTTGTCTACCAGTCTGTGCAATCTGTAAATCCAAAACTAGAGTACGGAACTGTAGCCTTGAATCCCTATACAGCAAATAACATTAAAACCCTCGACAAAAATTCAGAGAAGCGCAGCTAGATTTACTTTAAATGACCACCACTGCACAAAAATGTAATCGGCCTCATAAACAAACTTGTTTGGCAGACTCTAGAAAGAAGATGATTACAGTGCCAACTTACCTTCTTCTACAAAATAAAACACAACCTCCTGAACATTACCCTACCATAACATCTTATAGTCCCATGCTCCCGTACACGAAACAGCGATCCAAACAAATACATGCACGCATAAATACATATGCATACTCATTCTATCCTAGAGTTATAAGAGCTTGGAATCTACTCCCCCAGAAACAATAAGCCTACCCACACTACACCCATTCCAACAAGCTCTGAGACTACCATCCACCTTGTTGCTCCAGACTATAGATAAAGACAGAGATTGTGTTTTAATCTGCACAAATTATTGCATTTGTTTTACATAATTATTTGTTTTATTTTTCAAATTCAGTTTCACGCACCCTTTGCAATGCGCACTGCACAACTCCCAGGTTAACCCCAGAAGGGGCTGTATGGAGAAACAACACCTAAGATCTGACTAAAAGTATGAGTACATTTGTATAATAACATATTTTTGTCTCTGCCTTTCAGTGCTTGCTCTTCCCTAATGATTCCTTGGTTTTAATACAGTGGATATGAGTATTGTGTTAGATGTATGCTTACTATCTTGTAATATAGGCAAGTGGATATGAGTATTGTGTTAGATGTATGCTTACTATCTTGTAATATAGGCAAGTGGATATGAGTATTGTGTTAGATGTATGCTTACTATCTTGTAATATAGGCAAGTGGATATGAGTATTGTGTTAGATGTATGCTTACTATCTTGTAATATAGGCAAGTGGATATGAGTATTGTGTTAGATGTATGCTTACTATCTTGTAATATAGGCAAGTGGATATGAGTATTGTGTTAGATGTATGCTTACTATCTTGTAATATAGGCAAGTGGATATGAGTATTGTGTTAGATGTATGCTTACTATCTTGTAATATAGGCAAGTGGATATGAGTATTGTGTTAGATGTATGCTTACTATCTTGTAATATAGGCAAGTGGATATGAGTATTGTGTTAGATGTATGCTTACTATCTTGTAATATAGGCAAGTGGATATGAGTATTGTGTTAGATGTATGCTTACTATCTTGTAATATAGGCAAGTGGATATGAGTATTGTGTTAGATGTATGCTTACTATCTTGTAATATAGGCAAGTGGATATGAGTATTGTGTTAGATGTATGCTTACTATCTTGTAATATAGGCAAGTGGATATGAGTATTGTGTTAGATGTATGCTTACTATCTTGTAATATAGGCAAGTGGATATGAGTATTGTGTTAGATGTATGCTTACTATCTTGTAATATAGGCAAGTGGATATGAGTATTGTGTTAGATGTATGCTTACTATCTTGTAATATAGGCAAGTGGATATGAGTATTGTGTTAGATGTATGCTTACTTTCTTGTAATATAGGCAAGTCAATGGTCTTGTGTGCACAAAAGCCCACCACTTGTATTCATTTGTGTGCATTTTGTTGTGCCCATGTTGCATGTGTATAGGAATTGTCACCTGACAACACATGGGCTGCAGCATTCCTTTGGTCTATATTTCTCTCATCTCTGCTCTCTCAGTCGCTGTGTACCCCAGTTTTATTACCAGCCTAAAAGTTGGCTGGCAATTAAAATTCATTATCACCTGGTCATCTTGTGGCCAGTGGAAAGCCTGGTTTTGAAGCACATGGCCACTGCGATATCCAACTAACTAGGCTAGCTGCTAGAGCTTGCTATTGTTTCAGTGGTTGGGTGAGCTGGTAAGACTGTCTAGCTGTCTGTATTTAATAATTTGTTGGGGCTATCATCACAAGATGACACAGTAATGGTGTAAGAAAAAAAACAGGGATTTTCAGAAACTAGGGGAGAAAAGTATTTCTGCTACACGGGCAGAAACTGTTTCTGCCGCACGGTTTCTACCATGAGGGCAGAAACGTGCCATCCCTGTCACAGTAACTAGCACATATAGTTGCACTGTGTCTGCATTATATCCCACAGATTTACTTTCCTCCAAATTAACAATTAAATAATTCGCTGTTTAAATCACCCAGTTAATATGTGCACAGCACACCCAAGTCCAGGCCTTAAATACGGCTGAGCACTGCCGTTTGCTGCAGTGCTCTCATGGCAACTGTGCCTCAGAAATTAAGCAATTATTCGTCACCAAACTGACCATGCATTATATGTCATAATGGTGGCCAACTAGCCATGCCAGCCAAAATCTACAAAAGTGAAACAGGATTTGCTCTTACGTAAACTTGCACATTTTGAGGCTTGCATGTCCATCATCCATATTATGGTACTGGAATTAAATTACTAATTTCTGACATTATGCATTTGGGGGCTGGGGGTGGTATGGAATTTCACAGTGGGCAGAAATACATTCATGGTAAAAAAGTTCATAGAAATAAAGGCTCAGTTTTGGCTGGGAAAAACTCACAGGAAATAAAGTCCCTGAATATGATTTTCTTGAAGACTGTACATACAAAAACATTTTTTTTGCATTTTTTCAGTGGTGTTTCAACACAAACTTTAAGCTTGATGAGGGGAGATGAATATTCCAAAGAATCTCTGCCATAATCTTGTATATTCTCGCTGATAACTGAACAGAATAAAGTTTATATGATGCATGATTATAATGAAAATTCCAATTTGCGAAAGAACTGTCACATAGTTTTACACATTTTCATTGATATTTGAGCACAAGTGACATTTATTATTTCTAAGTGACTTTAAAAAAATATTCATAATGCACCTGTTATTTTATTATCTGTAATTTAATTTTGATTATGAAAACACAAATTTACCCGAATGTATTTAATATTTCCACTTAGATTGTAAATACAACAAACTTTAAACATAAAATTGTGACTTTTTCCTGTGACTTTCATTTTGTGACTTTCCTGTGTCTATTTCCTACATTCACACTTACATCTGGTTAAGTTTAGAGTCACTGTTGCTCACTTAACATGTGGCACACCGCTTCTTAATACGACTGATGCTTGTAGGAGCCCACTGATGTTACAATATGGTGTGTAACTGCACAGAATGAGTTTTCCGCCCCCTGCGAAAAAACTGAAACAGAGCACACTCGATAGGTGGAAAAAGAAAGACAGTCCTGTATCGAATCCAGAAGATACAGCACGAGGTAATTTAAGAGGTGACATCCATCGTAGACAGTTGTGGAATGTGAAAAGGTAAATGTTCCTTGTTAGTTTATTTGAGTAGCATATCTGTCTGTAATATTGTCTTAATTTATATGTGTACTTTTTTCTAATGAAGTATATGTTTGTGTACTTTGGGGGTTGTGATGAAGTATCTTTTTATCAGCATTATATAATTTTTTCGTATAAAGTTATAAATATTAACTTCTTTGCACCAAAATCCGTAGAAATCAAGCTCAGAGGCATGTATCAAGACGACATGCAGTTGTTTGTCAATCTAAAAAAGCAATTGTTTATTTATTGTATGCTTTGGATTCCATTTAAAAAAACTGAATCGCATTATCACAATAACAGTCAGCCATTTAGCAAATCAAATGTATTGGTTGGGGGAAATCATTTGCTAATCCTATTGTACATACCGCATTCATTCTTTTTAGCATACATGCCTTAATTAGCATACACCCCCTTTTTCAAGAAAGAAAGTTCCACCTGCATCCACAGTTTTTGCAAAGTTCCAGTATCCCTTGACCATAAAATCACCATCACGTGGATGTATAAATCACTTCCAGTTAGCTACAGTTATGTTGATATGTCATCCGGGCTAAACTTGAGTGTATGCAGAGGATGGCATGGCCTGCTCTATGATTTTGTCCATGCCTTAGCACCACTGCCATGCATATTGTTTGTTTTCTGCTCTCCACTGCTAACTTTTCTCTCCATTGAGAAGTAGTTTTAAATATGCGGTAACCATAAATAATTGACAAAAATGTTTTTTTCTAATTCAGAGTGACATGCATGTCAATGGCACCATGTTTATGGAAATGAACGATCTAGTGGCCCACATAGCAGAGTACAGTAGAGACAGTAAAAATACACATAATTTCCACCGTGTGGCGCCACCATTTTGTCATTTTCACACTGTAAGCGTACTGTACGCTAAAAAATGAATACGGTATATTAAAATAAAATTACAGTGGCTTAAATGGAATGCAGTTTTATTGTGCATTTCTGTCTCCATCTAGTGACTCTAGTCACTAGGTTTTGTGACTGTCAACGATATCAGAACAAACTTAAATTAGATGGAGTACTCTACTCTGTGAGTATGATTCTTAATGTTAATATATTTTTTGCATTCATGTATATTATATTCCTGAAGATATGTTTTAAATTTATATATCTTCCGTCATCTACACATTTGTTTATAGTGTACACATTTGTCTGGATGTTTCGACTTTCAATGTACCCATTCCTTGTGGAATGTAATATTTTTGGGTATCATCATACATGTTACATTTAGTACTGTGCTCATATTGATCGATTCTTGAAAACTTGTAGAGAGTTTGTGTACTAGGACTACCGCTGAAGGAGAAACATCTCACAAGTAAGCATCACATGGGGGTTGTTTATGTCACATTTAGTATTGGGCACTCAGTCTCACACTGCTGAAATCCTCATCTGTCTGTCCGTCCGCCCCTCTGTAGTAGTAGTAAAAGCTTTATTTAATGATGGTGACCATGCCACGTTATATCGTGATTTTCAATGGGCCGTCTCACACTACATTCTTACATCAACATTTACACAGCTTTTATAAAATATACAATTCACAACAATAAAAATATAAATAATATAGTAAATTAAATAAATGAAAATAAATTAAATAATAAATGATTAATATTACACTACAAATAAAACAACATCATGAATACATTTACCAATTCTAGAAAGATTAAAGTCAATAATAATAGTCAATAAGATCAAGATGAATAAATTAAAACAATTCGTCATTTAAAATAAAAACTTATTCAGGCATATCAATTGAAAAGTGCAAACAATTGTATACATCCTTCTTGAGAAATTTTAAAAAGACTGTTTTAAAGGTATCTACACTATTGGCATTCTGTATAGATTCCGGGATAGTGTCCCACAGTTTCGCACCCCTATAAGCAAATGTGCGCTGGCCTATGGCCAGGTTGTACTTGTGAACACGAATGTTTGTGCAGCCGCGGGTGTGATGATCATGTACACTACTGTTTAATGTAAATAGGTCTATAAGGTAGGCCGGGGCTTGCCCATGCATGATATTATACATTACTATGGCAGTGAAGTAACGTATGCGAACATCAATTGGCAACCATCCTAGAGAGCGAAATAGTGTCACTGTTGAAACTTGTCGCCGGTCTTTCACATTCAAAATTACACGTGCATACTGCTTCATCATCTTATGAACGTTCGACAGCAAAACGTGTCCGCAATTGCCCCATATGACGCAGCCGTAGTCAATCAACGGTTGCACCATCCCTGAAAAATATAGTTTCCTTGCACGTAGCGGCATTAAGCGTTTCACTTGGTTGAACAAATACAACCGGCTCCGCAGCTTGGAGCATAGCTTTGTCACATGTGCATTCCAAGTCAGGTTACTGTCGACGTATAAGCCAAGTAATTTGTGGGTCTGAACGGGGGTGACGATACAGTTGTTGCCATGTACGCAGAAGTTCGGACTTGCACGTTGTAATTTCTGCCTGGTGCCAAGTAGCATGCACTCTGTCTTATCGGCGTTTAGAATCATTCGATTTTCGTTTATCCAGTTGTACAGTGGTTTTGAGTGAGTTGTTAGTGACCGGTTTATGTCTGCAACACATTTGCCGGCCGTATATAGTGTCGAGTCATCGGCATACATGTCAATCCGCGTGTTTGCTACTTCGAGAATGGCATCGTTCATAAAAATAATAAAAAGCAAAGGTCCAAGTATTGAGCCTTGCGGCACACCTATCGTTACCGGAAGAGGGTCTGACAACACACTGTCATATTTCACACGTTGGTAGCGTTCGCTAAGATAAGATCGGAACCAGGCTAGCTCGTTATCATGGCAACCATACAACTCCAGTTTGAGTAAAATCAGATCATGGTCAACCAAGTCAAAAGCCTTTCTCAGATCGACTAACACCATGCCACACAAGTTGCCTTTGTCAATGTTGCTCAGGAAATAGTCGGTCAGCTTAAGCAATACAGTTTCACATGACCGATTCTCTCTAAAGCCGGATTGCTCGTCTAGCAGTAATTTAAACTCTGTAAGATAGGCGTACAAATGGTTGTGCACGTGTCGTTCCAGAAGTTTAGACATAATTGGCAAGACCGATATAGGTCTATAATTCATGACGTCGTTTGAGTCTCCGTTTTTGTACAGCGGGACCACTCTGGCCTTCTTCCATGATCGTGGAAAGTGCGCCTTATTGATACTAGCATTGCAAATGTTGACTATGTGCGGTGCAATGATTTCAGCACTCAGTTTTATTATTTTACAACTGATGCCATCCAGTCCTGTTGCTTTTATCGCTGACATCTTTCGTAGCTGTTTAAGAACAAATTCAATCGTCATATTCGGCAATTTAAAAGACACATTTTCTGGTTTGCTTCGACCGATAAATGACTTTAGTTTTGAATAGTTCGACACAGTGGTTGTCGTTGTACCATATTTCGATGCAATGTTGGTAAAATGTTCGTTGAATTGATCAGCCATCATTTTCGCATGTGGGTGTTGTTGACTGTTCTGGTTGGTTTGTCTCGGTTGAACCGCACTCGTTGTAGCCAAAGATGATTTGATGTGACTCCATATCACGCGTGGATTTGGTGTTTGTTGTTCCAGTGATTTTATGTAGAAGTCTCGCTTAGCTTTTCGGATGTCATGATTCACACGGTTCTTAGCACGTTTATACATCGCCAGAATGCGAGGGTCCCTTGAGTGTTTTGAGGCGTCGAACAGTCGATCTCTGGCCGCTATCAATTTAGCCAGATCGGCGTTAAACCAGGGAGGTTGCTTAACAGATTTGACACGCTTTACCATAATCGGCGCATGTTCATTCAACACAGAAATGTATATTTGTTCAAACAGGTCCAGTTTTATGTCAACATCGTCCGTCATGTTGATCAAAGACCATGGCGCATCAGCAAGTTGCTTTAAAAAACTACGTTCATCAAAGTTTTTAAAATCACGGTAACAGATGGTTTTGTGCACGTTCGTCTTGGCAAAAGACCCATTATGTTTTCGAACGACTGTCACAGGGCAGTGATCCGAGAGACCGATGGATGCGACGGAAGATGTCAGTACGTTGTTACGGTTGTTTACGTACACATGGTCGATACACGATTTTGATTCCGGGCGTGTGACCTCGCATATAAGTTGGTCGAGTCCCAACATGATCAAGTCGTTGTATAATGTGTAGTGTGTGCCTTTCATCAAGTCTATATTGACATCTCCCAACACATAGACGTCCGTTGTCAGACATAGCGCGTTTTCAATATTCGAGACAATGTCTCGGTCTGTTCGTATTACACTGTTAGGGGGTCGATAAATGAAACACACAAGGAAAGACATGCATCTAGGTGGCACAATTTCAAGCCACAGCAATTCTATGCCGTCACATTCGAGGTCACGACGACGGACATACTTAAACGCTGTCGATACGTATGCCAGCAGTCCTCCGCCGCGCTTCCCGCTGCGATCTCGTCTCTCAGGCTGATGAAAACCATCAATCGTAAGTCTCGCATCATGGTCACTTGACGTAAGGAAGGTTTCGGATATGCCAAGGATATCTATCGGACGGGGATCCACCTGAAGAACACCTTTCAGTTCATGCATTTTATTTGACACATGATTTATGTTCCAGCTAGCTATTCGTATGCCTTTTCTATTTAATCCGAATCCCGTTGTCTTTGCATTTGCGACGTTTCCGTTTACTGTATGCACGCCTTTGTTACCAAGTAATGGCATCACACAGGTGACAAGTATACTATTGTTGACTTCATTACCGTCGGAAGGTCGCTTCAAGTGGCAATTAACCAGCTGTGCAGCCGGTGACGACGGTCCGTCTTGCGATGTCGCCCATATGTCCACCGCGATGATCATCGGTAGAAAGGCAACCAAGACGAACACGGCCGTCGCGCCTGGGTGACTCAGGGGCTGGCGACACTTGGCATCGTTGCAATGGAGATGTGATGCCTTACGCATCCTTCCGTGACAGAATACGAATTGTCCCGTCCGAATTCGGTGTTGCGTCAGGTCGATCGGCATTTACACACAATGGACCGTACTGAGTGCGGCCGGCTTAGACACGCCTCATCAGTCACAAGAATGCAGGCACGCCCGTGCGAACAGCTGGTGCTGGACAAACAGCGAGTCCTCCGTGGGCGACAATGGAGCGTTTACAATAAAAGTATATATTAAGTGTCTTTAAAAACCACACGAAATCTGAAGAAACGCTATTTTGCAGATGCATTCACGTACCATTAACGTATTGTCGAGCAAACAGACAATAGTCCAACAATCGCTTCAGTAAATGATATAGCACGCGCAGCGAAATATTATAGGCGTCACACCTGTCTTGTAGTCCGATCGTTAACTGTCTGGACAGTTAACATAAAACATCTATCAGATTACACGTCCATTCAGTTAATCCTGTTCAATTGCTTTAATTTTTTTGCTAAATATTCATGTTTGAATTTGTAGCAACAAAGATATAAACGTAAGTTCTTATATAGCGTGGAATCCAAATCCAGTTCATAGGACTGTTCAATGCACTGCACAGTTTCCCCCATGTCCATTTCAAAGTGCGAACACTTTCAAGCTTACTAATCACAATTTGGCAGACAGTAAGAATACCATCAACATATTTACAGTGTTAAGGACAATATAATTTATAAATACATGTTACTAAATTGAGGAACATATGTACACTATACCTTTACTGGTCAAACCAAAAAAAAATGAACTGGCCCTGCTGAATTTGAACTGGCCCGATTAATTTACAATCCACATTGACACATTTCCATTTTTCCACATTCTTTAATCACACACGTCACATGTGATAGACATTCACGTGTGACACATTAATGTCTATCATTTGAATTTTATATGTAAGTACATAAGATATTAAACAGTAATAATTTTAACATTAACAATATGTACACTAACATAATAGAGCTAAGTTACACTAACATAATGTAACTTTGCAGTGCATATATATGTGCGTAAAAATATTTAAAATTAAGCCTTGAAAAATGTACAAACATGTATGTAAGCACGCACACTCTAATAATATAGTGCAAATTATAAAATAATATTTTTTATTACCAAACTAGCCTATAATAATAATAAATATCATTCCAAATGTATGTCCTGATTGTTGAAACTCTGCCCAAAGCTAGTATTTGTATGTATTTAACTGTATTAGTGTTGCACTCAGATGCATGTATACAGTACATTTGACACTTGTTTTTAGGTGTTTCCTGGTATATTCGCTAGGTGACATGACCGAACTACATGGCCTTCACCTTGCTGATGTTGGTCATGTTACAAAATACACTTTTGTCACCAGTCAAATTTGGATTTAGACCGTACTTATTTGTAGATAAAGAACAAAAAGCATGCCTAACTCTGACCTACATTGCCGGTGGCGATGCCACCGATGTTTAGATTTGGCATTCGTTGGCATTACTACTGAATGCAACCATTCGCATGATAAGAGTTCAGTTTTGACTAATTGTTGAATTATTACCAAAGTTGCATTTACCGTCTCCTACAGCTGAGTCGAGTCTAAGAATTCTAATGAACTATTCATCGGATGCAGACTAGCCGTGTCTGCCGGAATAAACCGGTGGCTTTTGTGAAACAGCAGTGTCGGGTCGATAACTTGAGCATTTTGGCAAATTGAATCAGCGGGGACAGATTTTGAATCGGTGGCCGCTGATTCAAAGGCCTTAATTTCTAACACTGAGATCTCTCTGACTGGACAGGGTGTCATTTTCATAGATTAGATCACATATCTGGTATATGTAATTTTGCATGAATCTATATATATATACATATATATATATATATTTATATACTGTCTGTGTTACAGTTCACCGATAGAGCCTCCTCTCAACCATAAAGGTATGGACATCATAATCTCACCTGCATGGTTATGTCTAGAGACCCGTCCACCGTTCTTTTGGATTGTATTACAAAGTGTACAATGGATACATGAAGCTATTGTATCAGAACATAATAAGTGCGCAATAAAATAAGTCCAAGAGACTCCTCTAAGATTTTCATAGGCACTCTTAAAATTGAAATTAAGTTACTAGGCCATACAAATTGCATTGTTACGAGAGAGCAGAGGAACACAAAATGTTTAAATCTATGATTGTAGCTATATAAATACTAAGTATTTCTGTGCAAAGGTAGTAGGTACGGAGCGTTGCCCATCCATGTAGGCGTTGTCTCTTGTCTTATTAACGTTAACAGTATTTATTCCATTACGTTATCATGATTATTGTTTACAGTCGAGTTACACTTTACGTTGATGTCACTGTTACAGTTCCCACCGGGCACAAGAATCAGACAGTGTCCAAGGAAACAACCAACCAAAAAGATTTGGGAAGTTTGTCAATGTATCGGCAAAACAGTATGGGAGGACAGAGAACAGGTGGGTCCTCACTAGGACCGTGGAGACAGCTGATGGTCCTAACTAAGGGACCATTGTTGGACACAACTCATAGCATCAGGCCCTCCTCAGTTCATTTACCATACTGTGAATCAGTGTCATCAATTATCAGGTCTGCATTTTGTCATTAGTTTAATAGTATCCACAGTCAGTCTAAAAAATGTTGTTATTTTGTTAAATAAATCAAAGAATATGCTTTGCTCATTGTGTGTAGAGGCAGATCTTCTATGCTTTCTTACTGAATTTCTACTGAACCCGGTCGATTATAATTTAATGATTTCATAAAAACTAAATAATACATTTTTGCAAAATGATTCCGAGACAAGCAACACATTTTGACATTAAACTTTTGTATGCAGTGGCCTAGGGGGGTCAGTAAATTTGAAAAGTTTCCCCTAAAATGTTACCGGTACCAATATTTTACATGTACAGTTTTGCAATGCATCACATTGTAAGCTAAGAGTAGCATTGCCATTTTTGGCACAGATTGTCCATTTCAGAAATACAAATTTTTGATTTGAAATTTCATTTAAAAAAAAAGTAAATTATGTTACAGTTAGCATGTTTCTTTTTCACAAAAAGCACCCGTTTTTTCAAAATTATTATTTTGCTGTTACGATGAACTGCATGTGTGGATGTGCTTAGGCCATACTGGCCAACCCAGCTATGAGTGGGAGGCAGTTGTTGTGTTGTATCAGTTGTTTACAACTATGCTCTGGTGTATAACATAATGTGATTGGACAAAATGTAGTTTCTATGCTTTTAAATACCCTTTAAAAATTTCATAGCATTTGTTTTTAATTGGTCAGAAAGAAATCATGATGATCCACTATTTATTTAATTTTAATTTTTCGCATCAACTGACAGTGAAACCGTAACTCATCAGAGCTTTGATGTTGTGAATAAAGTGCCATATTCATAAATGTTTGCTGCGCCGTGCATAGAACTGATACATGAATAGAATAAATTAAACAAATTTAAGTATAAGAATAAACAATTTAAGATTATAGAGCTGTATGTAAAAATAAATAAATTAGTAACTTAAAATAAATATCAACCCCAGTCACCAAAAAACAAATAAATTAATATAAGAAAATTTAATAAATATTTTCATACGACTTCAATTTGCTTTAATAAGAATGATGACAAATCTAACAAAAGTGCTAAACATGAAGCTGTAGTCATTTAAGTGTGCGCGGTGGTAACTACATGCATCATTAAAGCGGTCTTGACAGATTCAAGAAATGTTCCTGGTGTTAATAAATAATGTCGAATCATAGGGTCAGTTCCGTTTTGTCAATTCCAATTATAGACAATTCCAAGATCAAATCAAAATTATCAATTCCACATTTAGAATCCTAAACAACCATTTAATTCCAGTTGGTTTTAACTCTGTTTTGTTTGTTCTAGAAAATGTGTGAGCACAATTGTATCTAATAAAATGTGATTACATATTCCAATACAAAAATCAGTTCCAATAAAAAATTCAATTCCAGTTAACTTTCGAAAATCATTTCCCCCAACTGTCAATTGTTGTGCACAGGTGACCTTGACCCAACAAGTGCAGAGGAGACAGTGTGGAGTCTGCTGAGTGGGGACAAGGAAGAGCTGTCTGGCAGTGGCAGCAGAAGCCAGGAAGACCAGCACAGCAGCCAGGATGTCCAGCCCAGATCTAGAACACTGCATCCGGATTTTAAGGCTCAACTGTCGAGGGAGCAAGAGCAGGAAGAGCAAGACAGCCAGAGTGCAGCAGGAGGTCACTACCACAGGGGAGATAGCGACCCTATTTCTCGGGCAAGTCTTGCAGCACTATGTTGGTTGCGTCAGTAGTGATGTCACGTAGATGAGCTGGTCATTCGCTGCTGTTGTATCAATGTTGATATTCATTTGTTTGCATTTTGTTTTTCACATTTGTTTGGGAGTGGGACAGAAGGTTTATACACAGTCACAGTTTTGATTGTTTGCATAATTACATACACCATGTATGGATAACATCTTTTTATTAATCAGTCACTGAGTCAGTCATACAATGTGAATATGTTGTGTTGTATGTCAACAGGGCATGCCAATAGAGCAGCTGGACAAGTCATCGCCAACTACAGTTGTCCTACCACAATTGAGGACCAACCATGACCACACTGTGCTGGTGAAGTATCTCTCACATTCTCTGTACAGCTAGCAAACCATTATTCCAAATCACTTGAGCATATTTTTTTTGTTTTTAGTCCTTTGGGTTGAAGGTCCAACTGACTTATGCCATCATTCTGCAACCACCGTTAGCTGCCATATGTCAGAAACCGTTCAGCAACTTTTTCTCTAATTTTGCATAGACGTATCTTAGGGTACTGCCACTATGCACGAGAAATCTGTATTTTATTGACTCATCCTAAGGGCTCATGCCGCTTCTCCTTCCCTTCCTCTTTGTTACTTCTCCTTCCCTTCTATCTTGTTACTTCTTCTTTGCTCTGCTACTTCTCGTTACCTTCCTTCTTGCTGCATCTCTTCCCCTTCTTGATACTTCTCCTTCCCTTCCTCTGTTACTTCTCCTTCCCTTCCTCTTTGTTACTTCTCCTTCCCTTCCTCTTTGTTACTTCTCCTTCCCTTCCATCTTGCTACTTCACCTTACCTTCCTTCTTGCTGAATCTCTTCCCCTTCCTTTTCTCCTTCCTTCCATCTTGCTACTTCTTCTTTCCTCTTTGCTACTTCTCCTTACCTCTTTCTTGCTGCATCTCTTCCCCTTCCTTCTTGCTACTTTTCCTTCCCTTCTTGCTACTTCTCCTTCCCTTTCTCTTTGCCACTTCTCCTTCCCTTCCATTTTGCTACATCTCTTCCCCTTCTTGATACTTCTTCTTCCCTTCCTCTTTGCTACTTTTCTTCCCTCTCCTTAATTCTTCTCCTTCTCTTCCTTCCTACTACTTCTCCTTCCCTTATGTCTTGCTACTTCTCCTTAACTGCCTTTCTTGCTAATTCTCCTTTCCTTCCTTCTTGCTTCTTCTCTTCCTTTTTGCTACGTCTCTTCCTTCCTGCTACGATTCCATCGCATTCTCTTTGTACTTCTCCTTCCTCCAATTTTGCTACTTTCCTTTCTATTTGTTACTTCTCCTTCCCTTCATTCTTGCTGCATCTCTTCCCCTCCTTTCTTGCTACCTTTCGTTCCCTTCCTCTTTGCTACTTCTCCTTCCCTTCCTCTTTGCTACTTCTCCTTCCCTCCCTTCTTGCTACTTCTTGTTCCCTTCCTCTTTGCTACTTCTCCTTCCCTTCCTCTTTGCTACTTCTCCTTCCCTTCCTCTTTGTTACTTCTCCTTTCCTTCCTTCTTGCTACTTCTCCTTCCCTTCCTCTTTGCTACTTCTCCTTCCCTTCCTCTTTGCTACTTCTCGTTCCCTTCCTCTTTGCTACTTCTCGTTCCCTTCCTCTTTGCAACTTCTCCTTCCCTTCCTTCTTGCTACTTCTCCTTCCTTTGTATCCCCTCCTGTCCTACTACTGCCATTACCTTCTTGTGCCTTAACATCCCTACCACTGTTTACTCTCTTCCCTCCTGCTCCCAAATGATTTCTCATTCTTCCTGGTACTCCAAAATCTTTTCCCCAACTTCTCGCAGTTTCCTCTTCCTTCCATTGTCCCCTCCTCACATGTTGTGGATAAGTAGATGTTTCTGTTTGTAGACATCTCTCCTCACAAGCGCCAGCAGCGGCAGTGTTGGGGGCTCGAGAGAGAGAAAGTTGGCAAACAGTGACCAGGGCAAGGGCCGTTCTTTGGTAAGTTTCACAATCTAACTATTGGGCTAGTTGAGAAAATGTACCAGAATACATATTGGCACATAATAAAAAACGATCATGCCATAGACTGTAAAAGAAATATGGTAGCTACAGTTTATAATATACAGCCGTGTGATACACAGCAGTAATGTCAACAACATTAGTTCCGTGTGCAGTTACAATGTCACTACTGCATCCTATTATGTATGTATGTATGTATATGTACATATATATATCAATTACATGTACATATAAATAACATGTGTATGGGGTGTGCGTGGGTGGGTGGATGCTTGTGTAATAAAGAAGGGAAGCTATATCCTAAACTTAGGTTGACTTTGGCTATTCCTTATAATGAAACCTAGTAAGTGTGTGCGTGCAGGCATGCATGCATGTGCATGCATGTTTGTGTTTTATTTATTAATTGTTTTCTTTATCAGTTGTCATATATGTGTAGGCAAAACATGATATATATATATATATATATATAATGCAAGTTTATTCAACAACAACAACATGCACAGTATTCAATAGACACAAATACCAAATATACAATTGTAAATCACAGTTTTTAAGTCGAAATGTAACTTTTCATGCATGAATTATGTAAAACAAAAACGATAAATCGCAAATGTTCCCGTTGCATGCTTGGGGATACCCTCAATGGAAGGTGGACATATTTGGTACTACAGGAAAGCCCAGCATGTCTACATTTCGTAGATGATGAGGGAATTGCCTGTTTACGTCAACTTTAGCCAATAGCAGCGCCTGACACAGGCCTATCTGTAAACAAAAGTATGTGTAGCTTGCCGCTGGCCTCGTGACTGATACAGCCTTATTCTGCATGCACATTTTCTTGGCCTCACTAACTGTAAACAACTTATGGTGGTGATGCGTTTGTCATTAGGAAACATTCCTAATTACTTGGATACCATTGCGGTAATCTCAGTAAACAGTTTGCGAAATATATCATCGACAATGGGCATGACTTCGAACAGAGAAATTGGTGCAAAACGGCTGAATTTGGGACGACAGTGCAGGTGTAGCAACGTTCGATCACTTGCTGCAGTCTTCAACATCGGGGGCCTGGTTCTTGTAGATGTACGATTAAGTTAATAAAGTCATGAAACTTAGGTGTTATAACTATCTGTATACTACATAACAATTACATAACATTTAATTACATTCAACTGTGTCGATGTCATGTTACATTGCTTGTCGACGTTTGTGTGTCCAGGGATTATGTTAAGAAAAGTTGTTAACGTACATTTATTTTTTTCTATTGACATATACAGCTTTTTGGTCATAACATTATTAATATGTCACATATTTTATTCATAATTACAATATGTTCGCACACTACCATTAGCCAACACTATGCAACATTTCAGGGAAATATATTAAGTGTAACTGAGGTAATTTGAAGTGTGTGTTTTTCTGTGTTTTTCTCAGTTTGAATGTTTCTCCCCCAGTCATGTTAATTGTAACTTTGGCTGTGAGTGAGCTAGGTCCATGTTTTGTGCACTATTGGAAAGCTTAACATCTCTTCTTTCCAGTGGTATGTGTATCTAATTTTTTTCATTTTTGAACATGTGATTAATTTCATTACGATTCAACACAATGTTCCCCTTTCCCCTTGCACCACCTTTCCCTCTTTCCATGCTCTTTCTCACTCTCCCCACTCTTTTGCCTCTCCCACTCCTCTTCCTTTACCTCTCTCCCCACTCCTTTCCCTCTCTCTGCTCCTCTTTTAGTCCTTTGGCCGAAGGTCCAAGGGACTATTGCCATCACTCTGCATCCGCTGTCTGCTGTTAGCTGCCGTATCTCAGAAACCGTTCAGCAACTTTTTCTCTAATTTTGCATAGACATCTTAGGGCACTGCCACTATGCACAATAAATCTGTATTTGATTGAATCATTTTAAGGGCTCCCTACGGCCTCCAAGGACCCCAAAACTAGTAAAAAAATGTTACATTTGGCCTATTTTTTTCAAAAACTGTTCAACTTTTTTAAAATTTTGCATAGATGTATCTTAGGATGCTGCCACTATATACAAGAAATATGTATTTGATTGAATCATTCTAAGGGCATCTAAGGGGCCCCCAAAGTGCAAAATTTTTACATTATCCAGTGATGTGGTTTTGAGAAGGGCCCTTGAGACCACCCCCAACAGTAGATTTTGTTTATTGTGCCACAAAGTCAACACCAAGACTAATCTCTGCAGCCTAGTGCTACTGTTCCATTGAGACCTTGACTAATCTTTAATTGGTCACAGCTCCCAGGCAGAGTAGACACACTTGACCCCTGTTAGACTGAACAGTTGCCTAAGACTTTTTATCTTCAAAACTATTGATTTTCTATAATTGAAAGTTGTGTTTATTTTGATGTTCATTTAATTATTATAAAATGGTGTGACTGTGGTGTCTAATGGTTAAAGATGTATTGCCTGTAGAAACCTGTAGGTGACAAACATAGAACATTAATATTCTGTCACCTGTAGGTGACAAACATAGAAAATTAATATTCTGGACAACTATAGAGTGAAATATCCTACACTTTATTGATATCAAATGCATTCTACTGTTCTGTTTACGCTTGCCATACCTTGTGTAGACATGGTACTGTGTAAATCAATTGTATCAATATAGACTAATAATTACAGATTCACAATATAGTTGACACCTGAAACAACCAAATGTCAACCGTTAGAAGAGTTGACATAGTTCCGCTATACACAAGCAAGAAATCTGTATTTGATTGAATCATTCCAGTGTCATCAGCATATAGTAGAACATACATTTTCTACATCATCATCACTAAGGTTGTTGTAAATTTAACCAGCTGCCATGTCAAGTCCGTTATAATTGTGACTAACAGTGTTCAAAATGATTCGGGTAATAGCAAATAACAAAGGACACAAGTTTTCTCCTTGCCATACCTCTACATCACATGAGAAGAAGGCTGACACAGCCTGGTCCTGATTTATACATGATTTAGCTTTTTTGTATATGTTGTATACAACTTTCAACACAATACCATTAATACCGCATGAAATTATCTTAGACCACAGGGAGGACCGGTCTACTAAATCAAATGCTTTCTTAGAATTGATGAAGGCACAATAAAGTCTTTTGCATCGAGACAAATACAGTTCAACCAATACCCCTATCTGAACACTGCCTGTTCTTCACCTATTACATTTGCTTTGTTTAGGTATGTGGTCAGTCTGATGTTCTGAACAATCACTAAAGATTAATGAACACTTGTGCAGAATGTCACCCACTTGGCAGGTTTAATATTATTGATCTATTCAGCAATGAGGACACTGCTCAGGCCTCACTCTGGACACTGTCACTCACAGTGTTGTGTATTGTCTTAGTTGATGCATTGAGCTAATCTACTTGACCATGAATCAGTGGTGGCTCTGGTTGTGTATTACACCCAGCTGTGGAGCTAAGATTCTCTGCCTGCTATTGTTTGATGGAAACTGTGACTAATGTGTAATTGGACACTGTCAGTAGCTTGTGTCAACAGACAGCATTAAGCCACTAGACCCCTGTTAAACTGGACAATTGCCTGTAGGTTTTAAACTGTGTCAAACAGTGAGTCTACCTTTTGCTCTCAAATAATCTGTCCTCTTAGTTTTACACATGAAGACATAATCTGGTATAACTTGATAAGTCTTTGTAGCAGCACATTTGTACTTCCAGTGTATCATTGCAACATAACATACATATTACATACTGTGTGCCACATTTGAATGTTGTGCATGTAATATTTCCATACAATCCATTTGCATATATAATGTAAAACTTCAACAGCCGTTTTCTTCATTTTCACTTTTTGATCCCTCTCATGTTCAATGCTCCATAACTTTGCCAATTGTTGTAGCAGTCATATTTTTTGAAACCGTGTAAAGCACCCTACCAAACCTTTACAAGGATGTAAGAAAACAATGTTACAATTTGTCTGACTTATCACTCATTTAGTCAGCCAGGGTCACATATAGACGTATTAGTCCAAAGGACTTCAGGGCCACTTGGCCCATTTTTTAACAAACTGTTTGTGATTGTAGCCAGAGGACCCTCATCTGTGGCATCCAGACTTTGTCAAGATGCCATTTTCCAAGAGGGCTACAGTTTCTAGTTGGGTAAGTAGGTGTCAAAGTATACATGTATGTGCGTTGCGTGTGTGTGCATGCGTGCGTGTGCATGCGTGCGTGTGTGTGATTTACTCACCCTGAAGAATGTAGTTATACATGTTGTTCTCCTCCTTGTTCCCTGCTGCACAGGGGTGAGGGTCAGGTACAATATTGCCTAACTACTCACTGTGTTTTTTTTCTCCAAAGTTTTCTATCCATAGCTCCCTCTCTCTCTCCATCTTTCATCCTCCCCAATCTTCTCATGTCCCTCCTCGCGCAGTCCTCCCATCTCAACTGTGGCCTTCCATACATGTATTGTGTGTCAGTGACGAATTACAGTAAGGTGTCATTGTTCTTTTAATGGTTCTTCGTCAATCCACTTTTGCTTTGGTCATCTGATGTTCTTACGTAAACTATGACATGCTAGATCATTTAAGCAAAACGTGTTTAGTTTTGGTGAAATCGTAATGCAAAGAAAAATCGAGAAGTCAACGAACCAGACTTGGTGTACATAAGATAAAAGAACAATGTATGTTGTTTTGTAGACATATACATATTCATCAACCAAGACACGGTGGGAGGTGATATATGGATCTCTGACTAAGCCTATCCTTCAGTTCAGGGAGTTGAAGGTAACACACAATTCCTTTATGCTACAGTTATGCCATGGCTAGTTAACAAATGGAAGTGTATTTTGAAAGCTCCGAGATAATAACAATAGTTATATTTTATCACTACTTGTGAAAACGAAAACACATATCAGTGTGATTTATTCACATACGGCTCCTGGTTGTCAACCAATGAATGTGTCTTGATGGATGTAGCAGCCACAGATGACATCAGCAAGACTGTATTACAGTTCAGTATGGTTCATGGCAACATCTCAACTTGAGCAGCACTTTCGCAAGAATCCATGGAGTTTGTTTCAAGGACATTTGTACATTTTGGATATGTATCAAGTTGTATGATTCCACAAATTATAAATGATATCATTGTGTTTTTGACTTTCACTTCTTGCCAGATGTTACACCCTGTAGCCTGTAGGTTAAGGTGCTACTGTTTATCCCTTGTCTTACACCATCCAGGTTGAGGTGTTTAGTTCACCCCTTATGTTACTCCCTCCAGGTTGAGGTTCTCACTTGATGTTCACTTTCAATAATAAATGTTGAAATGGCCATAAAAAAAGTTATTGTTCAGAAATGGAGTAGAGTTCCTTCCCACATAAGTTTGAGGAGCACTGCTGCGGATACTGATGTTTGTCCATGTTGGAGAACTTATATGATGTATGTACACACATTTGTGTTTGTTGCAGGAAGCCATATTGAGCTACAACGACACGCACAGGGACTTGTGGACCTTTGATGGTCTGGAGGACTTCTTAATGTGTGTAAGTACAGAATAGTTTAGGCCCTTGATTAAATATGCAAACTTCTAACAAAATAGCCATCCTCTGCAAGGGATAACTTTGTAATTTGTTTGTGGCTCTAGGAGATTGTCTTGATGGTTAGCTCAGAAATGCAACAGTCCATATAACATGTGCTATACTGTGCCTCACACAGTTCTATTCCTACAGGACATTTGATGAACATTGTGTATGTCATTTGGAACAGTTGTTCACAAAGCAAAGTTTACGTAACTTGGAATACCCATAATTTGATTGTTCATAGATTGGTTAGTAGTGGGGTGAATAAAAAAACAAAACAATAGTGTTACAGATCAGGGCTGTGCCGAAGTACTTTAAAATGTACTTAAATACAAGTTCTTTTCATTGATAAAGTATTTAAGTACAAGTACATCATGGTTTTAGGAAAGTTCTTAATTACAGAACAAGTACTTTTCAAAAGTACATAATCCTGTGACCGGCCAGGGCCGATTCATCAGCCGATGGTACCTACCTTTATAGTACAATTTTTTAGTTTCCGTGCTAGGTAACTGAGATGTGAACATTTAGTATCATTGGATGTCTGACAGAATTTTCAAGATGGTGTATATTTATTCATGAGCAGATTGACAGCTATTGACTGGCTAGCCGACAAAACATGTGACCAAGTTGGCGGCAAAATGTTGGTGGTTTTACTATGCCCCGCATAATGAATTTACGTATCCACTCATAAAGTCTAGACCCCCGCACACATGGTATCAGTGGAAAGCTCTGTTACTTGCCAATCAGCCACAAATGACATCGGCTGACTAAGCTAATTCAGCAAATCAGAACAAAGCATTTCAAACACCCAGCCCTCCGGAGGTGAAGTATCTAACAAAATGGCAGACATCGGTACAGAGAATTGTTCACTTTGAAAGTTTACTTTGGATTGTCTCAAGTTATCATTTCAATGTTTCGACAAAATGCCTGACATTATTCATGAATAAGGTTTTTATACTAGTTAGAATGAATTTGGATGCTTTTTGAGGTTAAAATTCAACAACTTGGCAGCGCAATGTTTGTCCGGACGAGCCGCGGATGTGCGCCGGTAGCGAAAGCGGCAATGATCGTATTGCTAGAATTGGCCTATTTTGATATCGGGAAAAATCATAAAAGTAAATGTTCTCAATGGATTTGATTCATTTTTACGTTATTTGGTGGCTAACATGTATGGCTACATTTGACTCGCTGGATATAGGGCATACATCCATCCAGTAATTATCTGGTAGCAGGATAAAATTAAAATTTTTTGGATGAAGTTAAAATAATAATATCCCCATGATTCTAGAATGTTATATAGATTTTAAAATGTTATTCTAAAAAACATTACATTAACAGTAAAATTATACTATATTCATATTTTTATAATACATATTAGCAAAGTTATGATTTTTACTGTTACATTATACTACAGAGCATTTTCCCGGATGATGATAACATTTTACCTCGTGCGTTTGATATGGTAGCAGTAGATGGGTGATTTTGTTTCAAATTTAATGGCAATATGACGTTTAATTTATGATGATAAATGTTTTGATCCTTTAGCAATATTTCGGACACTAGACATTTTGTTTGGTTACCTTTACCTTTATAAAAGATGCAGCAGAAGACATTTGAGAGCATCATATTTTAAAACCGTGTACCATATAACACATATGGTACATCGTGTACGCCGCATAGAGCTAAACGTAACACTAGTCGACATGTCATTATTTTGGTTTCTGAGTTGATGGTAGACAAATTCCTGTAGCAGACGTACCTCTTGGGTTGAGAGGCTCGATTGCTGCAGACCAGTTCACATGTTTATTCAACCTTATACACATTTGTAATTGCATAATAAAGTAATCCTCTACACATAAAAGCTACACAAAGTAATTATTCATTATGCAGAAAAAACTGTTCGTAGTATTCTTTTAACTGGTTTCGATGAGCATACTCATCCCCTGTTCACATGCTTAAATGTACTAAAATTGAAGGATATAAATGAAATAGAAATTTATGTATAATTATTGTCATAACAATCTGCCAGTGTTGTTATCTAACCTGTCATATTCACAAATCATGACACAATGCAACTTAGTCATATTCGTCCAATCAGCAGTTCTACCCTACGATCATCAAATAGTTTATTATGCAATGGGCTGATTGTATGGAATAATATTTTATCTGATATTAAAACTAAACCTAATATTACCATCTTCGTATCTTCTCTAAAGTCTTAAAACACTATGTCTAGGAAGTTAGTCTTAAACGGTTTATAAAAATACTACATATTACGTTCTTAGTACTGGATTTGTCCTTCTGCAATCTAGCATTAATGTTGTATAGAAGTGAAAAGAAAAAAATGTTTGTTCATTTTTGGGTCTTCCAACCATGTCATTGCTGCTACTTATTATTTATGGGACTGTATTAACTGTCTGGTTGTAGTTGTTAATTGCATGTTGTATCTACGTCAATTCAGTTTACCATTATCAGTGGTTGGCAGCAACCAGTGATTCAAGTTACCGGGTATATTGATTCTGTTATAACATTGTATACCTGTATCTACCGGTAACAGCCTTGGCTCTGCTGTCAACCAGGAATTGTATAGATTGTATATGCTTTGTCTTTCATTTATCTTCTGTATTATACAATTCCGAAATAAAACACCTGACCTCACCTTACCACAGAGAATCCCACTAACACATTTAATATTGCTATCATTGGGGCCATCCTGTTAATGAAAGCACAGAATAGTACGAAATCACCACAGCAACTAGTTTTTAACAAGAGATAATAATTCATCACCATAATGTGCGTGTACACATTGTAATAATACACATTGTAAAGTTTAATGTAAGCTCAGTATTTTTTCGTGTGTGTTTTATTGATGAACTTGAAGGTTGTCTGAAGGTTGTGTCTGTAGTGATGTTACTTTTGGAGAGACGTTTACATAAATGGCCAAAACTTCAACCAAAATAACTGGTTACTGGATTTGTTAATGTTCAGTCTTGAAATGTATAATATATAACAAATACACATTATGTTTACTTCATAGGAACTTGGTAACACTGAGAGGATCGATTTCTATGACAATGTCCTCCCAAATATGACAAAGTTGGTACTTGACCTGCCTCAGCTGTGCAGTCAGGTAGGTATTTGTTCTAAAAAAACTGGCTTTTCTGTAATGTCATTATTTCTGGTCATGGACTGAATGAAGGTTGTAATATAAACAGGTTATTGATAAACAAACTAGATAATTTTGCCCTAACAATTTCTAGTACGAATATACATAACATAACAGTTGCAACTGTCAGACAACAACCAGATTATATATATAGTACGGTGGCACTACTGTAATGTTCATCACACCATTAAAGTGTCTCTCATCCTGTGTGATATTTAGTTTCTCACCACCATTGTCTTCTAGTCATCTGTAGGAGTTATTCACAACACATCTCCATTGTCTTCTAGTCATCTGTAGGAGTTATTCACAACACATCTCCATTGTCTTCTAGTCATCTGTAGGAGTTATTCACAACACATCTCCATTGTCTTCTAGTCATCTGTAGGAGTTATTCACAACACATCACCGTTGAAGTCTGTTCTGCATCACTTCTTGATGGTCAATGTGTGCTTCTTGTTGGTCAATGTATCTTGTGTCCTTGCTTTCAGCCAATCCCTCTGTTGAAGAAGGGAACTGCTCATTCCATCACAATGTCTCAGAAGCAGGCTGCTTGTCTGCTTGCAAACGCTTTCTTCTGTACCTTCCCAGAAAGCAACTCTCGAGAAAACCATTCTTCCATCCCTGGAATCAACTTCAGCAGGTGAATAAATACCTCCCGGTCCTGACCATGATAACTTGGCTTCTTTACGAGGCATTTTACGAGGCACTGTTGTTGCTTCTGTAATCCCAACAATTAGTAAACAAGTTGGCTTCCTAATCCAGCATCATTTCACTGAGCAGGCATTGAAGAAGATTAATCTGAGTGTGTCAAATTATCAGCCCACTGATATTTTCTTGTACTTTGTCAGTACACTGTCACTGTCAGTACATTGTCACAGTCAGTACATTGTCACAGTCAGTACACTGCCACTGTCAGTACATTGTCACAGTCAGTACACTGCCACTGTCAGTACATTGTCACAGTCAGTACACTGTCACTGTTAGTACATTGTCTCAGTCAGTACACTGTCACTGTCAGTACACGGTCACTGTCAGTACATTGTCACAGTCAGTACACTGTCACTGTCAGTACACTGTCACAGTCAGTACACTGCCACTGTCAGTACACTGTCACAGTCAGTACACTGTCATTGTCAGTACATTGTCACAGTCAGCAGTACACTATCACTGTCAGTACATTGTCACAGTCAGTACACTGCCACTGTCAGTACATTGTCACAGTCAGTACACTGTCACAGTCGGTACGTTGTCACTGTCAGTACATTGTCACAGTCAGGACATTGTCACAGTCGGTACACTGCCACTGTCAGTACATTGTCACAGTCAGTACACTGTCACTGTCAGTACATTGTCACAGTCAGTACACTGCCACTGTCAGTACATTGTCACAGTCAGTACACTGCCACTGTCAGTACATTGTCACAGTCAGTACACTGCCACTGTCAGTACATTGTCACAGTCAGTACACTGTCACTGTTAGTACATTGTCTCAGTCAGTACACTGTCACTGTCAGTACACGGTCACTGTCAGTACATTGTCACAGTCAGTACACTGTCACTGTCAGTACACTGTCACAGTCAGTACACTGCCACTGTCAGTACACTGTCACAGTCAGTACACTGTCATTGTCAGTACATTGTCACAGTCAGCAGTACACTATCACTGTCAGTACATTGTCACAGTCAGTACACTGCCACTGTCAGTACATTGTCACAGTCAGTACACTGTCACAGTCGGTACGTTGTCACTGTCAGTACACTGCCACTGTCAGTACATTGTCACAGTCAGGACATTGTCACAGTCAGTACACTGCCACTGTCAGTACATTGTCACAGTCAGTACACTGTCACTGTCAGTACATTGTCACAGTCAGTACACTGCCACTGTCAGTACATTGTCACAGTCAGTACATTGTCTCTGTTTATACATTGCCTCTGTCAGTACACTATATCTATCTACAGGGCCTGTATACATTGTCTCTGCCTGTACATTGTCTCTGTCAGTACATTGTCATTGTCAGTATATTGTATCTATATATACATTGTCTCTTTATGTATATTGTGTCTGTCTATACATTGCCACAGTCAGTACATTGCTACTGTCTGTATATTGTCTCTGTCTGTACATTGTCTCTGTCTATACATTGTCACTGTCAGTACATTGCTACTGTCTGTATATTGTCTCTGTCTATACATTGCCACAGTCAGTACATTGTCACTTTCAGTACATTGCTACTGTCTGTATATTGTCTCTGTCTATACATTGCCACAGTCAGTACATTGCTACTGTCTGTATATTGTCTCTGTCTATACATTGTTATTGTCTGTACAATTTCAAATCAACACAGTATATTATAAAAGTGCATTGTTGATGTTTTAAAAGGAGGTAGCCTGTTCCTAGTTAGTCCTTTGGGCTGAAGGTCCAACAGACTAATGCCATCACCCCGCATCCGCCATGCGCCGTGCCCTGCTATGTCTCGGAAACTGTTCGGTAACTTTTTGTCTAATTTTGCATAGACGCATCTTAGGGTACTGTCACTATGCACGATTTTTATTTGAATGAATCATTCTAAGGGCCCCAAGGACCACCGAAACTAGTAAATTTTCACATTTTGCCTATTTTTTCAAAAACTCTTCAGTAACTTTTTCTCTGATTTTGCATAGACACTTCATGTGGTAGTGCCACTATACACAAGAAATCTATATTTGATTGAATCATTCTAAGGGCACCTCGGGGGGGGGGGGGGGTCCAAAAAATGCTCAATTTTCCTACTATTTCCCAACTGCTGTATGCTTCCTGCAGTAGCATGGGCCACTGATCTCTGTTTATAACTAGATAGTGCCCTGTCTCTGATCACTGGGGTGGCTGAGCAGCCTGGCACTGAATTTAGGTTAGTGTGTGTGGTCAGTGAGCCACTGGTTGGAGTGGTCACTTGATCATGGCCACAGTTTATTGTTTTATTATTGGTCAGTCTTGGTGTGGCCAGGGCTGGGCTGTTGTTTATTGTCCTGTGTGGGAGAGTGAGTGCTTAGTGGGCTTCAGGCATTGTAGGCACTGGGGTGAGACATTCTGATGTAACACACCTTTTGTACCATTACAGGTATAATTATATACTTAGCTAAGCACCAAATTTATAGTGTATTCTTGCACTATATGCTAATAACATGCATAGTATAAGCCAACTTTGAATGTCATACACTCAATATTTCCATGCCGTGCAAAACCTTCACAGTCATGTTGTGTTATTATTTTGTTTATACATAAAGACATAATCTGGCATAACTTGATAAGTTTTTGTAGCAGCACATTTGAACTTCCAGTGTATCATTGCAACATAACATACATACTGTGTGCCAAATTTGAATGTTGTGCATGTAATATTTCCATGTAGTCCATTTGCATATATAATGTAAAACTTCAACAGCCGTTTTCTTAATTTTCACTTTTTTGTTTTGTTATTTAATGTTATGTTCTTAAGACTATGGTAACTATGTTGAAGGTAGATTGTCCGCCAGATTATGTTTAGTAAGCCCATAACAACATTCACAATTTAGAAGATACGACCCCAGAGCTTGTTCAAATGTTAAACAAAACATCCTTTCGAAACAAGCTTCCTTGGCAATAATGCTAAGGCGGGCTGAGGTAAACGCAATGCCCTTTGATGTTCAATGATTTTCAGGCTGCGAAATAAGGCCAGTCCGATCGTCCCAGACGAGTAGTTCCAGTCACCGGACTAGTCCATGTTTAAAGAAGCAGTGTACATGCTAGTTGGGTGTTGTGATGGAATAAGACAATAAGGTAGCATTTTATCACAAATATTACCTAAGTCCGATGAATAGGAAACCTGCTGAACGCGGAGAATGTAAATGGCGGCTGTTTACATCCGGTTAGGATAGGTGGTGCCACCTAGTGACCATGAGTGATGAGCGACATGGACAAACATACATGCGCGGCTTACAGATATAGTTACGTGCTGTCCCATCGTAGTTGCGTTATTCCCACATCGGGTGATTATCTTAGCATGTTACCAAATACCAGCAATGTTACTGATTGCTCAGTCATCGGCTTCGGGAAAGGAAATACTAATAAAATGTTGCCGTGAGGCTTCAAATTCTGCAGGCATCGCCTTGTCAACCACTGCCATTTGCTCTCCCTGATTAAACTAAAGTTATTTCTTCTAACGACTTTGCAGTTGGATCTACAAAATCACATGTATTTGTTTCTATTAACGACACATTTATTTGAACATTTAATTTAAATGAGAAACAGCTTGTTTTCTTGATGAAATAAAGCCACTTTTAGTTTTACTATGCGCCATAACTCTTACATATATATGTATGATACAACAGTATGATGGTACCCGACACATTTACTTTTAAGGACTAGGAAAAGAGTAACAGCACTAGTTGTTTCTGAGTCAGCCAGTCGGACGGACTACCCGTCGGCTAAAGTCATTGTGCACCCTGCATTGCTCCATGTACAACACATCAGATTTCCTGTTACAAAGTACGACTCTGGTTAATTCCAGATAAAGGAAAAAACTGTCTCCCTTTAAATCAAACTGTATTATATAATTGTTTAGAATTTATTACATTTTAATTCTAGTGATGTTGGACTGCATCGGCTAATACAGTCGCTTTAAGAAATGACAGCAGACATTAGACTGTATACAAGACTAATAACAAAGGGTGTGTGTTACGTACGCAGCAACAGGACAGATGGCAATCATTATTGTATGCACTCTTCACATGTACAATAATTAGAGTGGAGTGTACAAGTCTGCAACCACATCACCTGACACACTCTTGCTTACTGACATTTCTCAACATTATTTTGTTCTTATAATAACTCTGATATCCAGAGCTCTACTACATATTTCACACTTTGATATGTTGTGCATGTCTCTGAGAACACTACGTGGTTATTTGTAGATTATACCGAGCTGGCATTCCACAAAAGACACTTGAGAAGTTGAAGTGTCTGCTTCACTACTTCAAGACTGTCACAGAAAACAGTGAGTCACACAAGCTCTGTCATTCCTTCGACTACTGCCTAGTGTTAGGGTAACATAACTTGTTTAGCTTAATATTTATTCCTACAAATTCTTTACATTTCCTGCTTTGTTTTTTGAATTTTAGTCAGGGTTTCGGTTATGAATATTTATTTTAATAATATTTTTGTTTGTACAATGCATAAAGTGCATGCTTTGTAAGTAGTTTCAGTGTCTGAAATTAGCAAAAAATGAACTGGCCCAGATTTGTTTAACTGGCCCAGATAAATTTTTAATTGATCCTGCTGAATTTGAACTGGCCCAACTAATTTACAAACCACATCGACACATTTTCGTTTTTCCACATTCTTTAATGACATTAATTTTACATGTAAGTACATAAGATATTAAACAGTAATAATTTTAACATTAAATATGTGTACACTAACATAATAGAGCACACACACATATGCACGCACACATATATGCATAAATTAATAATTAAAATTAGGCCTTGAAAATTGTACGAACATGTATGTAAGCACACTCTAATAATATCGTGCAAATTATAAAATAATATTTTTAATTACCAAACTAGCCTATAATAATAAAAAATATCTTTCCAAATATATGTCCTGATTGTTAAAACTCTGCCCAAAACTAGCACTTGTATTTAACTGTATAAGTGTTGCACTCAGATGCATATATACAGTACATTTGACACTTCTTTTTAAGTGTTTCCCGGTATATTCGCTAGGTGACACAACCAAACTGTGGCCTTCACCTTGCTGATGTTGGTCACGTTATGAAATACACTTTTGTCACCTGTCAAATTTGTCTATCTACTTATGATGTCTCAGACCTGTTGACAGTGTCATGTCTGTCTACTTGTGATGTCCCAGACCTGTTGACAGTGTCATGTCTGTCTACTTGTGATGTCCCAGACCTGTTGACAGTGTCATGTCTGTCTACTTGTGATGTCCCAGACCTGTTGACAGTGTCATGTCTGTCTACTTGTGATGTCCCAGACCTGTTGACAGTGTCATGTCTGTCTACTTGTGATGTCCCAGACCTCTCAAGAGTGTCACATCTGTCTACTTGTCATGTCTCAGACCTGTTGACAGTGTCATGTCTGTCTACTTGTGATGTCCCAGACCTGTTGACAGTGTCATGTCTGTCTACTTGTGATGTCCCAGACCTGTTGACAGTGTCATGTCTGTCTACTTGTGATGTCCCAGACCTCTCAAGAGTGTCACATCTGTCTACTTGTCATGTCTCAGACCTGTTGACAGTGTCATGTCTGTCTACTTGTGATGTCCCAGACCTGTTGACAGTGTCATGTCTGTCTACTTATGATGTCCCAGACCTGTTGACAGTGTCATGTCTGTCTACTTATGATGTCTCAGACCTGTTGACAGTGTCATGTCTGTCTACTTATGATGTCCCAGACCTGTTGACAGTGTCATGTCTGTCTACTTGTGATGTCCCAGACCTCTCAAGAGTGTCACACCTGTATACTTGTCATGTCTCAGACATGTTGACTGTGACACCTCCGTCTTCTTGGCATATGTCAGACCTGTTGACAGTGTCATATATGTCTACTTGTCATGTCTGTGATGTCTCAGATCTATTGATAGTGTCACGTCTGTCTACTTATCATGTCCCAGACCTGTTGACAGTGACACCTCCGTCTACTTGGCATATGTCAGACCTGTTGACAGTCTCATGTCTGTCTACTTGTCATGTCCCAGACCCTTTGACAGCGTCACGTCTGTCTAATTGTCATGTCCCAGACCTGTTGACAGTGTCATATCTGTCTACTTGTCATGTCCCATTTGTCATTCAGTGCCACAAGGGAACATCACCTTCAGTAGACAGGTGACGAAGCGCCATGATCTTTCCCATTGGGACAAGCGTAAAGAACTCTTCCCCCGACTACATGTCTCGTCAGGAGGAACAATAGAGGATGATGGATATGGCATGCTACAGGTAGGTACAGCATCGGGCATAAATTACTTTGTAGGTGGTTTTTACTACAAAAACATAATAATTATAAGTTATTGTAAGTCAATCATTATTGTACTTGCAGGTGGACTTTGCCAACAAGTACATTGGAGGTGTCAATCATTACTCTACTTGCAGGTGGACTTTGCCAACAAGTACATTGGAGGTGTTAATCATAATTCTACTTGCAGGTGGACTTTGCCAACAAGTACATTGGATGTGTTAATCATTATTCTACTTGCAGCAGACCTGCCTACTATTCCGGATTGTCCGGAATCATTCCGGAAATACACCTCAAATTACGGTATTATGGCGAGGGATGAAAATATTACGGATTCTTTCGTTGTCACAATTATTGTCAATCACATCCGTGCTCCTCAAATTTAGCTTCACTTTATTCAACAGATGGCAGCATATATACGCTGCTTGTTGTGACATGGTTTTCCATTCGCTGCTTCTTGTCGTAATCTGACCAATAAGAAACAGCGTTACGACAAAGTCGCATTTCCGCGCTCATGGCGCTCAAACAAGAAGTCACGACTCGCGCGACACGGAATGATGGCGGGGATCGAAACGGCACCACTACCAGCCGCCAAGAATAAACGTATGCTGCAAACGTTTATAACAGCATGCACACAGATATGGCCCGTATTGTCAAGTTTAAAGAAGGGGGTTGGCTTTACATACTACCGTATATGCGAAATTTATTTTCCTATTTCACATGACATGGTGGCCGGGATAATTTCAGGTACTGACTACGTCGTTAGACTAGTACTAGTGACAGAGTAGTGGGTGTTGTACTTGTAGTGTCAGGCCAACTGACTACTAAGACTAAGTTAGTGTATTTATTAAGTTTAGTCTATCATTTACAGGGATAGGCTTATATACTAGTCTAGAGTTGAGTAGACTAGACGATGTCGACAACTAGCGTAACGTAATGGTTTTGCCGTCCCCCGCCACGACTTTGTCTTTGTGTTTGTTTTTGATCTAGTCAAGCTGCTATACTGTGTAGTCTATAGCCTGGCACTAGCTGTACCGGCTACTAATATTAATCCTAATGACACCACAAAATAGCAATGCGTTGTTATAATATTTCATGGATGTGTTAATCATTATTCTACTTGCACGTGGACTTTGTCAACAAGTACATTGGAGGTGTCAATCATTATTCTACTTGCAGGTGGACTTTGTCAACAAGTACATTGGAGGTGTCAATCATTATCCTACTTGCAGGTGGACTTTGCCAACAAGTACATTGGAGGTGTCAATCATTATCCTACTTGCAGGTGGACTTTGTCAACAAGTACATTGGAGGTGTCAGTCATTATTCTACTTGCAGGTGGACTTTGCCAACAAGTACATTGGACGTGTCAATCATTATTCTACTTGTAGGTGGACTTTGCCAACAAGTACATTGGCGGCGGTGTGTTGGGAGAAGGTTGTGTGCAAGAGGAAATCCGCTTTGTCATCTGTCCAGAGCTCCTCGTGTCGTTGCTCATCACGGAAGTCCTTGACGACAACGAGGCAGTGGTGATAACAGGTGAATAAGTGCTTGATTTGCAACGTAGTAATTTCACAGTTGTGGTCATCTATTTTTGATGCATTGACGTTGCCTTCGTTATTTTTATATTGTTTTGATCTTAAGGTGGCTGCATCGGCTATTATATGCTTCTTTTGAATTAATCATTTCTAATATAAGTTTTGAAGATAAGCTAACCATTTTTTCTCAGAGTTTGCCTCAAATACTAAACAATACTCCAGACCAAAAAAAATTGATTTGTTATGTTATTTAGAGATATTTAAATGTGTTTAAAGACAATAAAAAAATATGTAAAAAATCACCTTAAAATGGCATTTTATTTCATTTTGAGAAACTCCCCCAAAAAAAATTTGTATTGTAAGTACAAACATGTTATTGACATTCAGACAGTTTTTTTTTTAAACAAATGCATATTACGTTTGATACATCTTCATAAACATTTTGCTACAATGTTGAAAGACAGTGAAAATCAGTACTGCATTTTTTGCACGACCCCTTCATGCAAACATAAAACCATCCCGTGTAATTTTGGGTAAACACAAGTCGAGTTCACATGCCAAGTTATGGCTTTGTAAGTATTGTAGTTTTTATAAAAAGTTACATTAAGTAATACTTCCTGGTTGTTACCAATAATACACGTGTCACCAGATACTTGTTTTTTTGCTTAGAAATGTAACTTTTTTTACTGGCATGTGGCTTATTTCAACACAGTTTGACAGACACTTCTATTACTGAGATTTCCCCCCAAGGTTTTCCCTGCCAAGTTGTCTCATGATATTGTGTTACGAAGGGCCATGTGTTGAACTTGTTGTGGTAGATGTTGCAATATGTTATATTGTTTAGTTAGTCGCTAGGCGGTGCCACGGTAACGGCGTGAGTACGTGCACGACAGTTGGATACATCACGTCACTTGTGTTGTCTGCCATGCTAATAAAGAACCTTTGAATTGTGTTTTACATAAAGTTTCATCCTTCTACATAGACAACACACGATGCGTAGTGAAACATGGTGTCAGAACGGTAACGAGTCTACGTTCCATAGATCAATAATGCTGTAAAGTCGAGCATTCTGCAATACACAATCTCGTGTAAACTGAACTTTGACAATTTTCAAATCCACACTGAGCGATAATACAGAATAATCGTTCATGTGTTGTCTACACAGGACCTGGTACTGTACGTCCATATGATCTGATATTGTCAACACTGCACATCTACAACATGTCTACTGAACCAACTGCAGCAAACAGTGAAGGGCCTCAAGTCATCCATAGCAACATACCATTGCCACCAAAACTCACCACCAAGGGCAATCTCGCCACAAACTGGAGGCAATGGAAACAGATATGGGACAGTTACGAAATAGTGTCGCATCTGAAGCAGAAGTCAAACGAATACAGGGTTGCTACATTCATCACCTGCGTGGGACAGGATGCATTGGACGTTTTCAATGGTCTCGCATTCCAGAATGATGAGGAACGTTCCAACATGAGCACTATTTTGACCCTTATGGAAAGGCACTTCATCGGCGAGACTAACGTGATTTATGAAAGATACGTTTTCAACAGTCGCAATCAAGAAAGTCACAAAACAGTTGATGTTTTCGCGACCGCACTTCGGTCGTTAATCAAGTCATGTAACTACGATATACTGAGAGATGAACTCATTCGCGACAGAATTGTGTCTGGCATCAACAGCAATGCCAGGAGGAAACGACTGCTGCAAGAATCATCACTGACTCTAACTAAGTGTTTGGACATCGGCAGAGCCATCGAGTCGACAGACGCCAAGCTGAAAGCGATGTCGAGTGATGAAGTGCACGCATTCAACCACTCTGCAGAGAAAAAGCGCTCGTTTAAAAAGAAAGCACACGCTACGCCACAACGCTCAACTGAAAAAGAACAACTGGCGTATGAATGCAAATTCTGCAGCTACAAACATGAAAGATTGAGAGAGAAATGCCCAGCCTGGGGTAAGGAGTGCAAGCTGTGCAAATCGATGAATCACTTCGCCAGCAAGTGTCGAAAGAAATCGAGGGCCACACAGCAGCACAAAGTTCACCTACTAGACAAAGACACTGACTCTGAAAATGAAATCATGGTGGTAAACAACACTTCAACCAAGTCGAAAATATTCGCACAGATGACATTGGCGGACAGGAGCGTGCGCTTCCAGATCGATAGTGGCGCCACCTGCAATGTTATCTCGAAAGGTGACCTACCTGCTACTACAACCATCAAGGAGTCTGCCAACATTATCTCGCTCTACAACAAAAGCACCATGACGTCGTTGGGCAGCTCTGAGCTATGCGTAACAAACCCAAAGAATGGTGCAAGCTACAACATGACCTTTGTTGTGATAGATGCCGAGGTCACGCCGATCATCGGTTCACAATCAGCACAGGAGATGAACTTACTAAAAATCCAGCACCAAAACATCCTGAAAATTGACGACGACAACAACACATTGACAAAGTCGTTGATGTTCGCGTCGTACGGGGACGTGTTCACGGGTGAAGGCAAAATGGAGGGCACACTACATCTGGAAATAGACGAATCAGTCAGTCCGCTGAAGGACGAGCTAACGCGCCTACAAGAAATGGGTGTGATAGCTGAAGTTGACACACCAACTGACTGGGTGTCGAGCATGGTCATCGTGAAAAAGAAAAGCGGCAAAATAAGACTCTGCATTGATCCGAAACTGCTCAACAAAGCTCTAAAGCGCAGTCACTACATGCTACCAGTGATCGAGGACGTCATACCAGAACTGGCGTCTGCGAAGGTGTTCACTGTCTGCGATGTCAAGAATGGTTTCTGGCACGTGGAACTGGATGAACAGTCCAGTTACTTGACTACATTCCAGACACCCTACGGAAGGTACAGGTACTGCAGGATGCCTTTCGGAATCTCGCCAGCGCCAGAGTACTTTCAGCAACGGTTACATCAGGCGTTAGAGAAGATCCCTGGTGTGTTCATCATAGCTGACGACATTCTCGTTGCCGGTTGTGGTGAAACGGCCGCTGAAGCTGAAGAGGACCACGACATGAAGATGGCGCAGCTACTGAATCGATGTCGCGAAAAGAACATCAAACTGAACAAAGAGAAACTGCACTGGAAACGAAGTGAGGTGTCGTACATGGGTCATCTCATAACAGCAGAGGGACTGAAAGTAGATCCAACGAAGGTGGAGGCCATACTCAAAATGCCTCAACCACACGACAAGAAGGCGGTGCAGCGCCTCATGGGCATGGTCAACTACCTACAGAAGTTCGCAAAAGGCATCTCCAATGTCACGCAACCACTCCGAGATCTCATCAAAGCCGACACTGACTTCCTCTGGGAAGAATCAGTGTGCGGCGCGGCGCGGCGGTCGTGAAGATCAAGCAGATGTTGTCGGAGACACCAGTACTCCGATACTTCGACCCGACCGTTCCACTCACTCTGCAGTGTGATGCGTCGGAGAGTGGCCTTGGAGCGTGCATACTACAGAACGAGCAACCAATTGCCTATGCTTCCAGATCGCTGACAGATGCTGAGAGCAAGTATGCCCAGATCGAAAAAGAAATGCTCGCGATTATTTTTGGGCTAGAGCATTTCGACCACTATGCATATGGCAGACCGATAAGAGTTGAATCAGACCACAAACCTCTCGAAATGATCAACAAAAAGTCATTCCAAGCAGCTCCGAAGCGACTACAACGGATGCTGTTACGAGCTCAGTGGTTCTAGATCGACATCGTCTACAAAAGAGGGCAGCACATGTATATCGCCGACACGCAAGGAAACGACTTACACGAAGCCGTGGAAAAGGAAGTTGAGACGATCCACATGGCTGACTACCTGCCCATCTCAGACGGTAGACTCAGAGACATACAACACAACACTGAGACAGACGACACACTACAAACACTGAAAGCAGCCATTCTACAAGGCTGGCCTGAGAAGAGTTGCCTACCAACAATGATCAGAGCGTATCATGGCATACGTGACGAGCTCGCAATACAAGATGGCATCGTGTTCAGAGGAAGTCGATGTGTCATCCCATCTTCACAGCGGAGCGAAATACTCGAGAAACTACACGAAGCACACCTGGGCATCGAGGCGACAATGCGACGAGTGCGTATACTGGCCAGGAATGTCAACGCAGATCAAAGACTACATATCGCAGTGTGACATTTGCTCAGCTTTCCAAAGTTGCCAGACGAAAGAACCTCTCGTGTCACATCATGTCCCCGATCGCCTATGGGCAAAAGTAGGCACAGATCTCTTCGAATGCAACGATCGAAACTACATAGTGACTGTAGATTACAACAGCAGTTTTTTCAAGATCGACCGACTAGAAAACAAGACGGCTGCAGCGGTCATACCGAAGCTTAAACAACAGTTTGCGAGGCACGGTATACCAGACGAGGTGGTGTCGGACAATGGTCCACCATACAACTCACGGGAGTTCAAAGAGTTTGCAGAACTATACCACTTCGACCACACAACCAGCTCACCGGGTTACGCGCAGTCTAATGGAAAAGCGGAAAGTGCCGTAAAGATCTCCAAGAAATTAATGATTAAGGCAAAAGAAGCGGGTACAGATCCATATCTAGCACTCTTAAACTACAGAAATACACCTACGGAAGGCATGGACAGTTCGCCTGCACAAAGACTGTTTGGAAGGAGAACGAAAACCACTCTGCCCACTGCGAAAGCACTTCTGATGCCGAAAACAGTCACTAACACAGTTGAAAAGCTGACAAACGCAACAAGCAAGCTAACTACTACAACCGAAACGCAAAGCACTTGCCGTCATGAAAAGACGGTGACGTCGTGTGCATGCAGCCAGCGAAGTACAAAAGTCGATGGCAGAAAGCGACAGTACAGCGGCAAGCTAACATCAGGTCGTATGGTGTTGTCACAGACTACGGTACAGTGTACAGGCAAAACCGGAGACACCTGCGTCGCATGACAGCACCACCAGCAGTCCCGGACGTGACAGCACCACGAACCGCCGACGTGACAGACAACGCGACTGACACGGCGACAGGCGGAATACCAGTACGCCAGTGCGTCGACAAGCCGAGTGACGACCATCCTGCTATCATCACTGCAACACCAACTATCGAGAGACGCAGTGGAAGACAAGTGAGGAGGCCGGCACATCTCAGAGACTACATCTAACTCTCTAAGTTGTGCATAAAAAGGGCATAATAATCCCTTTTATGGTCATTACACACCATCAGTGACGATATTGCACATACAATACGACTGTTGTGTATTTTCATGTATTGAACATTGCGATAATAATAGTAATATTGCTGTTATGTTCATTGCTAAGTTCAATTTGTAATTTGTATCTCATTGTCATTTGCTATGATATTTAGTTGATTACTGTAATGCTAGCAGTTAGAAGTATTAATTTGTTTTGCATTATAATACAGACAGTATTTCTCAGTAATTTTCGATAAAACACAAGCAGTTGTTTAGAAATATTACTTTATTTCAAGGAACATTTCTCAGTGAACATTTGGTACCAGTGAACTGTTCTAGATGCGATTATAGAATAGTTTTCTACATGTAGGAGTTTTACACTTTTGTAAAGGAAGGGATATGTTGCAATATGTTATATTGTTTAGTTAGTCGCTAGGCGGCGCCACGGTAACGGCGTGAGTACGTGCACGACAGTTGGATACATCACGTCACTTGTGTTGTCTGCCATGCTAATAAAGAACCTCTGAATTGTGTTTTACATAAAGTTTCATCCTTCTACATAGACAACACACGATGCGTAGTGAAACAGTAGACAAGATTGATTGACACCTGTTGGGGTCAGTCACGTGTCATTGCAAATGGCGGCTGAGGTCTGGCATTATCAGACAATAAACAAAACTACCGCCAGCATTTGGTGATTTGACAGCGTGATGCATTTAGGTAATTATAATACAACAGCATAATGGCATGAGAATAACTATTATGATCTGCATTCATGGTGAATGAATTTATGTTTGAACTGGGCTGACGCACACGTGATCGTCACTATGGAAACATCGTCACTTTTCAAGAATCTGAAAAGGGACTTTCCACAGACACATTAAAAATACTAGTTTTTAAAGGACAGATAGTACATATGTTCATACTGACACCTACTAATGTTCTATGAAGAAAAAAATAAAGAAATCAACTGACATGATAGCCAGTGCAGCTACCTTAAGTATTGCCAAATACCACATACTTAATTTCTTTAATATATATTGCAATTAGCGTTAATGATAGTAACTAACATATATGCAGGACCATCCCTTGTACTGGCACTTACAATAAAACAGTAACAAATACAATGATAATAATATAAAAGTATAATTGAGATTTATTGTAATATACACTATATGATTAAATGAAAATAAATTGATGTGTACTGATGACAAGAACATGCTGCCATGACCATCTACTTCATTTTGTAGGTTCTCAACGCTACAGCAACTACAAGGGATATGCGACCTCATTTAAGTGGGCTGGTGGACATGACGATCAGACACCACAGTGAGTGACACATTCAACGACACGGCATATTGCTTAGGACACCTGTATCTCAACTAGTCTGAGAAAAATGGGATGTTTCTCTTAAGCAGTTCAATTGAAGATGCAGGCTCCTTGTGAAATGTCAAATTTTAAATAACTAATATCTTAGAAACTATTCATAAGTTGATAAAATGTTCAAGCTATTATATGTATATACACAGTGCTGGGATGTAACGAAGTACATTTACTTCGTTACATTACTTAAGTAAATTTTTTTGAAATGTACTTGTAACGAAGTACATTTTTTGAGATTACTTTTTACTTGTAACGAAGTACATTTATCTGTACTTTTTTACTTTCTACTTCCGTATTTTTAGTTATTTTTTATGTTATAACTCCAGGGATGAAGCAGCTTCACCGAGCTTTTGTTTGCATTGGTAATCCTTGACTGGCTACACTTTGGAGGAACCATGGCTTCTTTTGTGCTAGCCCTGATGTTTACAAGCAGGTGATATTGGAACAGTGTGATTACTGCCTGTCCAAAGGGATTCAATGGTCCTTTGAAGCTTAGACCTCAGCCAAAACCCCCTTTCACACTAGGCTAATGGGACAGGCCTCATTGGCTTCTCATTCATTCACTGATTAATTGCTGGGGAATGTTTGACCAGCACTTCATCTTATAATACCAACTTTAGTAAGTGGCTACCTGCACACTGCTGACCTTATGATTCCTGGAAAACATCCTGATGTATTTGTTTTGAGTCAATCAGACAGAGCGAGGTGACAGTGGCAAATACTTGCTGTTTGTTGAAAACTACTCTGGCTCATTGAAAATGTAATGCACAACGTACGATATGCCATACGGGTCTGTTAACGGTTGTAATGCAGATTAATTCAGTTTGCATTCTTCTCTCCTGTTGTATAGTATTGCATGTATTTTTTGATCTGTTGATTATCGTGAATAAATAATTTTATTATTATTATTACGTATTAGTGGTATGAGTATTTACCAAAAAAACGTTGCTTGGCGTATGTGTCCATTTTGGATAATAGACACATACTGGAATAATCTGACAGCCGGATTTTTTTATACAAGTACTTTTTACTTTTACTTAAGTACTTTCTTGGGGGATACTTTTACTTTTACTTAAGTATTTTTTTGGGAGTTACTTTTACTTTTACTTAGTTACTTTATTGGAGTACTTGTACCAGCACTGTATATACATATATGTATATATATATATATAATACGAAAAAGAGGTCACACATGATATAATAAGCAGTTTGCATGATGGCAACCATGATAACCGGATAATCTTAGAAAAAGCTGATGGGGTGGTTTTGTGGAACATCCCATGAGAAATTTAATTCATAAATTTCCATTTTAAAGTTTATTCTAACAAATGCAATGAAGTAGTTTGGATAAAGATATAAAATGATTATTATGTCAACTGTGAGTTTCTTTTCATATATAGAAAATACACTAGAGAATACACTGCAATTTTGGTCCAGGCAGGATGAGTGGCTTTTAAGGTATAGCACTTAATAAAAGTACGACATTTCACAAGGAGTGTTACCCTTTGAAGCGTCCCAGTTCAAACCAGACATAGAATCCACCACTCTAAGAGAGTTGACACATAGCTGGCTTCTTCAATCTTCATAGGTTTGTGCTTTCCTTGTTTGTGCTGTGTGCTTTGGAAAGGATTCTTGTTAAATTTGTAATTGGCAACATATCTGTTCTGTCTAATCTAACCTGTCATTGGAGACTGCTGGTGTGACATGTGTTTGTGGTTACAGAGACAGCTGGGGTCGTCGTTGCACGCAGGTAGTCGCCATTGATGCCATCAATGTGAAGCGTTACGTGGATGGTCAGTTCGAGACTCCGAGCGTTCGCCGAGAACTCAACAAGGCAAGTCCTGTAGACCGGATTTCCAGATTCACATTCAACGTACATGTCTTCATTTCATACCTCACTGTCACTGATCCTACATTGTGAATGCTGTGTTTACCTGAATCCTCATCTTATGATATGTGGCCATAATATTGATATCACATTGCACCTTTGCAAGTTGCTTGCAGCTGTAATCGCACAAGATGGTGGCGTAGTAACACACATAATCGGACAAGATAGTGGCGTAGTAACACACATAATCAGATAAGGTTGCAGGCTGCATCTGATTGCTTGTGTTACTAGGCCACCATCGAGTATGAATACAGTGGAATGCAGGTTGCAGTGGTACCATTTGATATTTATTTCACTCCTAATGATTTTAGTGAATTCTATGTGGTGTTCTGTATTTTATAACATCACAGTGAGTTGTCATTCAGTTTTAAAACAACTGAAATGTTTGTCTGCCATTGAGTATGTGTTGATGTAAGAAATAGTTTCATTGTTATATCAGGCTTCATTTTGAACAATAGTGTTATTGCCCATGTATGTCATAATTGTACTAGTCAATACAAGTTGGTCCTTCAAGTGAGTTGTCAACTTTGTTTTGCACACACGTCTTCAACTTAAAGTAGCCTTTCATTTTTGCTGAAAGTCTGAATCATTTTAAAAGTTAGGTTTTTGGATTGTACACATGTGTGTGGAAATATGTTCCCTCTAGCGACTGCAATAATCATTTTATTATATTACGGTGATATTATCAATATTACAATTATTATCAGCTGAACCATAGACACATATGTCTGTTGTAGTCGTGGTTCACTGACCAATATTTTGTTGGCAGGCTTACGTTGGGTTTTATGACCCTTATAATCAGAGCTTCAAGACTGCCGTAGCCACGGGAAACTGGGGGTGTGGAGCCTTCGGGGGGGACAGCAGGTTGAAAGGTAAATGTTTTCACAGGCTAGAGTGAACGCCAGTTTGCATACAGACTACCCTTATGTTGTCATAGAAACGGATTACATACATTTTCACACTATTTGTATTATGTGTGAAAAAGTTGTAGTATACTGTGATATCCAGTCGTTAATGTTGTGTTCACACATAAGAATAACTAAAGGACCCCAATGTTCATCACCTGGCCCCCAACTCCACCCAAGTGCCCTCATCTTACACTCCACTGATCTCCTCCATGTCTCATATTTGATTGACACTATATTGAATATAAAATTACTACTGTTATACCAAATTTGAAACAACTTGTAAAGTTGACATGATTCATTGTTTATGAAACAACTACAGATTGTGTTTAGACATCTCTACTTTTCTGAAGAGAAAATGTGAAACTATAAAGTCGTTTTGATGACTCATGATCTTAACAGATACTTAATGTTAATCAATAGAAACAATTATGCCAGTATAAAGTCAACCCCATATATAAGAACTGTGTAATACAAAATCTGCTGGCTCGCGTGCATGTATGTGTGTGTGTGTGTGTGTGCGCATGCGTGCATGTGCTTGGGTTCCAACTGTGTTATTGCTGTCACCAACTTCTCTCACACAACTTTTGTGTGCCAGCTCTCATCCAACTGATGGCTGCGGCGGCGGCAGGACGTGACGTGTGCTACTTCACTTACAAAGACAACAAACTCACCCAAGATATCTATGATATTCACAAGATCATAACAGACCGGGGCTTAACTGTTGGTAAGTGTTTCAAGTTTCCACTGCATCTCATAATTCAGTATATAGTTTTCTCATATTATCACACCACACCATATAATATTGCCTAAAAAAGCTAATCAAGCCAGAAGTTAAGACTCTTTGGATCCATTTTAATATTATCAGTGTCTCTCATAAATATCCGATCTACCTATAAATACATTTAACTTTGGATCATTGTAAGTGCATCTCCTCCCAGGCACCGCGACACTCATTCTGATTGTAAGTGCATCTCCTCCCAGGCACCACGGCACACTCTCATTCTGATTGTAAGTGCATCTCCTCCCACACACCACGGCCTACTCTCATTCTGATTGTAAGTGCATCTCCTCCCACACACCACGGCCTACTCTCATTCTGATTGTAAGTGCATCTCCTCCCAGGCACCACGGCACACTCTCATTCTGATTGTAAGTGCATCTCCTCCCACACACCACGGCCTACTCTCATTCTGATTGTAAGTGCATCTCCTCCCACACACCACGGCCTACTCTCATTCTGATTGTAAGTGCATCTCCTCCCAGGCACCACGGCACACACTCATTCTGATTGTAAGTGCATCTCCTCCCAGGCACCACGGCACACACTCATTCTGATTGTAAGTGCATCTCCTCCCAGGCACCACGGCACACTCATTCAGTTTGTAAGTGCATCTTCTCCCAGGCACCAAGGCCCAATCTCATTCTGATTGTAAGTGCATCTCCTCCCAGGCACCACGGCACACTCTCATTCTGATTGTAAGTGCATCTCCTCCCAGGCACCACGGCACACTCTCATTCTGATTGTAAGTGCATCTTCTCCCAGGCACCAAGGCCCACTCTCATTCTGATTGTAAGTGCATCTCCTCCCACACACCACGGCCTACTCTCATTCTGATTGTAAGTGCATCTCCTCCCAGGCACCACGGCACACACTCATTCTGATTGTAAGTGCATCTCCTCCCAGGCACCACGGCACACACTCATTCTGATTGTAAGTGCATCTCCTCCCAGGCACCACGGCACACTCATTCAGTTTGTAAGTGCATCTTCTCCCAGGCACCAAGGCCCAATCTCATTCTGATTGTAAGTGCATCTCCTCCCAGGCACCAAGGCCCAATCTCATTCTGATTGTAAGTGCATCTCCTCCCAGGCACCACGGCCCACTCTCATTCTGATTGTAAGTGCATCTCCTCCCAGGCACCACGGCCCACTCTCATTCTGATTGTAAGTGCATCTCCTCCCAGGCACCACGGCGCACTCTCATTCTGATTGTAAGTGCATCTCCTCCCAGGCACCACGGCCCACTCTCATTCTGATTGTAAGTGCATCTCCTCCCAGGCACCACGGCCCACTCTCATTCTTATTGTAAGTGCATCTCCTCCCAGGCACCAAGGCCCACTCTCATTCTGATTGTAAGTGCATCTCCTCCCAGGCACCGCAGCACACTCTCATTCTGATTGTAAGTGCATCTCCTCCCAAGCACCGCGGTACACTCATTCTGATTGTAAGTGCATCTTCTCCCAGGCACCAAGGCCCACTCTCATTCTGATTGTAAGTGCATCTCCTCCCAGGCACCACGGCCCACTCTCATTCTGAATGTAAGTGCATCTCCTCGCAGGCACCAAGGCCCACTGTTATTCTGAATGTAAGTGCATCTCCTCCCAGGCACCAAGGCCCACTCTCATTCTGAATGTAAGTGCATCTCCTCCCAGGCACCACGGCCCACTCTCATTCTGATTGTAAGTACATCTCCTCCCAGGCACCACGGCCCACTCTCATTCTGATTGTAAGTGCATCTCCTCCCAGGCACCACGGCCCACTCTCATTCAGATTGTAAGTACATCTCCTCCCAGGCACCACGGCCCACTCTCATTCTGATTGTAAGTGCATCTCCTCCCAGGCACCACGGCCCACTCTCATTCTGATTGTAAGTACATCTCCTCCCAGGCACCACGGCCCACTTTCATTCTGATTGTAAGTGCATCTCCTCCTAGTCACCAAAGCCCACTCTCATTCTCTTTATTCGTTTCTTTGAACTATTGGACTCTGATCTAACAGTTAGCAATGTCTTTATGTGAATACAACGATTATTTAGAGTTGTTTACTTAAACGTTTTTATATGTTGGAAATGCCTGACAAATGAAGCGAGTGGTACAATGTTACTTTGTCCCTTTTAACTTTGTCCCGTTTTACAGAAAGCAGAACGTAGGTAAAGTTATTTCGTGCAACAGTCCTTGGATTATTAGCTCCTGTAATTATTATTGTTACAAAACAAGAGACAGTTTAGTTCTAATCATACAAAACAATACTGCTATTCTAGGATTAGAACAGTTGAAAGACACTGTCAGTTGTATTGCAGGAGACGTATGGGGACTCATCTCTGACTACGACCAAAGCATCTCCAGCAGTGCGGGTGGCTACACAAGTGGACGCAGTACAAGTGCAAAGTCTAGACAAGGCAGTTACCGCGGCGCAGGCAATGATCGCAGTATGAGTGCTGTTGGTGCAAGAAACAGGAAGAATGTGTTTGAGTTCATCAGAGAGAAGGTGATGTCATCCGCCCCACCCCGCCACACACCCTCTTCTCCAGGGGATCGTCACGGCGGCCCCCGTGAGATATCTTATCCTGGGAATCATCAGAGCGGCACCGATGGAAGTTCGTATCGTGAGGATCCCAATGTTAACACTAGAGGGATATCGCAGAGGAGCTCAAGCAATCTGAAGACAGGAGCCAACCCCGGGAACACTCCAGATGACAACGAAGAAGATTGGGTTCAGGTTTCAAGAAACACTCCTTTATAAGAAGAAGGAACTATGAGAATGGGGGACAGTGATGGGAATGGGAAAAGTGACACTAGGGAGAGAAGAAGAGTAACAATAAGAGGGTAGGGAACAGCAATGTGGGTTACTGATATAATGCACAGCCAGACCTAGTGGGGGTGTCGATGTGTGGTTGGGTGTATACTACAGCTAGAACTCTTGGGACAGTCCAACATATCAGTGAATCTCTGCACAAGGCATGGGCAACAAACCAAGTGTCTTTACAGTGAATGTTAAAAGACTGTATTTGTTAGGAAGCACATAATGGTAAGATGTCATTCTGATAACAGGATATACAACATGCACCTGGTGAAGTTAGACGCCTATCTACTAACTAATGTATTGTAGGCTGGTTCGACAGGTTTGTGTGGTACCAACAGCCAGTATCTAAGCAATGTGTGACATATAAGACAGACCAACACATCATTGAAAACTACTATAAATATTTAGTTTGGTATTCCTTCAGCAAATCTAGTAGTTTTAAATCATATTTAATTTCATTAAGTTACATAAGTGTAAATAGATGCTTAATTGCTAGCTTATCGCAGAACGACATGCTTAATTGTTGACAATATGTAGTACTTGACATACATTCTGCACCTAGTGTAGTGTTGCTATTTAACAGTGTGGTAAGGCTTTGCATTACTGTCATACTTGGTATGCTGCTGGGCAATCTCATGTTCAAAACCACATCTAAAATTATGATCATGATATAATTCGCATTTTGTGTTGGGATTTATTTACGTACATTACATGGTGCTGACATTTAACAACTTAAATGGTCAGGTATATGAAAAACATGCTTTGTTAATATTTTAACCTTATTGAAAATGTGTAATTATAAGCCAAGGTCAGTGTTTGAACATAAGGTCCATTAATTATAGGAACCCGGGTCTCTTGGTAAAGAACCACCAGTAACTATACACTGCTTAGAATCATGACTGGTCAATTTATCAGTGGATAAATGCACATAGTATTTAGGATATACATATACGGTAGTTGGATATATATTTACATTTTGCTTATATAATTTATGTATGTGTGCACACAATTTTCAAAGTAGTCTTGTTAAATTAGTGATTTTCGTTTTGGCAAGTGTTTGTGATAGTGGTGAATCTGTACTAAGCACACAGATGCGACTATGCAATGTTTGCATTGACAGCCATTTGTATGATATAAAGCCTTTCTCAAACTGGGATGCTGTTTTATATGCATTTTCAGGGTATTGTCTTTAGGCCAAAGTTAAGCATTAGTGGGGATCCGGGCATTTGTCAAGTCAAGTCAAAAGCATTTATTCAATCAAATCAAACAAATAATTAGATGTACAGATGAAATATACAAATCATATTGGTGAAAACCCTTCTGATGTTCAGTCTGCCACTAATCAGAGACCCAAGCACTAGGACTAGTTGAAGCAACTAGTTTCACACATTGAGCATATCCAGTGGAGGAATCTGTACGTACAATAAAACATTGACATTTCGCTCAAGTGTTAACAGTTAATTTATTTTGATTAAATATATTCTGTACACAGTACACTCCACATAACTCTTTTTGCATAATTTGAATTTTGTCCTTGGTTCTGGCTGCTATGATCGCCTTGATAGACACGACTGTTACAACCAGTAATGTAATAATCAACCAGTACTGTAATAATGACCAGTAATGTAATAATCAACCAGTGATGTAATAGCGACCAGTAATGTAATAATCAACCGGTAATGTAATAACAGCCAATAATGTAATAATCGGCCAGTAATATAAAGATTGACCAGTAATGTAATAATGAACAGTAATGTAATAATTGACAAATTATGTAATAACGACCAGTAATATAATAATTGACCAGTAATGTAATAATGAACAGTAATGTAATAATCAACCAGTAACGTAATAATCAACCAGTAACGTAATAACGACCAGTAATATAATAATTGACCAGTAATGTAATAACGACCAGTAATGTAAAAAAAAAAAGATTATAAAGATGATGATGGAGATTATGATGATGATGATGATGTTTGTAGTGATGATGAAGATGGCGATGATGTTGATGATGATGACGACTAGGATGATGATGCAATTTATGGGTCATCTTAGTGATGAAGATGATGATTCTGCTGATGATGAGGATGTTAGTATTGATGATTAAGACAGCGATAATGAGGATTATAAATGATTACGATTATAAGGAGGAGGAAGATGAAGACAATGAAGGCGCCATCTGAGTGATGAAGATGATGAAAATGATTCTAAATAAGATGATGATGATGGTTATAATTATTACGATGATCAGGACGACGACAACGACATCCTTAACCTTATCTTCATCATCTTGTTACACTTATATAGGCTAGCCATGCTAGCCAAATAAAGGGTCATCTCAAACAACCTCAGAAATCTCAAAATGCAATGTTCCTTAGTGATACATTAACATTATTAGAAGCTAAGGGGTAATCTCAAGATAATAAAATAAGGATCCGCGGAAACAATTCACGACGTAATCACAAAACATGAAGTTAAGGGTAATCTCAATCACCAACAATGTTCATCTAAACAATAAACGTGATCTCAAATGTTTTAAAATATGACTAAGGGATTATATCAAACATAATTTAAAGAATAATTTAAAAAGTCATTAAGAGGTAATTTAATAATGAACTAGATGATCAAATCAACACATTGCGGGTCATCTAATAAAATCATGTGGTCTTCTTGAACAAATTAAATTAAGGGGCGATCTCGTAAAAAAAATGGGTGTTGGCGATGATGTGGTTATGATGACAGTTATGATGACGGTGTTGTTGATGATGATGTTAGTAATGATGATTATCAGGAGGATGATAAAGACAGTAAAGGCATAATTTTAGTGGTGATTATTATGATGAGGAGGAGGATGACAAAGATGATGACATAGATGAGGACGATGACGGTTATAATTATTACGATGATGAGTACAACAACGACGACATCCGTAACCTCCTCGACAACCTCATGTTCACCCTTATGACGGCCGTGTTGGCACCCAGTCGACATTCACTAAAGGATTCTCAGAACGAGTAAGCCACTTGTTTTCTGGGTGAACACATGGAACCCCCGTTCACATAATCTTACAGATAACGTAGTAACTTCGTGTCAGCAAACAATAGGACCGGATCAGGCAGTGTGGTTAAGAAGGGTCACCTCAACAAATGAAAGCAGTAATCTACATTAAATTATGGGATTATCTTAAGATAAGGATCAGTAAAGCATATTTACATAACTGATATTATTTAATCAAATTAAGGGGTGATCTCAAACAAGTTAAGGGAATTCTCAAAATACAATGTTAATGAGTGATATTTATAACATTATTAGAAACGAAAGGGTAATCTAAAAATATTAAAATACGGTTCAGCTGAAACAATTAAGGGGTAATCTCAAAACAAGAAGTAAAGGGTGATCTCAATCAACTACCGAGGAATTAGGTTTATCTAAATCATATAAGAAACCTAAATGTTAATATGACTAAAATTAAGGGATCATATAAAACACAATTTAAAGAATAATTTTCAAAAGGGGTCGTACTTTAATAATGAACTACTTTAACTACTACTACTACTTTTTAGTTAATTAAATGAAGGGGGCCATCTCGTAAAAAGAATGGGTCTTCTTAAAAAGCTAAGAATCATTAAAAAATCTGTAAGAAGTCATTAACAAATTTACGAGCCGATTGTTGCAATAAATTGAAGGGCCATCTAAAAAAATTAAAGCGTCATCTTAACAAAGTTAAGAAATCATGAAAACGTGTAAGTAGCCATTAACAATGAACCAGTTTATCGTCTCAATAAATAAACAAGTAAATTAAACATAGACGTGTTTATTAAAAATAATTGTCTGATCGTCTCATATCAAGGGATTCGCTCTCAATAAAGGATTATCTAAAAAATGGTCACCAAACTGTAAATTTTAATTAAAAAGAACAAGTTGATCGTCTTTAAAAAATAAGTCGTCTTAACATATAAAAGGGCCATCTCACAAATAAATGGATCCGAGTGTTGTTTAAAAAAACCTGACTAAGCATGTCAACGTATTCTGGATCATCTCAAAAAGTTTTCTCAAAAAAGTTAAACCGTTATTTTACCACAAATGTAATTTTTCATTAAAAAGAACTGAATTCTGATGCTCTGCAGTGTGATATGATCACCGAATGTTCAATTATGTTCCATATTTGTCAAGTAATTGTTAAGGTTGCTGTTGTCAACAAAAGAGATGTTCCATTTGATGCTAAAGGATGTACCCGACGGTGTAACTTCTTGACTAGAGGTTTGTGCCGACCACAGAATGCCCATTCCATGTAACTGGTCCGCAATTGCTGCAAACTAGCAATTGCCATTGGGTGTCGGGTCAAAACATACTGTGAAACCAGCTGATTGAAATGAACCCAGTCCATCTTCACTTGTATATGAGATGTGTAGTATTTGCTCTGTGTGTTGTTCTGTACAGTGGATGACTTTGCTCATCTTCTTTCAGTGTCCTGGGCCACGCTCGTGATGTAAACCATTAATTTTTGCAATTTGCCTTTCGGACAGTCAAAATCGTCCCCTCCTTTTCTTAAGTCGGTTCATGTTATCACGCCGCGCAAAATAGTTGATCACATCAGCGGCAGTGATTGTTTCGGTCGGCACTGGTTGACTGTTGTCCAACAAAGGACAAACTACTTTTTTGCGTCCGTAATATATCTCAAACGGACTCTTCCAGCTCAGTTCTTCTTCTTTCGGATCCTCGTTCAGGTTGGCATCATATAACGGTAGCTCGCAGACCCAATTAACTCCCTCTGTCTTAAACCGTAACAGATCATATGCATTTTTTTGTTTAAACTGCCGATGCATCCTTTCGACTTGGCTCTGTGGATGGTACGGACAGTTCAGGATGACTTGCTTGCTTTTCATCAGTATCTTTCCAGCTCCACGTATGCAAGAAATATAGTTTAGACATTTAGTCTGATTCTACAGCCCACACGTACCAATTATGTATAGTGAATATTAATGGATTTTAGTTGCCAGTTAATGGGGTTGTCTACACAATTAAGCAATTAATGTAGCACATAAAACTGTAGGGGCATATTTACAATATCCGACATTAAAACGTAATCCCCAAAACTAAAGGGTATCTTTAAAATAAAAAGCGACCACCTCAAAACGAATAAATATGAGGAACATATTGTAAAATTTTAGATGACCCTTAATGTTTTGATGGCCCCTTAGAAGTGTCTTTTGATATGACTCCTTACATCTCTATTTTGTGATAACCCTTTAATTTTATTACTCTTATATTTTCCAGGTGATCGGTTAGTTACCTTATTAAATTATTCTGACGCTTTTTAACATGATTCCTTAATTTATTTATACAATTTATTTGAGATGACCCCTTAGATTTTTTGATATAATAATTTGTTTTGATGATCCATTAAGTTTGTGTTTTGCTATGAATCCATACCAGTTTAGATTTTCCTTAATTATATTAAGTGACCGCTTCATTTCATGACGTGACACCTTTTTTATTTCATACGATCAGCTAGATAATTTTTTCGGATCCCTTCTTTTTTAATTATCCTTTACCTGGTTTGAGAAGAGAGCATTATTTTACTAAATGATCCCTTAATTTATTGTGACGATAAGCTGGTTTATTTGTAATGAAGAGGTACATTTTTAAATATGATTCCTTAACTTTGTTAAGAACCTTTATTTTGGGGAGATGGTCCCTCTGTTCGCTGAGAAGATTTGCTCATTGATTTGTTAATAACTTCTTACATTTTTTTGTAATGATTCTTAGAGTTTTGAGAAGACCAATTATTTTACGAGATAGCCCCTTAATTTAATTAACTTTATTTTGAACAAACATTTGGTTTTGATGACTCCGCAACGTGTTGGTATGGTCAATTAGTTCATTATTAAAGTACCTCTTAATGACTCCTTACAAAATTATTCTTTAAATTGATTGTGTTTGATATAATCCCTTAATTTCAGTCATATTTTAAGACATTTAGCTTCCCGTTATCGTTAAGATGAACCTTTTAGTTGATTAAGATTACCCATAACTTAATGTTTTATGAGATTACCACTTAATTGTTTCGGCTGAACCTTAGCTTCTAATAATCGTATAGTATCACTCATTAGCATTGCATTTTGAGATTTCTCCTAAGTTGTTTGAGATGACCATTTAATTTGATCAAATAATCATCAGGTATGTCAATCGTAAATATGCATTAATGTTCCTTAATTGTATTAAGATAATTCCATAATTTAGTGTAGATTACTCCTTTCATTTGTTGAGATGATCCTTTTTAATGACCCCCCTTGTTCTTAGCCACACTGTCTGATTAGCCACACTGTCGGTCCTATTGTGTGCCGACACGTAGCTACTGCGTTACCTGGAAGGATATGTGAACGGGGTTCCATGTGTTCTCCCAGAAAACAAGTGGCTGACTCGTTCTGGGTATTCCTCTTAAGTATACATTAGTGAACGTCGACTGGATGCTAGCACGGCTAGCGGTTATAAGGTTGAACATGAGAATGTCGCTAATGAGGAGGAGGGGGTTAAGGTTGTCATTGTCGTGGTCCTCATCGTCGTAATTATTATAACTGAGGAAATAATTGTCATAGTTTGACCTATTGGACGATGTAGCAAAATAGAAGAACTGTAAACTATAATTATAAATAGCGGTACACCCTGTTTGGATGGTCATTACATTCCACAACGAAGAACGATGAACATTGATAGTCAATACCCGCTAAGACAGGCCAAGTTGGACACAAACTTTGGAGAGAAAAAAATTGCATCAAGACAACGTTGCAACATAGATATAGCCAGATTAACTCCTGTCGGTCGTTGTACCTGAACACATAAAGACGTTAATGAATTGCCAGTAAGTACCTTCATATACACCATGTGTTGGTCTTAACACTATTTGTCCTAGAGGGGTACTACTCGTAGCATGCTACATATAGTACTACTCACCATTGAACACATTGTGCTGAATACGTACCTATGAATACCTCACAATACATTCTTTCGTTTCTGTAGCAGTCTCCTCTACAAAGCCTAAGAACAACAGTCGACAAACAGTTACCCATGGAAGAGATGATAAGAAGACTGAGCAACAACAAGCAGCTGTTGTTAAGAGCCAGCAACCCAACCACCAGGAGTTGAAAACAAAGACATGTATAATAAATAATCCGGTAGATTTGTCAGTATATATCTGAAGTAAAAGTTTAATTGTTGTATCTTTCAGATGTCTTCTATTTTTAACAGGTTAAGTTAAAAAAAGTGGTTTAGTATGTGAGTTATATTTGCTTAGTGTTATTATTCGCATTGCTTTCTTTTGGATTTTCATAATTCTGTTTCCCTGATAACCCCATGCCATAACGCAATAATTAATGTTAGATAATAGGAACGAATTACATAACAGAACATTTATTTGCAGTGTTAGTACGTATTTTAATCTATTCAATATGTCAATTATGTTGGAACATTTATTTTATATGTTTTCAGTGTGCTTTTTCCAATTTAAGTTTATATAAAAGATGTAAAAATCAGGAACCTCGAGGAGAACTGGCCTAGGAGAAACATTAAGGAGGCCATTAATATCTACAGGGGGAAGCCTTCACTGAACAGAGACATTGGCCAGGAGCTCTCGCCAGTCATGCTCCAGCTGGTGTCACATGACTTACGTCATGTGATACGACCGTAAATTCAGTCTGCCGTAGAAGGCCGCGAGATGCGGCCGAAATTATACAGAAGAAAAACAACAAAAAAGTTTCTTGAGAGTTAAATATACGAAACATAGTTTAGCGTAGTCCTAACATAAGACAGGAGGAGGATGTAAAACTGCACAGGAGATAAGTAAAGGGGAATGTGTTATAATGGGTGATTTTTTTTACCATTGCACTATCACTGGTAGGCTAGAACGACCAACACTAATACATTATAGGCTGATGACTTCAATGTCACTTCACAGCCTCTTGGCCTTAGTACAAAGTCCACGCAGTCAAAGATGTAAAAACAAAACAATAAAACTGGATGGTGTCAGACGACTCGCCTTTAACAAAGCTATCGTCTACGTCTTTAAAACATTGTGTTCGAGATTAAACTGTGAACGATTGGTCAGCAAACAAAACCACAGGCTAATTCTGGTCATGTGATTGACGTTGGCGCTTGCAAACACTCGCGCCTGCATGCACACAATCTGTGTAAACTTTATACATTTACAACGTTTTGATCTTAAACTCGTCCACAGTGGCGCCGTCTGGGTGGAGAGTTACCCACTACTTAATTCGCCCTCGGCGTCTTTCCCAAAAAGTTGAAAAGCATACCGGATACCTACACATGTGTTACGGAACAGGATTTAGATGTGCGATTTTTAATTAGTTGTTATGCAATAAGCCAGGCGTGTTGGCTAAGAGTAGACTGTGCGCGGCCAGAAGTTGACTGGGATACAGTGTTGGCAGTGACACGTTGGAACTCGGCGGTGACAGTGGGTAGTTGGAGCTAGTGGTAGCTGGCAGAGCGAAGTGGGGTCGCCGTAGCCAGAGTGTATTAGTGGTGGAGTGGCCCACAGAAGTGTTGTATTGTGGCTTGATCGATTTGAACGAGAGGTTATAGTTACATAAAGTACTCTAGAGGCGAGTGAACCTTGGCACCTGGGAGAAAATATTACCACACCATCCAAAAGTTAATATTACAGAATACAACATCCCCATCCCACCGGAACATCCCGAGTGAAATGTTATAAATCGAATAGCTTAGGAACTAACCTAATGGAGCGGATAGGACGCCTACAATATTTCAATATATACATGCGAAAATGACGGAAATGTATTCGGACATATATACACACAGGACGACAGAAAAGATAGAGACCCACACTCTTTTATAATAAAGATGGTAATGGACATATTCAGTGGAAATCACTAAAGAGTGCTTGAGGTGATGACCAACAGTTTTCACTTCAAATACAGGACTGTTTGCTTATCCAACATGTTTTGGAACCAACCAGAGGTGGGAATGTGTTGGATGTAGTGTTCTCTTCTCAAAACGAATTCGATGATAATGTTAACATACATTAACCTTTGGGATCTAGTGATCATAACCAGAACCATTTTAGTATAAACGTACAATCAGAGAATAATGGTAAAAAGCGATGGAGGAGAAACTTTAATAACAAAGGCAAATATAAACAGATGTGAAAATATTGAGCACACATAGATTGGACTAACTTCATGAAGGACAAAATTAAGACAGCAACAGAATGTTGGACCATTTTGAAAGATGAGATTGAGGACATTATTGACAGAGTTGTTCCCCTAAAAAAAACAAGGGAAACGAGCTAGGAAGAAACACCTATCAAAAGAAGCTATACGAAAGATTGCTTACAAACAAATTATGTGGAGAGTTTACAGAAACACTGAAAATATAGAAGACCATGGAACAACTACATTCGGAAATCCAAACGAACTTTTCAGCAAAAATTGGCGAATGATACAAAAAATGATAGCAAGAGTTTCTATGCTTATGAAAGGAGTAAACAGAAGGTTCGTGATAAGGTGGAACTACTAGAAAACAGTGCAGGAAACGTAATATCTGATGGGTTTCAAATGGCAGAGGCCTTGAACGAGTATTTCAGCTCAGTGTTTACCACAGAAGACATAAAGTTCACTGCCATTGCCAATTAATACATTTGAGGGGATTACTCAAATCAATTAGGGCAGTTGTTTGTTACTCCTGAAATTATATCAAAGAAAATTAAGATGATGAAAGAACACAAATCACCTGGAATTGACGGGATACCACCAAAACTGCTTAAGGAAATTGTAGACCAAATCGGTACATCACTTGCTATATTCTTTAACTTGTCACTGAAAGAAGGAATCATTCACTAGAATGGAAAGAAGCAAACATTACACCATTATTTAAAAAGGGATCGAGGAACAAGACAAATAATTACAGACCAGTGAGCTTTACATCAGTTTTATGCAAATTATTAGAAACGCTTATTAGAGACCACATGGTGGAATTCCTTGTAAAACACAAATTAATGAATGAATCTCAACATGGGTTCCTAAAAGTTAGGTCTTATCTAACCAATCTCTTATGTATATAGAAGAAATTACAAAGTGGGTAGATGATGGGTCACCAGTGGATGTTGTCTATTTAGATTTTCAGAAAGCATTTGATAAAGTGCCACATCAAAGATTGTTACTTAAACTAAAAGCCCATGGTATAGGGGATGGTGTGATCAGTTAGGTACAAACATAGTTGACAGACAAAAAACAGAAAGTAAATGTAATATATATAAATGATTTGGAGGAGGATGTATCAAACAAAGTACTGAAATTCGTTGACGATACAAATAAATAGCTGTCAATTTTATTTTTGAACATATTCACACTACTAGCATTAACACAATGCAGCATTAGTCAAGGAACAGTGTACGTTGGATATGAAAAAGTACTCATTCTCTCAGAGAACAATAAATGACTGGAACAAATTATCTGATGATTGTGTTAATGCTAGCAGTGTGACTATGTTCTAAAATAAAATTGACAGCTATCTGGCGAGGGCGGGTTATACGTAGATGGAAAAATTGTTGGATTCTCGATAAGCCAAAGGCTTCCTTGTCCGCATGACGTCTGGAGCTTATAGCTCTGGGCGGCAATCTTATTAAATCATATTTAAAAATGAAAAAAATATATGAAAGTCGCCAAGTCGACATTGTGTCCAGGTTTCGTGAGTATCGACAATATATATATATATATATATATATATATATATATATATATATATATATATATAATTATACCACATTCCGACAGGTCTCTATTGCCACAAGACATACTGCCAGATTCCATATTGGCCTTTTGTTGGTCAAACAGTAACAATACATCAAACAATCAGTAAGAATTGGTAACTGATGGTTATATACGAAATAACATTTAACATAATATTTTTATTAACTGCTAAAATGTGAAACAAGCTATTTAAAATATCTGCATCCATCTTGTTGCTGTTGAAAAATGCCATCGCTAGAATAAGTAGGTAGAAACTGAGTAATTGGTGGTATTATCAAGACTTCCATTTAGTAACATCCCGAGTGAAATGTTATAAATCGAATAGCTTAGGAACTAACCTAATGGAGCGGATAGGACGCCTACAATATTTCAATATATACATGCGAAAATGACGGAAATGTATTCGGACATATATACACACAGGACGACAGAAAAGATAGAGACCCACACTCTTTTATAATACAGATGGTAATGGACATATTCAGTGGAAATCACTAAAGAGTGCTTGAGGTGATGACCAACAGTTTTCACTTCAAATACAGGACTGTTTCCTTATCCAACATGTTTTGGAACCAACCAGAGGTGGGAATGTGTTGGATGTAGTGTTCTCTTCTCAAAACGAATTCGATGATAATGTTAAAATACATTAACCTTTGGGATCTAGTGATCATAACCAGAACCATTTTAGTATAAACGTACAATCAGAGAATAATGGTAAAAAGCGATGGAGGAGAAACTTTAATAACAAAGGCAAATATAAACAGATGTGAAAATATTGAGCACACATAGATTGGACTAACTTCATGAAGGACAAAATTAAGACAGCAACAGAATGTTGGACCATTTTGAAAGATGAGATTGAGGACATTATTGACAGAGTTGTTCCCCTAAAAAAACAAGGGAAACGAGCTAGGAAGAAACACCTATCAAAAGAAGCTATACGAAAGATTGCTTACAAACAAATTATGTGGAGAGTTTACAGAAACACTGAAAATACAGAAGACCATGTAACAACTACATTCGGAAATTCGGAAATCCAAACGAACTTTTCAGCAAAAATTGGCGAATGATACAAAAAATGATAGCAAGAGTTTCTATGCTTATGAAAGGAGTAAACAGAAGGTTCGTGATAAGGTGGAACTACTAGAAAACAGTGCAGGAAACGTAATATCTGATGGGTTTCAAATGGCAGAGGCCTTGAACGAGCATTTCAGCTCAGTGTTTACCACAGAAGACATAAAGTTCACTGCCATTGCCAATTAATACATTTGAGGGGATTACTCAAATCAATTAGGGCAGTTGTTTGTTACTCCTGAAATTATATCAAAGAAAATTAAGATGATGAAAGAACACAAATCACCTGGAATTGACGGGATACCACCAAAACTGCTTAAGGAAATTGTAGACCAAATCGGTACATCACTTGCTATATTCTTTAACTTGTCACTGAAAGAAGGAATCATTCACTAGAATGGAAAGAAGCAAACATTACACCATTATTTAAAAAGTGATCGAGGAACAAGACAGAGAATTACAGACCAGTGAGCTTAACATCAATTTTATGCAAATTATTAGAAACGCTTATTAGAGACCACATGGTGGAATTCCTTGTAAAACACAAATTAATAAATGAATCTCAACATGGGTTCCTAAAAGTTAGGTCTTATCTAACCAATCTCTTATGTATATAGAAGAAATTACAAAGTGGGTAGATGATGGGTCACCAGTGGATGTTGTCTATTTAGATTTTCAGAAAGCATTTGATAAAGTGCCACATCAAAGATTGTTACTTAAACTAAAAGCCCATGGTATAGGGGATGGTGTGATCAGTTAGGTACAAACATAGTTGACAGACAAAAAACAGAAAGTAATAGTAATATATATAAATGATTTGGAGGAGGATGTATCAAACAAAGTACTGAAATTCGTTGACGATACAAATAAATAGCTGTCAATTTTATTTTTGAACATATTCACACTACTAGCATTAACACAATGCAGCATTAGTCAAGGAACAGTGTACGTTGGATATGAGAAAGTACTCATTCTCTCAGAGAACAATAAATGACTGGAACAAATTATCTGATGATTGTGTTAATGCTAGCAGTGTGACTATGTTCTAAAATAAAATTGACAGCTATCTGGCGAGGGCGGGTTATACGTAGATGGAATTTTTTTTGGATTCTCGATAAGCCAAAGGCTTCCTTGTCCGCATGACGTCTGGAGCTTATAGCTCTGGGCGGCAATCTTATTAAATCATATTTAAAAATGAAAAACATATATGAAAGTCGCCAAGTCGACATTGTGTCCAGGTTTCGTGAGTATCGACAATATATATATATATATAATTATACCACATTCCGACAGGTCTCTATTGCCACAAGACATACTGCCAGATTCCATATTGGCCTTTTGTTGGTCAAACAGTAACAATACATCAAACAATCAGTAAGAATTGGTAACTGATGGTTATATACGAAATAACATTTAACATAATATTTTTATTAACTGCTAATTAAATGCTAAAATGTGAAACAAGTTATTTAAAATATCTGCATCCATCTTGTTGCTGTTGAAAAATGCCATCGCTAGAATAAGTAGGTAGAAACTGAGTAATTGGTGGTATTATCAAGACTTCCATTTAGTAACATTTTCCAATTATCACATTTCCATTTGTGCGCGATGAACACAACGGAAACGCCGTTATAAAATATAAGCTGCGTGTGTATACTCAGATGTTTGCGTAATCGATATTAAGAACATTCAAAGTTTGTGTTCAAATGGACAATTAACTCTCAAGTGGACGATTGTGCTACCAAAACGGGCCACTTATTGGCCCGCTTTGCTAACTGGGGACCGCTCTTCTCGGTCGGTACTGTGTTGGCACAATACACTCACCTGTATGTGTAATATATTATTATGCATACATAATTGTGTTCTATTATATGTTACCAAGTTGTATAATAAAATAAATAGTAAGAATGTAAGAAAACAAATTACAATATAAGTAAGACTTCATATAACTCGGATCTGTATGGATTATGTGTCATTAAATTATCAAGTAGTATAATAAATAAGTACATTGTAAAGTTGTATATCCAAAAACCACGATATTGCAACCCCCACAGCCGTTAACTCGCCTAGATACCGAAGGGAGATCAATCGACAAAGCGAAAGTCGAGTAACAGAGTGAATACATGCATTATCACGCTTAGGCAAACGTCAACGTTGGTTAAGAAATAAACCACACAAAAATTCTGCAATGAAGAGAACGCAGAAAATAATAATATACCATGTCGTATTTCCAGCGAACTGTTTTCGGACAGTTGGGAAGGGGACGAAAGGAGTAGTTGAGGGCCCATTGTGAACGCACATTTTTATAAACACACCAATCGGGTTGTATTCTAAAACATCCTATAGATATAGTAATCTTAAAATAAATATGCTGTAATAAATGCGCTATATATATATATCTCACAAGAAACTTTTTTCTTTTTGAATATTTCGACTGCATCTCGCAGTCTTCATCGGCAGAATGACGTTACGTGTGTGTCACATGACCACTGTCGTGTTTTACAAGCTGGAGAAGGACTGCTGGGAGCTTCTGGCCGACGTCGCGATTCAATGTAGGTTTTCCTCTGTGGATGTTGATTGCCTCTTTTATCTTTCTTCGGTGCCAGTTCTCCTCGTGGTCTAAAAGTATGACGTCTTTCACTGAACACTGATGGCCTGTGTTCAGTTTATGTTCACTTATGGCTGATAGGGGTTGGCGACCTGACAGATGTTCTTTCATTCTTGTGCCAAGCTGATTCCCCTCTGTAGTGCTGGTCACATTCTGGGCATTGAATGTCATATACCACACCACATGGAGCTGCCTTTTCCGCCCTGTCCTTCGGATGCATGAGTAGTGACCTCAGGGTAGTGATAGGTTTGTGGTACACTGGTATGTCACAGGACTTTAAAATCCTTGCCAATTGTTCGGGCAGTTTACTGATGTAGGGCAGGCCTATGGCGTGTTGTCTTCGACTGGTTTCTGTGGTGTTGTTCTCCTTCTCTCTCCTTGGGTTAGTGATGTTAAACATCCATGGTTTGTAGCCCTTCGCTTTCAGTACTTTCATGATATGCTCCACCTGTTTGGTCTTGTTCTCATCTTCTGTTACCAGGTTTTTTGCTCTTTGTAGGAGTGCTATCACTACCGATCGTTTGTGATGTAGGTGGTGATTAGAGACCCAGTTCAAATACTAATATGTGTGGGTTGCCTTTTGGTACGCCTTTACCTTGGTTGATTCATCGTCCTTCAGACATATACACGTATTAGGAAGGCTAGCATACTGTCCTGTTCCGGTTCTACAGTGAACGTGATGTTCCCGTCCACCGAGTTCAGATGGTTTGTGAATTGCTTTACTTCACTCTATAATAATAATACATTTATTCGTACTACAGATTGTACAATTCGAGTAAATCAATGTATATGTTACTGTGCACATAAAATAGTAAGCAATGAGAGCAGCTCATCGATGGCTAAAAACGAAATGCTACCCGCATTATCTATATTATGTGACACATCTTTTGCAAATGAGACTCTACGCACTAGTTCATCATCTAGCCCCTCCTGGCAGTCTTGAATCATACCATAAAACTGATTAGACTTCATTCTAAAGAATGTCATTGCATCAAGTTTGAATTTGGACATGATATAGTTAAAACTTTTAGACATGTATGACCCACTACCTGGAAGGGCTAGATGAGAGAGCATTTTCAAACTGGAGTTATTGCATTTCAAGCAACTCTGCATAAATCGTACCATTCGATTCATAATTTGAATATGAATCGATAAACAGTCTGCTAAAAGTGGCACCATATTACAATGCGTGCAAACTGGTAGATTAAACAGTGTTCTTATACCTTTGCGCCACGTAGTATAAAACATATCAAGATGTTGTCCTGTAAGTTCCACATACATACACCATAGCAATATGTACAGTATGACATAACTAGTTGACGTTTTATGCTTATATTACAAAACCTAAAATTACCAGATAATGCATTTATATGCCATATAACATCATGACAAATATCTTTTACCATAGCCTGGTGAGTGTCAGGATCAATAATGTGGCCTAAATGCAACCCTTTTTTTACTCAGTTTCACTTTTAAACCATCAAAGTAAAATGGGCAGTCGGTACCACTGCCATATTTAATAACTTGACGTTTTGCCGGATTAAATTGTAAATCATATTCATATGCAAATTTTAGACATATAGCACACATTTTGTTCAATACATATATTGTTGGACATACCAAAGATATGTCATCAGCATAACCAACCCAACCATAGTACTTATGACTAATCATACAGCAAAAACCAGACATGCAGGCTCTTGTTAACATTTCATAAATGTAGATAGAAAATAAAATGGGGGACAACACCCCACCCCGCTTCACACCATTGGTAGTTGAGAAATACAATGACATGGAATTGTTCCATGATACATTTAAATGTTGATTAGTGCACATATAAAGTAAACATCTAATTAAAAGAGGATTCATTTCTCTTTCCATCAGTAAGTTAAAAAGTTTAACATAATTTACTTTATCAAAGGCTTTAGTAGCATCTAGTTAACACGTTAACATCCGATTTGTTCTGCTGGAAATAGTTCGCAGTCTCCATTATCGGAAATGCACATTTTGTTATAGAGCTTTGAGGATTGAAACCAAACTGTAAATCACTTGTTTTAAGAGCATCAGAACTTTTTATGATTATACCCTAATCAAATAATTTTGACAGAGGGCTACTAAGAGCAATGGCTCGATAGTTATAATACTCATTTGCTGATTTCCTCTTGTTTTTTTTACCAGAGGTTGAATTGTGGATATATTAAAACCATCCGGGTATACCCGTGATATACCATTGATGTGAATAGCAAAGAAAGACAAATATGTAATGTGTTAGGAGCATGAATAAAGTGATCGGTATATAATTATAACTCCATATCCATCACATTTGTTAGTCTTAACATGATTAATACCATTCAAAACATCATCCACAGTAATAGTATTTTCAACATCGTTACATTGTGCATCTACTTTACTATGTATGTTTTGTAACAATGACGTCATATCCTCTCCATTATAGGCTACTGAATTATATAACTCCTCATACTTAGTAGCAAAGTGTTTAGACATATTTTCGCCTCCTGTCATTTCATCAACCATTATTTCCAAGTAAAGCTGTCGCCATACTTTCTTTTTTAACATTATTTTGATTACGTTTAACAAAACCAACTACTCTGTGATATTGAGAGCGAGATCTACGCAAGTAGTATATCGCGTCAATCAGGAGTTACACTGGCGCGGCGCGCAAGGAAAGGAAGGAAGTAGTTCCGGTTTCCCATGTTAAAATATAAGGAAAGTAGTTCCGGTTCCTTCGACCCGCACCGACGCTCCAAGAGAATGTTTATGCAAATGAGATAGCCTCTTAGAAGATACACAGGGCGTTGGTATGTGGTTTTAATTTACACAAAAACGCCATTATACTGTAGATGAAACGTAAACGTAAGTAACAACTAATTAGCACATTACGATATGAATGAAATTAACCACGAATGAACTAGCACGGATGCATTACTTAAACTCTCAAAGGATACACAGCAATAGAATAAACGTATTTAAAAGTATAAGTCTCGCTCACATTGCTGTTACACAGTTATGTTGGCCAGATTAAGTGTACTTTATTCCATCAGCCGTGATACTATGCTACTTTTGCAATTCACATTGCCCAACTATAGGTGAGTGGTCAACTGGTCAGTGCAATCGGAGGTCCTTAGCTTTGTTTGGCATGCACCTCCTCGGAGGCCTTTTCCACAAGGTAGAAGCAAAGGTAAATATATCCTTTATCTGCCTACATTGCGAGTTTAGTTTAATTGTTAGAGCTACTGACATCGTTCCCTGTCATTTGTGGCACAAGAACCGTTTGTATGTCTACTATCAACAAGTTACTGGCTTATTCATAATCAATAGTTCACACAAGCAACATTCAGAAAACGGAGAATCGTCCTTGGTATGTTTTGTGTTGTTTTGTTTATAAACAAATAATTTGTACAACGTGTGAATGTATGTGTGTGTGTGTGTGTGTGTGTGTGTGCGTGTGCGTGTGCGTGTGCGTGTGCGTGTGCGTGTGCGTGTGCGTGTGCGTGTGCGTGTGCGTGTGCGTGTGTGTGTGCGTGTGCGCGTGTGTGTGTGTTTGTGTATGTAAATATGTACGCGTCTTAACCTCGACGGCGATGTTATTTTTGCTCAAGGAGTCGTTGCCGGTGGAACACTGGGATTTGCCGCAACCATGTTTGTGATTTTGGGTTCGATGACAGTTTCTGGTTATCATCAGACGTTGCCGCCCATTAGCACCGGTGGTTGCAAACCCCAGATCAACTCAATCGAAACCACGATTCAAATGTCCCTGTAAGTCCGTTGCATGCTATCTCTTGTATATATATATATATATATATATATATATATATATATATATATATATATATATATATATATATATATATATATATATATCTCTCTCTCTCTCTCTCTCTCTCTCTCTCTCTATATATATATATATATATATATATATATATCTCTCTCTCTCTCTCTCTCTCTCTCTCTCTCTCTCTCTCTCTCTATATATATATATATATATACAAGAGATAGCATGCAACGGACTTACAGGGACATTTGAATCGAGGTTTCGATTGAGTTGATCTGGGGTTTGCAACCACCGGTGCTAATGGGCATTGCATATAATATATATATATATATATATATATATATATATATATATATATATATATATATATATATCCAAGAGCTACTGGTAGTCCGCCTTCTCGTTTTCTCTCTCTCTCTCTCTCTCTCTCTCTCTCTCTCTCTCTCTCTCTCTCTCTCTCTCTCTCTCTCTCTCTCTCTCTCTCTCTCTCTCTCTCTCTCTCTCTCTCTCTCTCTCTCTCTCTCTCTCTCTCTCTCTCTCTCTCTCTCTCTCTCTCTCTCTCTCTCTCTCTCTCTCTCTCTCTCTCTCTCTCTCTCTCTCTCTCTCTCTCTCTCTCTCTCTCTCTCTCTCTCTCGTTAACCTAAATCGCCCTATCTCGTCTCCCCGTCGCTCCGTCGCGCCGTCGCTCCGTCGTTCCGTCGCCCCGTCTCTCCTTCTCTCCGCTCTCTATCGCTCCGTCTCTCGATCCGACACTCCGTCTCCCCTTCTCTCCATCTCGCTGTCTCTCCGTCGCCCCGTTTCTCCGTCTCTCTGGCTCTCCGTCGCTCCGTATCTCCTTCTCTCCGCTCTCCATTCATCCGTCCCCCCGTCTCTCCGTCTCTCGATCCGTCCCTCCGTCTCCCCTTCTCTCCGTCTCGCTGTCTCTGTGTTCTCTCCGACTCTCCGTCTCTCGATCCGTCCCTCCGTCTCCGTCCCACCGTTTCGCCTTCTCCCCGTCTCTCCATATCTCTCTCCCTCTCACTTTCCTGATTACCCGATGATTACATTTGTTATTACAGAGACGTTTGATATCTCCCGGGAGAGGTTCAAAATAGATAAACCTTTGTGTTCTGAACAACAGAAAAATTTGTCGCGACACATTTGTCAATAAACATTTGTTAACACAAATGATCGGTAGCATACTGGAAGACGTCGCGAGATCACTGCATCCTAGACGGCCATACTTTGTCGAGTTACCACATACATATGATACATACATACGTACGTACGTACATACATACATAAATAATACAAGTGGATGTGCAGGGGGCCCATTTTGGACGCACCTTTTTTGCGAGTCAACAGTCTGGTGGTGTTCTGATTCCCCCGTAGATACAGTAATTTTAACAGAAATACGCTACATTTGAGCATAGACGTAGTCGGGTAAGTGAAGAGGTTGATCACGTAAAACAATTATTATTAGAGTAAAAATTGTCAACTTTATGGCAAATCTCGCTTAAGAGGCCCGTTTTGTACGCCGTTCCCCTATATATACATATATATATATATATATATATATATATATATATACATATATATATATGTGTGTGTATAATATATCTATATATATATATATGTGTGTGTGTGTGTGTGTGTGTGTGTGTGTGTGTGTGTGTGTGTGTGTGTGTGTGTGTGTGTGTGTGTGTGTGTGTGTGTGTGTGTGTGTGTGTGTGTGTGTGTGTGTGTGTGTGTGTGTGTGTGTGTGTGTGTGTGTGTGTGTGTGTGTGTGTGTGCATAGTGTGTATGTATATATGTATATATCATATGTATGTGGTGTAATAGTTCATAACTTCGTGCTGTCTGGCAAGTTTATTATTTTATGACGACAAATCACTTGAAGCTTTAGCAGGCAATCATGTTTTGACGAATTTCTTACAGGTCCGGAATTTCTCATTTGTACGCTATATCGTTCATGTGGTACACGCCGCTCGGTATAGGGGTCACGATGATAACGGGACTCGCTGTGTCGTATGTCGTCTGTAAGTAACACGTGTGGTAATATCCTCTTCCTTGACGTATGATGTGACAACTGCGATTCCTCTTACGCGCAATGTTTTGTCTTGCAAATGAAACGCAATATGTTTCTTTCGCAGTAATTTCTTATGGTACATGCATATTTTGTTTATCGTAGTGGTACTCATTCATTTGCGCTATTCGGGGTTGCGTTTTGACGTCATGAATAAATTAAAAGCAAGTAGCGGTTTGTTTGTAGGGCAGAAAGCTCTCGCTGCAGGCACGTAACACGGGAAAGTCGTGTTTTTGTTTTGGCGCTCCCGTGAAATAAACTTCACAAGTTCCAATGCCATCAAGTTGTTGTGCTGTTGGACGTACAAATCGTTTATTAAACATGTGTACTGTTAGATTTTATAGAATACCACTTGATAGTGAAATAAGAGAGAAATGGATCACAGCTATCAATCGTATGCATTGAACGATTCCAGAGAACAAAAAGAAGAATGGTCCAGAAAACCACTAAAGCAAATTCCCATGGTCTATGTTTGTTTGCCAAAGTTTTTTTCCATTACTATGCAGAACTCGGTCTTACATGGAGACTTACAATAGAGTGTACCACTCCTGGCACTGATCGACACCTCAGCGAGAGTAAAGAAACTTACTGACGTAGTATGAAAGCTTCTTGCAGCTCACTTACTTTCTGGTTGTGGCTCGGTGGCACAGTTGTATGGCGTTACGAACGAAATGTCAATTCAGACACTTCTAGCTAGTCGGACCCTGGATAAACTTGATGACATTCAGGCAACCAAGCTTGAGATAATCACGCAGGGTAGATATTTCAATGCTGAATGCTATGACGGAAAAAAGACCAAAACATGTAGGAAGTTCGTGAGGAGGGCTGGTCACGAAAGATGGGTAATGTGAAGGTGACAACAGCACCGGAACTAAAGACTCTTCCCCAGTAACATAGATTTTTTTTTTCGCCGGCTCCACTTCCAGACAACTATTAATTGAAAGTTAGCCCTTGATTCCACACCTTCACTACTGGATACTACAAAGTGTATGAACGGACACGTGATGACTCAACAGAATCATAAACGCCAGTCACATCAGGGCCTTACGTAGCTAGGGGGCCCGGGTGACATTTACGGTATTCACGGTGGACCTAGTCACGTGACAAATTCTCATTATAAAAAGAGCGGCGCCATTGCCGCTTCCCCACTTTGAATTGTCACTGCGAAAAGGTAATCCGTTTGTTCTCATCGATATCTATAATTTGTTTTCCACCCACCTGCCCCATCTGCACCTGTGTTTATGTTAATTCGGGTAGGTTAGGTTTATGAGCTTTTTAAAGGTCTGACGATTTTATATATTCATGTATAATGTATGCATCGAATTACAATTTGGGTCTTATGGTATTTGCAAGAGTGAAGTATTTAGTTTTGCTGTATGTTAGTTAATTGCAATGCACACTCCTAGTGTCAGCGCGATGCACTAATGTGTTCAAGGGGTTTTGGGACACTGTGAAGTTTCCCCTTATTTCAGCAAATCCTAATCTTTAAACACGGGTTGGTTCCGCCACCTGCGTGTGGTTGGATGGTTCCCCCACCTTTGCTGTTGAGGTTGAGTGAATTATATAGGCTAATGCACATCATTTACACATTGTATATTCTCTAGAAAATACGCTAGATTGCGCCAAGAGGAGGTACATTTAAAAAAAATTCTCGGAGAGAACCCCCGGGTAAATTTATATGCTTAACTGTAATTTTACTGCTCCCCTAGCTGCGGCCCAGCACATTGACATCTAGTGTCAATCTCGCCCCATCTGAAATTATTTAATTACTCAGATGAGTATGTTAATTAGACAAACCAAGTCTTCCTGCAATGTGTATATGTTGTGCAGCTTTATCGTGTTCGTTATGTTGTGCCTGTCGAGCAGAGGCTCACTATCAAAATGACAATACACGAATTGCTGCCACCAGCGTATATAGATAGCGCAGAAAGCGGTAAACTTGACTTTGTAAAATCTATGCCTGCATTTCGCCAGTTTTGACCGAAAGAAAGAGTTATGTAGTTTCTACACCTCGTTTGAGAAGCTATCATGTATACTTAAAAAGATATTGAAAAAAACGGATTTTTGTTAATGACAATGGTAGATTTATATAATAGTTAAAAGTGGCACCATCACATTTCATGATCCTATGAACATGAGGTTATACACCACATTTGAAACGCTGTCATAAATAGTTCCTAAGATATTAACAAAACATCGGTTTGTCTCAATGGCTGCTGGTAATTTGCCTATTAATTGAAAAGTGGCAGGACTACTATATGGAAGTCTTCGTTAATATTGTATATCCTCAAAGCGCAGGCAGACGTTTTATCTGTTTCGCTATCAAACGTATTTACTGCGATCTATGCTAAATGTAATATTTTGCTAATTTTCTAATGTTTTGGTGTAGGAGGTGTTGTATCCTTTTGGAAACATTCTGATCTGTACCACATACATTCAAGACATGGGGGTAGTCTTCTCATTTGCTGTCCTGGTGTTATTAGTTACTGAGATATTGACAAAAACATAATATTTCAGTTCAATTCAATTCTTTATTTCAGACACACATACATATAGTGATACATATATATCGGTTCATATATCCATACACATGTAACAGTTAACAAGCTAATATTAATAGTAGAAAGCACGTTATATAATAATCCAGTACCACTACAGTTACAAGAGGTCATTATGTATGTATAGAGATTTAACCCAGTGTCGCCGTATCCTAGATCGCCACCTGATGCCAGTACCTAGGACTACAACTACCATATTTTTTTTAATTTATCTAAACGCATCATGAGAAACAAGATTTCTTATGACTGCTTTACTGCCTGGAACGAGTCACTCTGCAAACATGCCGGAAGCACTACAGTATCTGAGTTGTGGAAGCAGTCTTCTAAACACATTATTATAACAAACATGTAACTTGTGGATGCTGTGAACAGAATGGTTCCACCATAGTGGAGAAGTGTACGTTGAAGAGCAAAATGTATCAAACATCTTCATCTTGACATCATCATTGCACATATGAAATTTCCTAAGTAGTACATTACCACGAGCATATATAACTGGCTACTTTGACGCATTATATATTTGTCACAATTAGCATCATTACATATAATGTGACTTAAATATCTTACACTGCTAACTTCTTTAATTCCCCCCCCCCCCATTTAGCTTAAATGCAGGGGGCATACATTCTTCATATATTTTCCTGTATTGATCAATATCATGCTTTTCTTGTGGTTAAAGTTAATTCATGACTTATACCGTAAGTTTCACAGACTGACAACATCTCCCTCAGGCCTACACTGGAGGGGAGAATACCACCAGGTCATCGACGTACATCAGGTGATTAATATTTATGTCACCTACATAGCAATCAATACGACACTTTGTTAATATATTACTTAGATCATCAATATAAACATTAAACAGAAATGGAGAGAGCATTCCACCTTTTCATACGACATTTGTTACATGAAATCCGGCAGATAAAGTTGTTGCAGATAAGTTGATTTTATGTTGTTTTTAAAAATCTGAGCCCATATTTAAATCTGGCTTTAGATAATTTCTTAGAGTCAAACACTGGGCCATATTTCGGCTTACCATCCTCAACCCACATCAGGAAGCTTTGTCTTGCCTCGGTGTGAAGCTCCTCGGTATACACATTCCAACCTGGTCACCCTTTAAAAACACCGTGATTCTCTACATCTAAGTGTTTTTCAAATACACAATTACTAACATTGCACGTAACCTCAACAATATCTCCACAACACTTGTTTATCGCGTCTCTATGAGATTCATTTTACAGGTCACATCCTTACAAGATATGGCTTCATATGTAAAATGTATATTTTGCATACTAAAATCAGTCAATATACAATATTTATTTTTACCATCCTGAGTAACTTTATCCCATGCAAGTCTGTGCGACTTACTACTATATGAATGTCTGCCTCTAGTATTCACTTTATGAACACATCAATACAGTCTGGGAGATGATCTGCAGAATTAGCGGTATTCCACACTTTGGCAAGTATAAATATAACGAATCTGTTAAGTTCCTGTATTTTATATAGATAAGCATTTAACATGGAAAGAACACATCAACGTAATTAGTTCCAAAATATCTAGAGCCATTTTTGCAATAGAGTGAAATATTTCTTACCACATAAATCATTATATTAATTCACAGTCACATATAACATATGGTATACAAGCATGGGGTAATGGAAACACAAAGAAGATAGAAATTTTACAAAAAAACAAGGATATAGGAGTCATATTGATCTTTTAATTAAGTCTGAAAAAATACTAAAAACGTCAGATATATATAAACTACAGGTGTCACTATTTATGTATGAATTTAAACATGTTTTGTTACCCAAGTCATTTACAAATTTTGCAATCAAAAGACTAGACAACAGTATAAGAATAACCAGACAATGCAACCTTCTTGTTAAAGAGACACCTAGACTACATTTTTCGTCTAAGCTGCCTAAACATAATTTCACAAGAATCTGGAACAATTAATATAGACGGAAAAAATAAGACACACAAATTTTTGTCATTTATTGGACGTTGTTGCCCTGAGGCAACGTACCAGTTTTATACTTTTTGTTTAGTCTATTGCCATATTTGAAAAAACTACAATCAATGCAAAATCAGTGCTGCCACATCAAGTTAGTGTATATAAATACTTATTTCATATATTTTTATGTATATGATATGTTGGATACAACATCATAACATAGGTAGTGATGAATTTTTTATTTAGAAAAGTTGAAATAATTCATCCAATAAAGGGCTAAACACAGGTTAAAATTTCAAAATTTGTGTGACTTCTACTTATATACATATCTTCGTCAAGTGAAATGTTTAAATCCTAGATGTTCAGAATGCAATTAAACTGATTAAATGAAAATCTACCTTTGTTTGTCAGTCTATTATCGAATTTACCCTACTTTGTGAACCAAGTAAAATGTTTGGATCACGTCTCTATTCACTTACATATATTTCAATGGATCAAACCTCTCAGTTCGTTGTCATATATAACCATGCAACAACACATACTACATGTTAAATAATTATTTACTTAGACTTAGTTCCTCCTGTTCCTTTCGGGACATCGGGCGACGAGCTTTCTCCATCTACTACTTCTTTAAACGTCTTGCGTCAGGTCTTAGTCGGTCTTCCTCTCCTTCTGTTTCCACCTTCAGGCACCCTTTCCATTGCTACATGTGCTGTTCTCTCTCTTGGTAGACGAAGGATATGTCCCGCTAGTCTTCGTCGTCGAGACTTATCTATGTAATGCAGGCTATCCAGACTTGCCCTCCTCATCACTTCTTCATTTGTGGTGTGTTCTCTCCACGATATGCCCAATATGAACCGGAGACATCGTCGGTGAAATATGTCTATTTTTTTGATATCCTCGCCGTATTCTTCCACGTTTCACAGGCATATATCGCTGTTGGTATTACGATTGACATGTAAAGACGTAGTTTTATGTCCTTTCTGATGGTGTTACTGGACCATATTGGACGTAGTCTTTGGAACACTGCTGATGCCTTGCCTATCCTCGCTCGTACATCTACTTCCGCGTCGCCTTTCCTAGAGATGTAGCTTCCGAGGTAAGGGAAGTTCTCGACGCATTGCAACTCTTCTTGACCGATCACAATGTGGGGGTCAGATCCATCACCAACTGACAATGTTTTTGTTTTCCCATAGCTGATTCGTAATCCGACCATCTCTCCATTTTCGTTTAAATTATTGGTCATCTCTTGTAGGATCTCCGGCGTGTGGCTGAGCAGTGCAATATCATCGGCAAAGTCAAGGTCTGGCAACCTATTATTTATCCATTTAACACCAAAGTTCGGATCTTTCATCGTTTTCCTCATGATGAAGTCGATAACAACAACAAAGAGGAAAGGGGACAGGATGCAACCTTGACTTACACCTGTCTCTATATCGAACATGTCTGTGTAGCCATCGTTGGTCTTGATGCAGCAGTTGGTGTTTCGGTATAGCGATTTGAAAATGTCTATATATTTACTTGGTATACCGTATAGCTTCAGGATTTGCCATAGCGAATCTCTGTGGACACTGTCGAAAGCCTTCTTAAAGTCAATGAAATTGACTAAAAGAGGTATCTGGAACTCTCTGCTTTGTTCGATGATGTTTCGCAATGTGAAGATCTGCTCACAGCATGACCTTCCTCTTCGAAAACCAGCTTGTTCCTCCCGGAGGTGTTGGTCAACTGCTGCCTTCAGCCGGTTTAGGATCACACTGCAGAACACTTTTCCAGGTACTGACATCAATGTTATTCCTCGCCAGTTATTGCAATCGCTCAGGCACCCCTTCTTTGGTAACGTCACGATCACTCCTCGTCTCCAATCATCAGGAACTTCCTCCTCATACCAGATCAGATTGAACAAGTAGGTTAACTCGTCTACAACCCCGTCCTTGCCATGTTTCAATAGTTCGGCCGATACTTCATCAAGGCCCGCTGCATTGTTGTTCTTGAGGCTATCGATGGCTTTGGAAACTTCTGCCCTGGTGATGTCATTGGTGATGACATCAAGCTCTTTTGTGTTTGGTTCCTGTTCGAAGTTAAAGAGTGTGGTTGGTGTTGGTTGATTTAGTACTTCTCGGAAGTGTTCAATCCACCTCGTGGCTTGTTCCTCGTTTGTTAGAAGCACTCTGTTAAATAATACTCCGATTTAATATTATATAGTACAGAGGTGGGATGGTGGTGAATTTTAGTGATTCTTTTAACATGATTTTGATGATTGTTGTGATTTAGTAATCATAAAGTAATGATGGTGTCACTGGAAGACTGCTTTTAGCCAAGTGACATCCATACTATGTAACACATTTCCATTTATAAGACATGTATGTGTTAACTATATATTACGTTGTAAAATAAAGTTACTTACTTACTAGTTCCAATCACCCACACTTGATATGCATGTACACTCCAGGTCATCAATAATGGCTTTGATTTTACTTTCTCTAGATAAATATCTAAATTTTCACGTGAATCAAAGGGCCTATATACACACATATAACTGAGTGTTCAGTTACAGTTTGATAGTCAGGTTTATGTTGTTACATATGTTATGCATTGTGGAGTTTGCATGTTTAAGGTAGGTAGTATGGATTCAAAAAGTGATTTTTGAAATTTTATGGGAAAAGGACTTTCTTTGCTATTTATGTACTTTCATATCCTTACCTCAATATGCAGTTAGTATATTAGCTGAAAAATTAATAAAAAGTGGCAATATTGAGGTTTCTTCGGACGGTTTTTGGCTGAATTTGGTTATACAAAATTACCTTATCATCGTTTTCTCGGAATACCATTTTTGCTGTGAGTACGTAAAGTTGCTACGCTCTAGTAGAATAAATACTGGGTATAACTGCAAAATATTTTGCACCGCAGTGCCTAATGAGTATATCTACTGCATGAATTAAAAGAATCTTTTTTTTACATAAACAACACAACATATCTGATTTCTGTGATATTCATGCAGTAGATATGCATATCAGTAATCCCTGTTCTAAATTACAAGCTTGTAACTTGAATACGTTTTTGGTTAGAGCGCGGCAAAAAATACCTAATTTTCCCTATTATGGCGGCCATATTGGATACCTAATTTGCATAATTTCTGCGAAACATGAAAAAAACCTTAACTATATTGGTATGTATCTGCATACCAAATATGGTTGATCTGTGTTGAAAACTAAAGATTTTTGGTGGAATCCATACTACCTACCTTAAGGAGACAGATTACGATTAGTAATCAACTACACACGAGGTTGGCGGTATCCCAGAGTGCCTCTGGTGTGGTTTGCAGAAACGGTACAAAACACGGACGGATACGTACAGCTATAGTAACGTCTACTGGGTACCCGTTACATCAATATACAACATTTATCCACCTTAAAATAGAACTATTCTAAAGAACCATCTGCGACTAATATAGCAAGCTTATACTCAGAGTAACTGGGTGAATAATAACAAATTCAACTTAGCAACAGGTTTGATAGTTCGTGATGAACGCCTGATAGCAGCTGGCGACTGAATGACAGTCGGTGTTTGTGACCCTAACACGTTAAGTGCCGTAGGTGCTTGTTCTGTTTGCCCTCCATGACCTACTGGATTGATCAGATCGACCGGATCGACCATCACAGGCTCTGTCTCGGATGTTACGACAATGGGAGGTACAATTGCGACATCGCTCCACTCTTTTGGTGTAGCTGGGTGGTCATCATTCGCGACCATGTGGTCCAAATGAACGGATTGCCTCCTGTTTCATGGCAGTCTGACCAAATATGTTAATGACCCTAAAACTCTGACTACCGTTCCCAGTGTCCACTTCTCCATTCCTCCTTTCATGTTTCTGACTCTCACTCTCTGGTAGTCATCGAACTTGCGAAGGTGTGAATGAGCTCCATCATGCTGTTGTTTCTGCTTTAATTGCCGATCTTGCACTTTTGCCTCGAGACTGGGTTTCAACTGTGCAGTAAATGCCGTTTAAAAAAAATCTTAAGGTGTGTCTTTTGATGTCCTTATATGCAACATTGTTTGTAGTGTTTCTTGGAAACCAGTATTTACACTGTAAAAATGTTTTAATATATGCACTATGTATATAATTATATATATGTATATATATATATATATATATATATATATATATATGTATATATATATAGTTCATATATGCAACATTAATAAAAAAGTGAGTGGCGCTCGGTTCAGGAACAACTCCAAAGCAATGGTAGCTGCATGGGTGTTCGATTTAGCAAGCATTTTCTTGAACGTCTGGACATTCCTCTCCGCAAGGCCGTTCGTCGCCGGATGGTAAGCTGGACATTATATTATATATTCTTGACGCCATTCAACCTCAAGAAACGATCAAATTCCTTGCACGCGAACTGAGGTGCGTTATCAGATAGCACCTCACGTGGTAACGCAAATGCTGCGAACATTCTTCTCAGTTGCACTGTCGTCTTACTTGCCGTAGTGCGAGACATTGAGACCACTTCCAGCCACTTTGAATGACTATCCACCACGACAAGGAAGTTCTGTCCGTCTTTTTCTGCAAAATCCACATGGATACATTCCCATGGTCCCGTAGCCCACGGCCATGGAACCAGTGGTGCTACCTTCGGCGTGCTCGCTGCCTGGCTGCAGACAGTTTCGGACACAGTCCTCGATATCCGCATCAAGGCCAGGCCACCAAACGAAGCTTCTAGCGATCGACTTCATTCTGACCATGCCCTGATGCATCACATGCAGTTCTCATAGTATCAGTTCTCTGAACACTGCTAGAATGACTACTCTCCTCCCAAAAAAAAGACAGCCATCTTCAAACGACAGTTAATCTTTTCTGCATCGATATACATTCACCGACTCATCGGTTGATTTTGGCCAGCCTCGCAGTGTGAATTCATAGACATTGGCCAACGTAGGATCCTTTCTGGTAGCCCCTGCAATCATTTTAGCCGTTACTGGAAATTCGGCCACCGACAACATGCTTACTGCTGCCACCGTTTCATCAGGATCAGCCGACTCGGGCGATCCCACCGGCAATCTGATCAGTGCATCTGCGTTCCCATTTTCTTTTGATGACTTGAATTGGATCTCATATTGATAACCCGCCAGTATCAGAGCCCATCGCTGTATCCGAGCCGCCGTCATCGTAGGTACGCCAGTCTTTTCTCCAAAGATGCGAACCAGTGGACGATGATCCGTCACCAGTGTGAAAAAGCGACCAAACAAGTAGAGATGAAACTTCTTCACTTCGTATATTATCGCCAAGGCTTCCTTTTCGATCTGCAGATAATTTTACTCGGCTTTGCTCAGGGTTCAAGAGGCGAATGCTATCGGTTTCTCTGATATCCTTCATTTTGTGGCTAATGACTGCGCCAATACCATACTGGCTCGCATCGGTAGCCAATTTCAGCTCTTTTCTCTGGTCGTAGTGCGTGAGGATGGTGCAACTGGGTGAAAGCTGCCTCACATTCCTCATCACAGGACCACTTGACCCCTGCCTGAAGACGTCTGAAGAGAGGCTGCAGCATCGAGGACAAGTTGGTCATAAACTTCGCGTAATATTGGACTAGACCAGGGAAACTCTGCAACTCCGTCAAATTGGTTGGCCATGGTGACGTCTTTACGTCATATGCCAGCCTGAGCATTCTGTACAGTCCCTTGTGGGTGTTGATTGTCAGCAGAGGAATCGACTCCTCGCACACTTCCATCTGATTGAAGGCCCCATTTAAATCAAGAACCGAAAACACATTAGGCGTCTTGTTTGTCTGAGCCAATTTGGTGAACAAATCCTGCTTTGTAGAAAGCGGATACTTGTCATCTTCGATTGCTGCGTTCAACTTGAAATCGCCACAAATCCGCACCGACATCTTGCCGTTTTTCATTTTTGGAACATTGACTGTGGAGCTTCCCCATTCACTAGACTCAACACGATGGAGAACGGCAATTGATTCAAGACGCTCGAGTTCACTCTCCACCACTTCTCGCATGGAATAAAGCACCGGACGCGCCTTCTTGAAAACTGGCCTTTGATCTGTGTAGCATTTCTGCTATTTGTGGGTGTTTAAATCTACTTTCCTTATGTTAAATTTGGTAAATGAGGAAGGTCAAGCCAGTAGATAGGCAGATTGTTGACCAACCGCCTTATTTACGTAAGTACAGCAACTCGGTTGCAGATGCGCTCAGTGGGGCGTGGTATTCTGTTGCCTGCGTTTCTAGGCAAGCAGGTATCTTAGAGGCTGTTCCACAATGAGTAGATTGACTTGTATATTGTATTAGCCAATAGAAATGATAGAAACCTGTCATATGATGTGTAAATAGGTCCGCTTATATAAACGTCTGTCATACGCATTTCGCCATATGGGCGCTGGCGAAGGACTGGGACAGATCCAGGGTTGAACGAGACAGGTTGCCCTGCTGCCAAGAGAATGGCAAATCAAGTCGTGAAGCGTGGTGGGAATCGTTAACGTGGGTTACGTTCCCACGCTTGTGTGTGTGTAATATTCAGCGTCCAGAGTGACAGTTCGAGCTTCGAAGAAGCCATGCCGCCACGTCAGCAGTTTATTGAAGCAACTTTACGGTCCGCCCCAACGTATTTGCGTCGATGAGTGATAATCGCGACGCGCTCACCCAGCGCGGGCCATCCTCGAACAGCAGTCTCACAGCGACATCGTCCGACAGCTTGACCGAATGCAACTCGTAGCGGCCGGCGGAAAGCGTATACTGCCAGGCGTCGTCATTCGCGCGAACCCACTCATCCGACTTCTCAATCGTTGGCGACAGGGCAAGACCTCTCGATCGAATCACCGAATGCGACTCGAGAATTCGTAGCGGCCGGCGGTAAGCGTCTACTGCCCGGCGTCGTCATTCACGCGAACGTATTCAACTGACAGTGAGTGCGCATGCGTTGCGTCAGGTGTAGTGGATTCTTGTTTTGTTCTCATACGTTTATTGTTAAAATCACAAATTATATAAAGACTGTCATCATTCCAAATTTACATACAAGCATTAGTAGCATCATCACAATACGTACATATCAATACATTTGCGATCAAGTAGTCCAAAGTTATAGTTCACTAAATTATATTGTCTAACAACCAACCTTTAAAATCAAAATGGCGGATTTGTAAACAATAAGCAGAGCGCGCCAACCCAAAATCGCCCCCACAGCAACTCAAATAATCGACGCATTCTTACAAAATAAATGTACATCACCATGAGTCATTAAATATTAGTTATACCAGTCACATAAACTAGGCATTATCAAAATAGCTCTAGATTAGTAACATATATGTAAGGAATAATATCCCCCCTCTGTTTTATCATCTCCTGAACTTACTAACAGCTAGGCCCTCCTTCGGGTGTACAACTGTCACGTACCCCTGTGTTTTAAAATACCCTGAGTCCTGAGTCGGCCCAGGACATAAACTTACTAATATTCATATACCCTACGATCTACCTATTTGTGTTTGTACCAGCCCAACCCTGGTACCACACCTCGTGTGTCCAAATAAATGATACCACATATGAACAATTAAAGCACAACAGTGTCCTATGGTTTTGCTCTTGCTGTGGGCTCCCAAACTATTCCAGATGTCTATTCTCAAGCAACACAACCACATCAAACCAATACTCAGTCCTGCCGTCTCTTCCAGACAGCAGTAACTAAACAAATGGCATGGATGACCCAAACCCTACATTTGCACCTAATCCAGCAAATACATCTACCCCCGACCGAGCAAACGCTAAAACAAAACATAAACTAAAAGCCATGCTGATCAACTGCAACAGTGTCAAGAGCACAGCCAAAGTATCCCAACTTCAGGCAATAATAAATTCAACAAACCCTGACATACTCTTCCTAGCGGAAACCAAACTTGATTCAAGCATCCCCACATATTCTTTTCTCCCCACAAACTATGAAGCAATCAGAAAGGACCTCATCGTGGAGGTGATGTTCTAATAGCACTGAGAAATGACATAATTCAGACCCCAAGATAAACTGAATACTACATGTGAAATAGTATAGTCTGGACTAAACTACACTTCTTTCATAACAAAGCCATCTATTTGGCATCCTACTACAGACCCCCAAATGATCATACAACATACCTGGAAGCCCTACATGAATCCCTGGCTATCCTCTACCGTGGCTGCAAACTTCCTCCATCAGTTATAATCGCCAGGGACCTAAACCTACCAGACATCAACTCGGAAAACCTCTGTACAACAAACCAACACACAGCAACAAAACACAACAAACTACTTGAAATAGTCAGTGAATATGAGTAGTATACGGGGGGTTTTGGATAGGTATCCTAAGCCCTTTTTGAGGAGTTTTTGGTTGATAATAGGGAGGTTTCGAAAGCCGCCCCCCTGAGCAAAGTGCGTAGTCACGTGACCGTATGTATAACGAGAGGCGCCCCCTGTCGGGTACGTTAGAGGTGACGCCTCCTAACGGGGAGTGGTGTTATTAGTTGTGTACAGGAAGGAAGGTGAATGCGCGTGTATGAAAGAACTAACGAAACACAAGAGTATACGAGTGCACACGTGTTTTATTGATGAAAGATACAAGCGTATAATATGAAACCGTGTTTTATTAAACGAAGTACATCAAGACTTGCGGGTGAATGAACACCGCGACAGAGGTCGTGAGCTTAGGGGTCAATACGACCACGCCAGCGGCTCGCGGGATGATGATGATGGTATACGACTTACGGGTGAGTGAACACCACGACAGAGGTCGTGAGCTTACGGGTGTGTGACCACCGCCCCATAGGCTCGAATCGTTAATGACAATGATGATGATAACACCTGTTCGTTAATGAAACACGGTTATTGCAGTTGTTTAAGCCAATCGAATACACGGCAATCGTTTGCTATCAGATCAGTGCCGAAACCTTTTACGAAATCCTTCATGACAACTCCACGACATCGAAACATGAGATAAGCAACACAGTATTGTCCACAAACGTTAGACACGGGACTCTGTAGTCTCTTAGAATTATGAGTCCACGTTACACAATGTTTATTCAAGAAGCGACAAAACTCGACGTGCTGCGGCGGCAGACCGTACGAGCAGAAGTATTCGCCGCAACCGTCGGCGTCTACGTAGATCGCTATCCAATGTTCACCAGGTTTGTCCGCGTCGTGTGTGTTGCACACGAAGGCGACGGGGTAAGCGTCTATCCGGAGTTCGAGGAGTACGTCTTTGGGTACGATTCCACGCATGACGACACGGGCATGCGTATCGCGGGTGAGTAGGCGGACGAGCTGTAGGGTTTCCATCAGTTGTCGTAGATGACGTTACGACTCCTGTCGATCTCCAGCACCTTCTCGAATTCGGCGTAGGCGACGACGTTCACAGTGGTTGTCAGCGCGTTGAGGAAATGAATCTCGATGCGCACGTTGCCCTTATGTACCAGATGGAAGCAGCAGTCGTCGCACGCATCGGGGGTGAGGTCCACGGCGAAGAAGGTGTAGCCGTGTCGGAAGTCGTAGCGAGTCAAGCCGTTGCCTTCGTCCTGCCACGCCTTACCCGTCGAGGTGAACAGGTTATGGTAGCACCTGACAAAGAGATCGTTCTCGAAGTCGGGCTGGAAAGGTTTGGCGGGTATCTGTCGTCCGTCGATGTACACGGCGAGGAAGTTGATGTTGTTGTTTTTAGCGTGAAAGGGATTTCTGTCGTAGCGTCCGTTGTAGGCGTCGTTATCGATGCAGCACAGCACGAGACGTTTCGGAAGAACACCGAGAAAGAGGTTCTCGTGCGTGTGTGATCGGGCACCTGTGGGAATGGAGTAGACCTTGCATTCGACGGGTCGCAGCGGATACTTGGCGGTGGTCTTTTCGAGGGCTTTGATGTGCGCCACCTGTACGCCTGGATTCAGGGTGACCTTTCTGACGAACAGTGTAGCGTTGACGATCTGTATCTTGTAGCCGGGGTTACCTCCACCGGCTATGAGTGCGAACGCATCCTTACTGCGCACCGCACGTACCTTGGCCTCGACTCCGTTGATGAGGAGTTTATCCTGATGGGAGAGATCGAGGTGGAGACGACCCGTCATGTCGACCACGCGACTCTGGGCGATCATGGCGCGTCTGGCGACGAACCCCGCGTTGGCTGTCGGATCGTCACCGTCAATGACGACGGCGTCCATACGATTAGCCGTGTCCTTGTACCACATCTGACTCGTCAGATACGTCTCCTTGGCATCGTTGCCGTAACTGAGCAGCGTCTCTATGTAGGCGCGGTACGGGTACGTGTTGGTAGAGGAAGTCACGAGCGTTCCGTTCAGGTAGAGGTCGACCTGACTGAACAGCGAATGGAGCCAGTTATTCACGGGAGCAACGGGATCGGCGGCGCGTCGAGATAGCTTCCGTCGGCACGCGTCACCTTCGCCTGAATGTTTAGCGTCATGCTAGCGAGATCCTGGTAATCGTCTCCCGAGCCGGGTACGATGAATTCGATCGGACCACCCGAGTCGAGTGAGGACATCGGTTGGTAGTGGACCGTGCGACTGTCGACGATGCTGGTCTGAGTCGGAGGCACGGTGAAGATATCGAGTTCGCTCTTGAGTCCCTCGCATGATAGTTTATGAACGAACGCCATCGTCGAATATATCCGGTTCACGACGTACCTTCGGTCTCTGCTTCCTTCGACGTCTCGCAGCTGTACTGACTCGTCTCGCGGCGGGTGTGCGTCTTATACGCTTATGCACACCGGGGGTCAAGAGGTCGCTTATCATTTCTCTACCTGCAGCGGTGGCGCGACGTTTGGCGGCCGTTCTGATGTTCTGTCCCGCCAGGACGTCGTCGGCTATACGTGCGCCGGTCGACAGAGCTCTCTTTCCCAACGCCACGGCGCCTCTCTTGACGAGTGGCATGACGCTACGCAGTAGACCTCCGAATAGACTTCCCAGTCCGTGTCCTCGTTGGTATCGGGCACCCGCGAAATAAGGAAGCGCACCACCCGCTTGACGAGCGTAGTAATCGTTGTAATTCATCTCTCTAGAACAGTGGCGTCCGTTGTCGTTGGAAATGAAGTGTCACTGTCACCTTGCCGACTTCGAATGGCACGCGTTGTCCCGTGTCGTCTCTTATATCTATCTCGATCGTACCAAACTCTTTGCAGAGCACGGGTACGTAGTGAGTCTTATCGAAGGTCTTCGACACGGCGTCACCATGGCGACCGCTCACCGAAACGATGCGCAGCAGCGGTACGAGACTGTCACCGACAACTCGTGGTTCCACGACGTCCGTGTAGATGTAGAGCGATTCCCGTTCCATGGTGACCACGGTGTCACCTTCCACGATACGCACCTTGAACTCGGGTGCCGAGGGGTCCTTTGGGAGAGCCTCCAGCGTGGCGGTACGAAAGCCGAGAACGGTGGTCAGCATAGCGGCACGGAAGACGGTATTCGGTGCCATGTGCACCGATACCTTACGTGTGATGACGCTGTAGCTCAGTTTCACTCGTCCCTCTCCCACCACGCGACGTAGAGCAGCGTTAATGACGAGTATCAGTGCCCACGGATCTTTATAGTGTCCGGTTCCGATTCGGATAATCTCCGTGTGCAGGGATCGCGGGTCTCGATCTTCATCTATCGGTAGTGACACGGCGAACCCCGCTTCGTTGCCTACGATGTTGTACCAACTGTGTGGGTACTGTACCTCCACCAGTCCGCACTCCCATTGTCCCCGTAGTAGGATACGTTTCGGTAGCGTCGTGACGTAGTGGGTCAGCGTGTTGTCGGGGTGCGTGTCCATGGAAGCATTGCTGGGCAACGTGAGATAGAAATCACTCGTCGCCATGTTGTTGTTTCAACGTCGGACTGGGTAGCAGGTAACCCAACGAACTACTCAACAGAGCCGTCCAAAGAGTCGGATTGACGTGGTGACCGAACGTCAGGTTGTAGATGCTGACCAAGATGACCGTGTACAAGACGACGACTTGACACAGAAAGACTATCTCCTCTTTGGGACACGCGGTACCAAATATATGCCACGGAGTCCTCTCTTTCTCTATCGGTGGAGTAGCGTCGACGTCTTCTTCTTCTTCTTCTTCTTCTTCTTCTTCGTCACTAACGGTAATCCGTGATGTCGTCTCGTCTGCCATACGCGGACGACTGATATCGCGACGGGCGCGTGACCAGTCTTTATAAGCCGACGAGAGCCTTGGCGTCGATCCAGCTGTTGAATTTCGAAGGGTATCCGAACCATTTCACCAACACCTCCCGTCGCCTGCCTACCTTGCGGCGCTGTACTATCGATTCCACGCGGTACAGTTTATCGACCGGAACCGTCACCTTCTGCAACTCCGGTTCGTAGAAGGTACCGTCCAGTATCTCTCCGAGATCGTCCGTTAGTCGATAGACGGGCGGATCGGACGGATGCACCTCACGTATCGTGAATAGTTCCTCTGTCCAATTCACCGTGTAGCCTTTGGCGAATCGTCTCTTGACCTTGCTGATACGCACGCGATCCCCCACGTGGTACTTGGGTACGCCCTTGCCGTGATGACCACCGTACAGACGCTGCCATACCTCTTCCTGATTAGTCGCATCCACCTGCGACGGTGGCATCCCGATACTACGATGGGGCGTGTCGTTGTACGTGCGCACTAGATCCGGAAGGATATCGATGTATCGCCACGATTCTTTGTGTGTCAGGTATCGCCACAGCCGCGTCATCAGCGTGCGATTGAAGCGTTCCACGATGCTCGCCTTGATCTCCTCGTTAGAGGTGGAGAAGTGATGGATGCCGTACCTGTCCAATACACCGCGAACGCTACGGTTATAGAATTCCAGACCTCTATCGGTCTGCAAAAACAACGGCTGTACGTCGGTGAGGAGTCCGTTCAGCGCCTTCGACACAGACGTCGCCGACTTGTTCTTTAGCGGAACGCATCGGGCGACTTTCGAGAAGACGTCGATCACCGTGAGCAGGAACGACGTACCGTCGTTTTCTTTTTTCAGACTGGACACGTCGATGAGATCGGCTTGCCACTGTTGATCCCGCCCTCCGACGACCGTGCGTCGTCGCTTGAAACGAACTCTGACCGGTTTGTGTAGGGTATAGGCGTTCTGTTCCGATAGCCATTGTTCGACCATCTTTCGTGGTACGCGTGGTACGTTGTATCGCATAGACATGATTCCTCCATAACTTCCCACCTTGGCAGGATCGAAGTAGACGTCCTCCAGCTGTTTCCGTCGTCGCACCATCGTATGATATAATCGCCGATAATACCGCACGCGATGGGAAGTACGGCGTAAGCGACACCGGTACACAGACGATGTAGACTATCCTGTGAATCGCACATTATGTCGGCGAATCGAGACGGTGCGCCTCTTTTATCTGAGATCCTCCCATCCCTTACTAGTCGAGGCCGGTGGGGTAGGTAGAGTGGACGGGCTCATTCGTCTCCGCGTGAGGGGTGTCCACTGCAACGATCGACGCGCTCTACCGACCGACCGTGTGGCCGCTGACGCTACGGCACTCCTTCTTTGTTCCCGTTGAATGGCCAGTCTCCTGACCTCGTTACCCACCAACTCCATGGGTAGGTTCATGGTGCCGAGTTGACGCGTAAACACCTGCCACCCCGTTGGACTGGCAACGGTCTTGCGTTGACGCAACAGATCGTTCACGAGATCCACCACGTTACTTCCGGGTACCGCTACGCCTTTGTGCATGAGCTCTCCGCGTGCATTCCACACGACGTCTCGTTTCAGACGTTCCATCAGTAGTCTAGCTTTGGTCCGCAGTGCCTTGCGAACGCTGTCGACGACGTCCGCTTCCATACCTGCCGCCACCGCCGCTTCCACACCTGTCGCCCCCGCCTCTGGCGGGGTCGGGTCCACCGCCGCCGCCGCCGCCGCCGCCGCCGCCGCCGCCGCCGCCGCCGCCCCCGGGGACGTGTCCTTGTTGACCGTCATCACGCGCACTGGTTCGCGCACGCGTCGATCGGCCAACGCGTTGTGACGTTGCAACACTTGATTATACATGACCGTCGGCGAGATCTTGTCTGTCGAGTATGACTTTCATTTCGTCGTCGAGCACCTGTACTTTGCGACCTAGGGTATCCGTCGGTGGAGGTGCGCGTAGACTATCCAACAGTCGTGGATCCACCAAAGCCATTTTCCGTGTGTGTTCCATCGTCGTCTACTTGAGTAGGATCTGTTTTAGCAAGGGTAGAAAGACCGCACCAGCCAAAGGTGCCAGCAGCGCCGACAGGAAACCACCGGTCTGTCCCCCGCCACCCTGGTTGTTACCGCGTAGCAAGATGCTACGTCTCCTCGCAGCCGGCGCGTCTCTCTTTGCCAAAGCGCGTAGGTTTGTTTTGTACACACTCAGAGCACGTCTCTGCGCTTCGGTCAAGGGCACGTTCTTCTTCAATATGTTGTAGGCACACTCGGCTAGTGCACACAACAGATCGGCGTCGGCGTTTCTGATGATAGCCCGTCTCAATTTCGTGCTCTTGTACCTGTTCAGCGTCTGTATGCAGCGGAGGTGTTTCTTCACGAGTTCGGACATGCTGTTGTCTTCACGATCATACTGCGACTGAAGGGACGAGGCGTGCGCGCGGACGTCTTATACTTTGGGTTGGTACACGTACTGGACACCGTCGTCCGGAAGGACGCCCGTGCGCAGACGCATGTCGTCGGGCGTGTCCTGTTTCAGATCGACGAGGAGATAACCGTACGGAGGCGTCGTGGCGTCTCGGAACGATTCCTGTACATACTTCAGGCGTCCCGGATACATCTGTCGCGCCAAGTGTCCGATCTGTGACGCGTCGCGAGGATTCTTGAAGATTACCATGTAGTGTGTGTTCAGACTGATCGTGCGACTCTCCTTGTTCTTCGGAAACAGGTTCTGCACGAGATACAGTACGGACGTGTTCTGGTGATGACTCTTTTTCGTGAACAAGGTCGTGACCCGTTCGTCCGTTTCCGTCATCAGATCATCGATGACCACGAGGTTACGAGTCGACGCATCGAACGCACCGCTTGGCAAGCCTTCCTCGAAGCGTACCAGGTCGTTGTCGACGTAGGCACTCTGCCATACGCCGTAACACCACGTGATCTTCTCTGGAGGCGGATCGATAATCGTCGCGGCGTGACGTAGCAGACGCATCACGAACGTGCTCTTACCGCATCCCGTCGGACCCGCGACGATACAGGTGAAGGGGTGTTTCCATCGCGTGTCCATCTAGTAGTAGTAGTCGCTGTTCGACACGTTGTCCGCTGTGCTGTTAGATACTACGACACCTCCGTCACACCAACGAAGGAAGGGATCGCGGAACAAGACGTACAAGACGTACAGACCGAGTAGTCCCACTAGTACTACAGCTACGACCGTTCCCGTCCGTGACATGCTGCGCTATGACTATCGATTGCGTGGTATCTGACTAAATAGTGTTATTTTTTTTTTTTCGTGTGTCTCCCACCTACTAACCGCGTGACAGCTAGAGGCGCCTATAACCCCAACTGACGTAGGGACGCATTTCCTCATCGTGTCAGCAGTGGTTCGGTGTTACACGTCCACCGGACCCGTGGTGATTCCGTCCTCGTTGACCACGCGCTTAGCATAGAAGTAGGTCAACGCCGCGCGTTCCTGGGTGTACGTCAGCACGGACGAGTGATTGACCCGGAACCCACGGTTCACTCCGCTTCCACTACGACGACTGGTCAGCACGTCCAGGAACGCCTGCTTGTCGATGGCGTTGAGTCGTTTGTTCAGTCCTTTGGTGGTGTATTTATCGACCGTACCCGAACAATAGTAGGTCTTGCTGCACAGTCCCAGGAAACAGTCGCCGGACCATTCGACCTTGAAGAGTCCAGGTGTTCTCTTATCGTACGCCTTGCGCGCCTTGCAACACGCCTCGGTGCCGTTCCACGGACGTCCGGCCAGGCGACAGCGTATGTAGTCGTTCCGATGATCGTCGCAACATTCGGACGGTAGCCATTCGGAGCGATGACGATAGTAGTGGTCGCGCAGTGCCGGGGTCACGAGGTCGTCGACGGACTCTCCGGCCAGAGCCAAATAGGCGCTATCCGTATCGGTTTCGCAGTACTCGAACAGCGGACGATCCACGTACCTGATCATGAAGTCGTAGTAGAACTCCAACATGCGCAGTTTGGCCCACTGCAACACGAAGAATCCCACGTGCGTAGGCAGAGCGTATTTGACGGTGCGCTTGTGCATTTCGATCTCGTACGCATCGGCGGTGACGACGTCGAGTTGACGGAAGCGACGATTGTTGATCGCGGACGATGCGCTCTTCTCCGTGCAGTAGGTGACTTCGCGGTGCTTATCGACATTGGTGATAAATTTCCCATAGGAAGAATTGCCCATAAGTTTGTTGGTATCCGCGATCATGGCCTTGTCGGGATGGGCGTCTCCTTCGCGACGTGCGGTGGACACCGCCTCGCCGAATCGTCGGAAGCAGGCGACCGGGGTGTACTCGATGACCTGGTAGACGTGCGTCACCTCGAGTCCGTGCGCGAGGTACCATCGCAAGAGAGGTGTGGCGAGCAAGATCTTATCTCCACGATAACTTCCGACGAGCATGCGACGCGGAGTCGCCATGATGTCGTGTTCTTCAGCGTAGCGACGCATGAACGGTCCGAGGTCGTCGCGGGTCAGGTGAATGTTCTTTAAGATGGGCTGCATCTCGGCAAAGTGCGCGCGCAGTTCCTCCGGTACACGTATGTCGCACTGAATCATACCGAACACGCTACCGTTGCGCACCCCTGTCAGGATCTGTTGTGTCGTCATTTTCCAGCGCACGTGTCGACGACGTTGTCGAACGTCCAGAAACTGTTTCACGCACGGATCGCGTCTCGCGACCTTCCACTCGCATTCCCACATCTCGACGACATTCACAAAGTGTCGAAGATAGGTCGTGTTCTTTTGCGTTTCGGCGAGTAGTTGCGTCATGGGTTTCCCGTTGACCTCGTTGACCTCACGACCGGTACACGGACAACCGTGATAGTAGCACCCGTGAAATTGATAGGCCGTCTTCGTTTCGCTACACCAACCGTCCACCGATAGTTTACCGATGCGCTTCTCTCGACCGTTGGTCTGGTGTCGTATGGTGAGTCCCGTGCTTTCGGACTCCCACGTCAGCCATTCGGCAGCCATCTGACCTGTGGGTTGTGCCGCTTCGGGTCGGAACTCCTTCTCTTCCCGTCGTCGCGTGTACCATCCCGTTGGCATCTCTTGCGATATCGACCACAGATACAATGCATTCGCATCATAGCCTACGATGGACTGACACGTTCGAGCCGCATCACCGTAGTCGTTACGACGTATCTTCGTGACCCCCTTCTCGTGGTGTCTGGTGAAGATGAGTGACGGTCCTCCGACGATGTTCTCTCTCACGAGCTGGTGGGCGTCCTTGTTCGTCTCGTTGAAGAGCGTAAAGAACGTCCTCTTCGGTACGTAGGTGAACAGATAGGACAAGGTCAAACCAGGTATACTGATCCCTTGTTTGAACATGTCGATACCGCGGTGTCGGTAGAAGTCGAACTGTTTGTCGATGGCTTCCAAGAACGGCACGACGTCCCTGTTGTTATACCAGACGAGAAAGTCTCGCAGAGTCTCCATGTCGTTGTCTCTCCACACCTTCCGACATCGCGTGTAGTCGTCGTCGGATATACCTTCGTTCTTCAGTCGACTGAAGAAGGCCTCTTTGGGAGGTAGAGCGGTATCGTCGAGTCTCTCCAAGCTGTCCATGTATTCGTACGGGAAGTGACCTTTCGTGACCTCGCAACCGTACGCTTTCAGGTACTTGTCGTACGAGAATCCAGGGGCGATATAATGAGTCATATCGAGGAATTTGAGGTCGTCCGTCGATAGACACATAAACGTGTTGCCGCGTTTGATCACGTGAAACGTCCCTGCATCCTTCCTCTCTTCTTCCTCCTCCTCCTCCTCCCCATCCTCTGTTGGTGTCTTTTCGGACAGGAAGTAGGGTACCAGGAACTGTTTGACGACGTTCAGATCGTACCTGCTCGAGTTGAAGCCGATGACGGGCAACTGATGAAGCCAACCGTACAATTGACCCATGAGAGTTTTGTAGGGATTGGTCGGTTTTCGTCGTGACTCGTTGTCGTCTCCTTCTGCAGCGGATGCCTCCTGTTCGTCCCACGTCGTGATAGCCTCCCCGATTTCGAGTAGTGTACCCTCGTAACTGTCTACGATGGCGTCGTAGGCTGCTTCGCTCATCGTCTGAAGGATACCCATCATGTTGGCTACCAACTTGTTGCTGTCACCGTCCGTGATCAGACATTGTACCTGTTCGAATCCGGGTACGTTACTCGCCAGGGACACGCTCAACGGTACATGACGAGCCACCCAGTGGACTTTGGCGCTGTCCGACGGAAGCTGTGACGTATCGAACCAGGACTCGAAGTCGAAGGTGGCGCGATACGGATAGTAACGCAAACATTCGCTAACGTGAATGTTTTCGTCGTCCAAGCACTGGAAGACTGTCGGCGACGGATGATAGACACCACCGGGATAGATCTTTCGCACACCTCCCGTGCACCCGCGTTCGTGCCGTTCTAGTTTGTATGCGTCTTTCCATAGCGAGTCGCCACACTTCCTACATCGATAAGAGTGACAGTACTTGTTCACGTCTTGTATGTAGGAACAGTGTGTCTCGTGAAGATTGACGTACATCGTTTCGGGATAGTGACACAAGGACCGGCGTACGAGTTCGGCAGTCACCTTTCCGCCTTCTTCTTCCGGTTCGACGAGTTTGTAGACGCACACGTTGGTCTCAAAGGTGGTCTCGACGCGATAGATATCGTCCATTGTCACCCCGTCAAAGTCCTTCATTACCACCCCGTCAAAGTCTTTCATTGCCACTCCGTCACAGTCGTACTTCGCGTAGAGTAGCTTCACGGCGGGTTCCAGGTGGTGTCGATTGCATCCACGATGTAGAGCCAGACACCGGAAGAGACACAGATTGTCGGTGTACTTTGTATTGTTGACGGGGTCTCTTTCCAATCCGATGACGGCTTTGTTTCGTTTGATGTAGCTCGGTAGTGTGATGTCCACACATCCTATCGGATGATCTACGATGTGATTGACGAAGAAGGTGACATTCGTGACCACCTCGCACACCCATTGACTGTCCGGACGCTGATTGATGACCCACTGCAGCACGTCTGTTTCTCGGATGCGTTCCAGAAACGCATCAAAGTCTGCAGTGTTTGTGATCAGACACGGCTCGTCGAGGTAACGTCCGCAACAGTTACAAGACGAATGATAATACCTGTACCTGTTCGTGGTCTTGTTCCTTAGAACAAAACCATAACTAAGATTAATCTTAAAGGCGTGCGTCTGTTCGCGGAACATGATATTCAGGGACGGTTCTAGGGTGCTCGTGTCCAGTGTCGATACTCTGTAATTGTACCTGGATTGCACGGGTCCTCTAGCCTCGTGGTTTCGGATGGTCATCCAGTGCTCTCGGACGACGTCTCGTAGTTCCCTCGATAGAGTATCGGCGAAAGGGAGTTGGGGCGGTGGTTGTATCGGGTCGTCATCGTCGCCACTCACACGTGGTCGCTCTGCGCATCTCGCTCGTTTGCGTAGGGGTGGCTCGCTCGCTTCCCTAAGGCGGCTGCATACCGTCTTGATATGATGTACCAGGTTCTTACGTTTCGTGAACTCACGTGCACATCTCTCGCAGCGGTGTAGTGTTTTTTGTGAGGTGTCACAAGGTTGCCTGTTGTGTCGTAGCAGGTTGTCACGTCTCGTGAAGTCTCTTCCACATCTCGAACAGGGGTGCCTAGTACTTTTTGATGGTTCGCCAGATGGCTCCACTCGTGGCGCTGGTTTACTGTAAGCATGATCGTCGTCGTGTGTTGATGTATGCGTTTGGTCTATGTGGCGTTGTATGTCTGCGTGTGTATCGAGCACGAGACCACAGTGACGACACGTGTGCTGCTTCATCGTCTACCTACAACTGAAGGATAGGAGATCCTTGTACGCGTCTATATAGTCTAGTGTGACGTCATAGGAGCTTGTATGAGTGTGCGTGTATATAGACGGAGGGGTATGTATTCATCGATCGTAACGAGCTATGACAAGAACAACAGACACCGAATTCCTGGATTACATACATACATCTTTATTCGTTGAATTACAAATTAAAAAAGCGAGTATACACGAAAGCTAAGCTAAGCGTCTACAGTGACAGACAAGCGGCGCCTATAACCCCAGCTATAGCGTAGGGGCGCATTTCCTCTTGTCGTCACTGCAGACGCTTCTGGAGTGAGTCCGTGATATAGGCAACGTGCTCAGCGGACTCAAGGTTCCGTGCAAGTTCGCGGCAAATCGTCTGCACCGCCGTATCGAGGTTACATCGTTTGGTGACGAACAGGACCGCCGCTAAACTCTGGATATTTAGTTCTAGGTCCTGTACGCCACCAAACAGAACCGGATGTGTCCACGGCATCGACGTGTCCGTCTTGGACCACACGATATGTCCGTCGGTGACTATATCGAGGGTGGAATCATCCGTTCGGAGTGTCTCGTATTCATCGTCATCGCAAGTCATGTCCAATGACTCGTCGGACGGTGGCGGTGGTGTTGCAGCCTCACACGACATTTGCAGAGTCGTCACGTGACGCTGGGCGTTTAGATGCGTCAGGAGAGTCTGTCGTAGTGGAGTGTGGTGACGGTGTCTTTTTTTAGGTGCCCACTCTAGCGGTTTCTCCTCATACGATGTTTGAATGAGTTCTAGTCCACTAGAGGGAGCAGCGCTGACCTGACAACACAATAACAACAACATTATCAGGGTGTTTCTTCATCCAACAGAGATATACCGCGCACACGTAGGATGGCTTGCACACGTGTTATGATGTCACGTGCCCGGTTCGGTGTGTCCACTATAAAGCTGTAATGGTGTACTGCACAGTTCACGGTGTCTCGAATCAGATGGCTACGTACCAGGTAGATGGTGTTTGTCTCACTTTCGAAAGTGCGCCACAATTCGTTGCTCACGAATCGAACGATAGCGTCGCACGCTACCGTCATCAACTCGGAGCACCAGACCTGCCTTCCCGGCTCGTCGTCTTGTAGGTACCAGGGCTGCGGCGCCTTCGGTGAGTCTTCCGTCTCATCCGACACGGTTATACCACGACTACGGAGACTCGTTTTCACTCGTGATATGACATCACGAGCAAACCACGGCGCGCGCGATTCGCACACCAAATCGGATACTGCCATATCAAAAGCATGAAATATACGCGAACGATTCACTTTATACACGTCTTCGTGAACGTTCGCGTAGCGAAGGTACAGTCCTTCGGCTACCTGACGAATGCATGCGGTGGTTATAGTGGCTATAAATAACTCGTCATCTATCATGTACTCCGTTCGTTTCTGAATTGCATTCACTCTCTCTACTGCCTCCTGTAATTCACTAGGTCTCCGACTCTCATCGTAGTCAGAGACATCACTATCAAAATCACCATCGTTAGCAACATCATCATTATCCTGATCACTAGACCATGCACATGACCCCACGTAAATGGCACTTGCCTCGTCATTAAACGACAGTCGACGTTTCACGCCACGCACGGGGGTTACCAGAACTGACTCGTATGACCGAGGAGGTGTCTACAACATACGACAGAACATGTCAAATAGGTAGACAACCTCTAGGAACAGGGTCTCTCTCTCTCTCTCTCTCTCTCTCTCTCTCTCTCTCTCTCTCTCTCTCTCTCTCTCTCTCTCTCTCTCTCTCTCTCTCTCTCTCTCTCTCTCTCTCTCTCTCTCTCTCTATTCCGTCTAGGGGCGTCACCTACTCTTTCGTTACTGTCAGGTGGCGCCTCTTACAGGAGTTAGGAACAGCCTCTCTCTATACTACGTCAGACGGCGCCACCTAACAGTGAGTCACTGTCAGTTGGCGCCTCTTACGGCAGTTAGGAACAGTCTCTCTCTATACTACGTCAGACGGCGCCACCTAACAGTGAGTCACTGTCAGTTGGCGCCTCTTACGGCAGTTAGGAACAGGACCTCTCTATACCCCGTCAGAAGTCGCCACCTGAGTCGCTGTCAGTTCTTACGAGTGGATTATTTCCAATGCTATGACGGTATAATTTCGATAGTCTCCCTTCGTCGTCTTTCTAATTGTCACCCTAGTCTGTTTGCCACGTAAGACATTCAGTGACTGGTAACGTTCTTCACCTGGTTTAAGCGACATATAGTCGTTTGCTGTCATTCCCCCTACGACCCCCTGGACTAGCTGATCAAATCCTGTTGCCCACACTTCGTGGCCCCTGCAATCGGCGAAAAGCATACCCATAGCATACTTGTAAACGGCAGTTCCCTTCTGACGCCCGTGGGTCAGGCATATACTGACGTTATGGTGCCCTCCTTTCGTTGTTTCAAGACGAACTTTCCGACTACATACTTTACACGCCGGATAACATACGTATTCGGGGGACAGAGCACATGTCACTAGTGTCAGTGGGCGAACAAATGCGTACGTTCCGTCACTTACTTGTTCGAGTTCTGCCAGAAGGATTTCCTCGTTGACATTGGACATCGCCATCTTGTTGTGTAGTGAAGAGCTTTGAACGGCAGTGAGAGAGAGAGTGTTTGTCTTGTTGGATTTACCGTGGGTTTATATACAATTCAATCCCTCCAGGGATCGAGCGCGTGACACCCCTAGATGACGGTATCGCGTCCCTGGCTGTTCACATCTTATCGCGCGCGTGACCTTATCTCTCACTCTCCCGTACTTTGTCACCGCGTGGCTGCCTGTCTGTTTTTAATGAGCGCCTTATGTAAGCCGTATAGAGCGCTGTCTAACGAAGTCTCTCACTTGCATAAGTATCACACCGAGTATATTCTCACCTGGTTTGTTACGGTTTGAGCTCTTACCCCAAAACCCCTCTGCACTAGGTACATTCTCAATAAGTCGTGCGTCACCTGTAGCCAACAAGCGTTGACGTAGTTCAGATACACGAAACTTGACGGCTAGTATAGCATGCATCACACTCCGACGTTGTGTCAGCCATGAAACGACTCGATTGGTTATCCAACGGATCCTTTTACTCCAGTATTTCGCTTGTATTCCAGTGCGCGCGGTCTGAATCTTTCTCGCTGTGTTCTCGTCGTGAAAATATGTAGCTTTTTTAAACTGATAAGCTGCTTCTGCGCAAGTAAAGACTTCGCCCCATATATGTATTTCACATGGATAGAAATTCGATAGGAAGTGACCAGCACCCCTGAATTGTATATCCAAGCTCTTGACCACCATATGTTTCATCGCTGAGCACTCACAGAGTTCTTTTCTTCTGACTGTATTGTTAGCGTTCTGATAAGGGGCATTGTCGTCTAATTGGCATCACGCGCTTATCAGCAGCAGCAGCTGGTTCCCTCCGTCATATGACTGATATCGGTTTGTACTTTACCACTTCGACATAACCACGTTGTTACCCAGGCTTCGTCCAGGTGACGTCCCTAGATACGTCCCTGGGTGCTTTTCATACCCCGGTATATTTCCACTCTACCGTGTGTTCCACAAGTTGTCTTCATAGTGTGTCTGCATACGTATGCTCTATCTATATATACCGGTTCGTTTGTTACATTCTTCATCTCATTCACAATGTCGTCAATACCCTGGATTCAACTCCTCGCTGAATGGTGTCTTCGCGATCTCGAAGTTGTGTAAGTACTTTTTATTATTATTATTATTATTATTATATATATATATATATATATATATATATATATTCTTTGCTTCGTTTCATCCGATAGATATCCTATACATATCATACATAATCACAGTGTTCTTCACATAAACTACCTGTGACGTCTCACCTCTATCATATCATACTCTTACGTTCGTTATGTATCACTCACGGATGTCTATGTTTACGTTCGTTATATTACCTTTCAGGTCTCCCGCTGACATCGCTGACACCTGGAGTAGTGATGACTCCGATATTGATGATGATTACACGTGAGTGTTCAACGATTATTTTACTATTTTTCTTCAGTGTTTGTCGTTTCGACTAGCTACGCGGTGTTTGGTTACCGATGACATCAGCAGACGTCTCCATTACGTATTGTATCATAGTCCGTTGATCTAGCTTGCCCTTTTATCGTGTGTCGGTTCCCTACGCGGTGTCTGGTTACATCGCTGTATTATTCCACTCGCTTGATCATTTTCAACTGTTTCATATATGTTTCAGAGAAGTATTTTCAAAGTTTTCATATATTTAACGTCTCGTTCATACGCTTTGAGAGTTTTAATGTATGTTCCAGAGACGAAGAGCTCCGCGACTACCATAGGTATTCATTCTGTAGAGTCATGGCGGAGTTGGTCCAGACACGGGAGCTTTATGATCCTCCCAATCCTTGGTTTGACCCCGACCCTGTTGTCCCTGTCGACACGGGGGACATGGACAATTGGTGTGAGGAGTCATACGACAGTGATGACGGCTTTGTAGATTTCGTAGTTCGTTAACATCAATAAAACATTCAACTTTCAAACTGTGGTGTTTGTTGGCTATTATATTATATTATATATATATATATATATATATATATATATATATATATATATATATATATATATATATTCTCTCTTTCATATACACATACAAGCATACCTATACACATTTTAAAGTTTCATATATATATATATATATATATATATATATATATATATATATATATATCATAACGTTTTCTCTTTGTTCTTTCGTTATTACATCATTCCGTTTATCTCTCATTATACACCTTTCATCACCTTTTAAAACTTTTCTCTTTGATCTTTCGTTATGATTCTTTGATCTTTCGTTTCTTTCACTACCTTTCCTCTTTGAACTTTTGTTATTCCCTCTTCAGTCTCTCATATATACACAATAACCCTTCCATGGCTGCTCATTCCACCGCTAGGAGGCGCTACACACGCTCACACATACGGTCACGTGACTACGCACTTTGCTCAGGGGGGCGGCTTTCGAAACCTCCCTATTATCAACCAAAAACTCCTCAAAAAGGGCTTAGGATACCTATCCAAAACCCCCCTTGTACTACTAATATGGTTTAACAAATATGGTAAACGAACCGACCCGACTAGACTCTGGAAATATCCTTGACCTTGTACTTACATCAAACCCCGCCTTTATCTCCAGCGTAAACACAGTGACAGGCATGAGCGCTCACGAAGCTGTTCTCTTTCACATTAATATGAACCCAATGAAGAAAACCGAACATCCACACAAAGTGTACAACTTTAAGTCTGCTAACTGGGAAGCCCTCAGATCAAACTGTACCCTTCTTGCTCAAAAGTACTTTGTCCGAAATCCTGATAATCTAGACATTGATATAAATTGGAACTTTTTTCACCCAAACTACACTCGACTGATAGAACAATCTATCCCTAGCCACATGACAAAATCAAAACCGCATTTACCCTGGATCACCAAAAAACATAATCAGACTACAAAGAAAACGGGCCAAAACTCATGCTAATGCTAAGAAAACAAAGAAAAACAAACACTGGGAACACTTCAAGAACCTAAGAAAAGAAGTCAACACAGCAATAACCAAATCCTACACCAGCTACATCAATAACATCATAGGTGAAAGCCTCACCACAAACCCTAAGCGATTCTGGTCCTTCATTAAACAAACAAAAACTGAAAACCTTAGCATCCCAACGCTAAAAGCAAATGGCAAGATGCAAACAACTGATCACGACAAAGCAAACGCACTAAATGACCACTTCAAATCAGTTTTCACCAAAGAACAACTTCCTATCCCAACTATACGCCCATCACCATTCACTTCAAGCGAAACACTTAATATCGGAATAAATAACATCATAAAACAGCTTGAAGCTCTAACACCAAACAAGGCATCAGGACCAGATGAAATCCCAGCAAAAGTATTAAAGGAGACTGCCAGAGAAATATATACAATAATACAACACATATTGCAGCAATCATACACCTCCAGCAAACTCCCACAAGCCTGGACCACAGCTCTTGTCACCCCAGTGTACAAGAAAAGCAGCAAAAGCGATCCTGTAAATTATAGACCAATTTCCCTGACATGCATTCTATGCAAGGTGATGGAGCATATCGGTCTTAGTTATATGTGGAAATACCTCAGTGCTAACAAAGTTATCCTCCATCACCAGCATGGATTCCGAACAGGACTATCCTGCCAAACACAGCTTGTGGAAACAGTCCATGATCGACCAGAAACAAATAGACGTCATCCTCCTCGATTTTTCCAAAGCTTTCGACAAGGTTCCACACAAACGACTTCTCAATAAATTAAACTACTATGGTATCACAGGTCACACACTACAATGGATAACGTAATTTCTATCAAACCGCACCCAGATTGTATAAATAAATGGTTCTCACTCAGCTCCTGCAAATGTCATCTCTGGCGTACCCCAAGGCTCAGTCAATGGCCCTGTCCTTTTCCTACTGTACATAAATGACATCACCAGTTCAATCAACTCAACTATCAGACTCTTTGCCGATGACTCGATCCTATATAGAGAAATCCAAACACCTGCAGACCATACATCCTTCAAACAGACCTAAACAAACTAGCCGACTGGACAGACAAGTGGCAAATGAACTTCAATATCCCAAAGTGTCAACTTCTCAGAATTACCCATCAACGCAAACCAAGCTACTTCACTTACACCATCTCAAACCAACCAGTTTCCCAAGACGATTCACACTCCTATCTTGGCATCACAATAGATTCCAAACTGTCGTGGACAAAGCATGTTAACACCACTGCATCTCAATCCGCTAGAACACTTGGCCTCCTTAAACGCTCTCTCCACCCTGCAAATACTAAAGTTAAGGAAACAGCCTACAATATGTTAGTAAGGCCAAAACTAGAGTACCGAGCTGTAGCCTGAAATCCCTATACACAAAATAATATTGATACCCTTGACAAAATCCAAAGAAGCGCAGCTAGATTTACTTTAAATGACCACCGCCGCACAACAAGCGTAACCAGCCTCATAAATAAACTTGGTTGGCAGACTCTAGAAAGAAAACGATTACAACACCAACTTACCTTCTTCTACAAAATAAAACACAACCTCCTGAACATTACCCTACCACAACATCTTATAGTCCCATGCTCCCGTACACGAAACAGCGATCCAAACAAATACATACAAATGCATGCACGCATAAATACAAGTAGTAAAGGAGGTGGTCCAGTGCGGTCAAATGAATATGAGTAGAGCAAGAGCAAAGTACCCGGATGTAGGTCAAGGTCAAGATCAAGTACCCGGATGCAGGTCAAAGGTCAAATGCCCGGATGCAGGTCAAGGTCAAAATGGCGCCACCTGGCGGGTAGGCCATGAACTAAAACAGCACCACCTAGCGGGATTTTTATAAACTAAATTCACATGGCGGATAAGTAGTGAACTACAAGTGGTGCTACCTATCGGGATTTTTATAAACTAAATGTAGGACTACTGCCAAAATTCGTGTCTCTTGCACGCTTGCGTGCAATGGAGCCCCCTGACGGATAGATCAGGAACTACAAACATCATCCCCTAGCGGACAAGTGAGCGAACCACATATGAGTACTGCCAAAATTCGAGTCCCCTGACGGATAGATCACGAACTACAAACATCATCCCTGGCGGACAATGGTGTCTTTTCTTATGTCCCATAGGTTGTGGACCATTTGTTTAGGTGTAGGCCTCTCCTAGCCTATACATTTACAACTTTAACATAGGACATCGTTAAACTGCTACGCGCAGTAATTTTGTGCGTGAGGTGAGTTGGTTATTCAGGTAGTGCTTTGGTTAGACATTGTATTGAACTTGCGCGTATGTAATGTAATCCCACATATGAAGTCATACAGTGACGTCATTAAACACATTCTAATTTACATGTACGTTGACGAGGCAACACCATAGATACATACATAGAGACAGACATAGATACATACATAGAGATATAGAGACAGACATATATACTTACATAGAAACATACATAGAGACATACATACATACTTACATAGAAACAAACATAGATATATACATAGATACACACATAGAGACATACATAGATACAGACATAGAAACAGACATAGATACAGATATAGAGACAGACATAGAGATATACATATATACATACATAGAGACATACATAGATATATACATAGATATATACACAGAGCAGGCATAGAGATTTACATAGATACATACATAGAGACATACATAGAGACAGACATAGATACATATATACATACATACATACATAGAGACATAGAGACAGACATAGAAACATACATACATACATACATAGATACATACATAGATACATACATAGAGACATACATAGAGACATACATATATACACACATAGATGCAGACATAGAGAGAGACATAGATACATACTTACATAGAATCATACATAGAGACAGACATAGACACATACATAGAGACATAGAGATATACATAGATACATACATAGAGACATATATATATACATACATAGAGACATACATAGATACAGACATAGAGACATACATAGAGATATACACACAGAGCAGACATATAAATTTACATAGATACATACATAGAGACATAGAGACAGACATAGATACATACATACATACATACATTCATAGAGACATATATAGATACATACTTACATAAAAACATACATAGAGACAGACATAGATACATACTTACATAGAAACATACATAGAGACAGACATAGATACATACTTACATAGAAACATACATAGAGACAGACATAGATATATACTTACATAGAAACATACATAGAGACAGACATAGACACATACATAGATATATACATAGAGACAGACATAGAGATATACATAGATACAAGCATAGAGACATACATAGATACATACATAGAGACATACCTAGATACAGACATAGAGACAGACATAGAGATATACATATATACATATGTAGAGACATACGTAGATACATACATAGATATATACACAGAGCAGACATAGAGATTTACATAGATACATACATAGAGACATAGAGGCAGACATAGATACATACATACATACATTCATAGAGACAGACATAGATACATACTTCGTGTCTGTTCACTCACTCACTCACTCACTCACTCACTCACTCACTCACTCATTCACTCACTCACTCACTCACTCACTCACTCACTCACTCACTCACTCACTCACTCACTCACTCACTCACTCACTCACTCACTCACTCACTCATTCTTCGTGTCTGTTCACTCACTCACTCACTCACTCACTCACTCACTCACTCACTCACTCACTCACTCACTCACTCACTCACTCACTCACTCACTCACTCACTCACTCATTCTTCGTGTCTGTTCACTCACTCACTCACTCACTCACTCACTCACTCACTCACTCACTCACTCACTCACTCACTCACTCACTCATTCACTCACTTATTATTCGTGTCTGTTCACTCACTCACTCACTCACTCACTCACTCACTCATTCTTCGTGTCTGTTCACTCACTCACTCACTCACTCACTCACTCACTCACTCACTCACTCACTCACTCACTCACTCACTCACTCACTCACTCACTCACTCACTCATTCTTCGTGTCTGTTCACTCACTCACTCACTCACTCACTCACACAAGCCCTCGAAACACTAAACTTAGCCGAACACGTGGTACGAATTGAACTCAGACCAACTAGTCGGACAAACGAAACACTATAGTTTGACCAACACGCCGCACGAATCGAACTATAGACACGAGTTGCACAAACGAAACACTAAACTTAGCCGAACACGTGATACGAATTGAACTCAGACCAACTAGTCTGACAAACGAAACACTACAGTTTGACCCACACGCTGCACGAATCGAACTATAGACACGAGTTGTACAAACGAAACACGAGATCTATCATGGCCGGTAGATGGTAATACTCTGACTAATTACATTGGTCTCCGCTGAGTGGCGTTGGGAACCATGATGGTCACCTCTTTGAATGAAGTCCTGTCAGGTGGTTGTCCTTACATGTTATTGACATAGTCGTTTTCGATCATAGCAGTTTTCAAATTCACTAGCTATGGCAGCCTCTACTAGGGATGCTACGTCGGAACTGACGTCGCACCGGATGTTACTTGATTGTCATGGCGGCCTCTATGCTTCCGGTATTCCCGGAAGTGTGTCAACGAATAGAGATCTATCATGGCCTGTAGATGGCAATTCTCTAACTAATTACATTGGTGTCCGTTGAGTGGTGTCGGATGTCGCCTGTCTCATGAACGTGAACAGTTTTTGTGTTAAGGGAAGTCACGTGATGTACGTTCGATCTGATTGGATATGCAAATGAGATGATGCCGAAAACTAATGTATATATGTAAGTCCTACCAACACTAAAAATGTCTGAGTCGTAGTCTCGTGCGCTAAGTTTGGTAGAGATGTCACGCGATGAACTGTCGAATTTCCTGAAAGAGGTGAGATGTCACGCGATAACCCGTCGAATTGTCAGAAAGAGGTGAGATGTCACGCGATAACCCGTTAAGTTTGGTGTTTCGTTTGTACAACTCGTGTCTATAGTTCGATTCGTGCAGCGTGTTGGTCAAATTGTAGTGTTTCGTTTGTCCGACTAGTTGGTCTGAGTTCAATTCGTATCCCGTGTTCGTCTAAGTTTAGTGTTTCATTTGTGCAACTCGTGTCTATAGTTCGATTCGTGCGGCGTGTTGGTTAAACTATAGTGTTTCGTTTGTCCGACTAGTTGGTCTGAGTTCAATTCGTACCACGTGTTCAGCTAAGTTTAGTGTTTCGAGGGCTTGTTTGAGTGAATGCGTGAGGACTTGTGTGAGTGAGTGAGTGAGTGAACAAACACGAAGAATGAGTGAGTGAGTGAACAGATACGAAGAATGAGTGAGTGAGTGAGTGAGTGAGTGAGTGAGTGAGTGAGTGAGTGAGTGAGTGAGTGAGTGAGTGAGTGAGTGAGTGGGTGAATGAGTGAACAGACACGAAGAATGAGTGAGTGAGTGAACAGACACGAAGAATGAGTGAGTGAGTGAGTAAACAGACACGAAGAATGAGTGAGTGAGTGAGTGAGTGAGTGAGTGAGTGAGTGAACAGACACAAAGAATGAGTGAGTGAGTGAGTGAGTGAATGAGTGAGTGAGTGAGTGAGTGAGTGAGTGAATTAGTGAGTGAGTGAGTGAGTGAGTGAGTGAGTGAACAGACACGAAGAATGAGTGAGTGAGTGAGTGAACAGACACGAAGAATGAGTGAGTGAGTGAACAGACACGAAGAATGAGTGAGTGAGTGTTTGAGTGAGTGAAAAGACACGAAGAATGAGTGAGTGAGTGAGTGAGTGAGCGAACAGACACGAAGAATGAGTGAGTGAGTGAGTGAACAGACACGAAGAATAAGTGAGTGAGTGAGTGAGTGAGTGAAAAGACACGAAGAATGAGTGAGTGAACAAACACGAAGAATGAGTGAGTGAGTGAGTGGGCAGACACGAAGAATGAGTGAGTGAGTGACTGAGTGAGTGAACAGACACGAAGAATGAGTGAGTGAGAGAGTGAGTGAACATACACGAATAATGAGTGAGTGAATGAGTGAGTGAGTGAGTGAACAGACACGAAGAATGAGTGAGTGAGTGAGTGAACAGACACGAAGAATGAGTGAGTGAGTGAGAGAGTGAGTGAGTGAACAGGCATGAAGAATGAGTGAGTGAACAGACACGAAGAATGAGTGAGTGAGTGAGTGAGTGAGTGAGTGAACAGACACGAAGAATGAGTGAGTGAGTGAGTGAGTGGGTGTGTGAGTGAGTGAGTGAGTGAGTGAGTGAGTGAGTGAGTGAGTGAGTGAGTGAGCGAGCGAGTGAGTGAACAGACATGAAGAATGAGTGAGTGAGTGAACAGACACGAAGAATGAGTGAGTGATAGAGTGAGTGAGTGAATAGACACGAAGAATGAGTGAGTGAGTGAGTGAGTGAGTGAGTGAGTGAGTGAGTGAGTGAGTGAGTGAGTGAGTGAGTGAGTGAGTGAACAGACACGAAGAATGAGTGAGTGAGTGAGTGAGTGAGTGAACAGACATGAAGAATGAGTGAGTGAGTGAGTGAGTGAGTGTGTGAGTGAGTGAGTGAGTGAGTGAGTGAGTGAGTGAATGAATGAATGAGTGAGTGAGTGAGTGAGTGAACAGACACGAAGAATGAGTGAGTGAGTGAGTGAGTGAACAGACACGAAGAATGAGTGAGTGAGTGAGTGAGTGAGTGAGTGAGTGAGTGAGTGAGTGAGTGAGTGAGTGAGTGAGTGAGTGAGTGAATGAGTGAGTGAGTGAACCTACACGAAGTATGAGTGAGTGAGTGAGTGAACAGACACGAAGAATGAGTGAGTGATTGAGTGATTGATTGATTGATTGAGTGAGTGAGTGAATGAGTGAGTGGGTGAGTGAACAGACACGAAGAATGAGTGAGTAAGTGAGTGAACAGACACGAAGAATGAGTGAGTGAGTGAGTGAGTGAGTGAGTGAGTGAGTGAGTGAGTGAGTGAGTGAACAGACACGAAGAATGAGTGAGTGAGTGATTGATTGAGTGAGTGAGTGAGTGAGTGAGTGAGTGAACACACACGAAGGGTGAGTGATTTGAGTGATTTGTTAAGCTTAGACGACTAGTTGGTCTAAGTTCAATTTGTGCAGCGTGTTGGTCAAAGTGTAGTGCTTCGTTTATCCAACTAGTTGGTCTAAGTTCAATTCGTGCAACCTGATGGGCTATGTTTAGTGTTTCGTTTGTCAGACTAGTTGGTCTAAGTTCAATTCGTACCACATATTCAGCTAAGTACTCTATGTATGTATCTAAGTATGTATCTATGTATGTCTCTATGTATGTATCTATGTATGTACCCATGTCTGCTACTATGTATATCTCTATGTATGTGTCTATGTATATCTCTATGTATGTCTCTATGTATGTATATATATGTATGTCTCTATGTATGTCTCTATGTATGTCACTATGTATGTACTTATGTCTGTCTCTATGTATATCTCTATGTATGTATCTATGTATATGTCAATGTATGTCTCTATGTATGCATATATAACGGTCTCTATGTCTGAATATATATATATATATATATATATATGTATGTGTCTGTCTCTATGTATGTATGTATGTCTGTCTCTATGTATGTATGTATGTAGGTCCCTATGTATGTATCTATGTATGTCTCTATGTATGTACCTATGAATATCTCTGTGTATATCTCTATGTATGTATATATATATATATATATGTATTTATATATGTCTGCCACTATGTATGAATCTATGTAGGTCTCTATGTATGTATATATGTGTGTATCTATGTATATCTCTATGTCTGTCTCTATATATGTCTCAATGTCTGTCTCTATGTATATCTCTATGTCTGTATCTATGTGTGTCTCTATGTATGTTTCTATGTGAGTATGTATGTATGTCTCTATGTATGTGTCTATGTCTGTCTCTATGTATGTTTTTATGTAAGTCTGTATCTATGTATGTCTCTATGTCTCTATGTATGTATGTATATATGTCTGTCTCTATGTCTCTATGTATGTATCTATGCAAATCTCTAGGTTTGCTCTGTGTATATATCTATGTATGTCTCTATATCTGTGTCTATGTATGTTTCTTTGTAAGTATGTATATATGTCTGTCTCTATGAATGTATGTATGTATGTATATATGTCTGTCTCTATGTCTCTATGTATGTGTCTATGTAAATCTCTATGTCTGCTCTGTGTATATATATATGTATGTATATATGTTTGTCTCTATGTATGTATATATGTATATCGCTATGTCTGTCTCTATGTATGTATCTATGTATGTCTCTATGTATGTATCTATGTATGTCTCTATGCATGTATCTATTTATATCTCTATGTCTGTCTCTATGTATATATCTATGTATGTCTCTATTTATGTGTCTATGTCTGTCTCTATGTATGTTTCTATGTAAGTATGTTTCTATGTCTGTCTCTATGTATGTTTCTATGTAAGTATGTATCTATGTCTGTCTCTATTTATGTTTCTATGTAAGTATGTATCTATGTCTGTCTCTATGTATGTTTCTATGTAAGTATGTATCTATGTCTGTCTCTTTGAATGTATGTATGTATGTATCTATGTCTGTCTCTATGTCTCTATATGTATGTATCTATGTAAATCTCTATGTCTGCTCTGTGTGTATATCTATGTATGTATCTATGTATGTCTCTGTGTATGTATATATGTATATCTCTATGTCTGTCTCTATGTCTGTATCTATGTATGTCTCTATGAATGTATCTATGTATGTATATATCTATGTCTGTCTCTATGAATGTATGTATGTATGTACGTCTGTCTCTGTATCTCTATGTATGTATCTATGTAAATATCTATGTCTGCTCTGTGTATATATCTATGTATGTATCTATGTATGTCTCTATGTATGTATATATGTATATCTCTATGTCTGTATCTATGTATGTCTCTATGTATGTATCTATATGTCTCTATGTATGTATCTATGTATATCTCTATGTCTCAATGTATGTATCTATGTATGTCTCTATGTATGTGTCTATGTCTGTCTCTATGTATGATTCTATGTAAGTATGTATCTATGTCTCTCTCTATGTCTGCATCTATGTGTGTAGATATGTATATATCTATGTATGTATCTATGTATGTATCTATGTATGTATCTATGTATGTATCTATGTATGTCTGCATGTATGTTTCTATGTCTGTCTCTATGTCTCTATGTATGTATGTATATATGTATCTATATCTGTCTCTATGTATGTATCTATGTAAATCTCTATGCCTGCTCTGTGTATATATCTATGTATATATCTATGTATGTCTCTATGTATGTATATATGTATATCTCTATGTCTGTATCTATGTCTGTATCTGTGTCTGTCTCTATGTCTGTGTCTATGTATGTCTCTATGTGTGTATCTATGTATGTCTCTATGTATGTGTCTACGTCTGTCTCTATATCTCTATGTATATATCTATGTCTGTCTCTATTTATGTATCTATGGTGTTGCCTCGTCAACGTACATGTAAATTAGAATGTGTTTAATGACGTCACTGTGTGACTTCATATGTGGGATTACATTACATACGCGCAAGTTCAATACAAGGTCTAACCAAAGCACTACCTGAATAACCAACTCACCTCACGCACAAAATTACTGCGCGTAGTTTAACGATGTCCTATGTTAAAGTTGTAAATGTATAGGCTAGGAGAGGCCTACACCTAAACAAATGGTCCACAACCTATGGGACATAAGAAAAGACACCATTGTCCGCCAGGGATGATGTTTGTAGTTCATGATCTATCCGTCAGGGGACTCGAATTTTGGCAGTACTCATATGTGGTTCGCTCACTTGTCCACTTGGGGATGATGTTTGTAGTTCCTGGTCTATCCGTCAGGGGGCTCAATTGCACGCAAGCGTGCAAGAGACACGAATTTTGGCAGTAGTCCTACATTTAGTTTATAAAAATCCCGATAGGTAGCACCACGTTAGGTTCACTATTTATACGCCAGGGGAATTTAGTTCATAAAAATCCCGCTAGGTGGTGCCCCTTTTATAGTTCACAACCTATCCGACAGGTGGCGCCACTTGACCTTTGTCCGGGTACTTTGCTCTTGCTCTACTCATATTCATTTGCCCGCACTGGACCACCTCCTTTACTACTTGTATTTATGCGTGCATGCATTTGTATGTATTTGTTTGGATCGCTGTTTCGTGTACGGGAGCATGGGACTATAAGATGTTGTGGTAGGGTAATGTTCAGGAGGTTGTGTTTTATTTTGTAGAAGAAGGTAAGTTGGTGTTGTAATCGTTTTCTTTCTAGAGTCTGCCAACCAAGTTTATTTATGAGGCTGGTTACGCTTGTTGTGCGGCGGTGGTCATTTAAAGTAAATCTAGCTGTGCTTCTTTGGATTTTGTCAAGGGTATCAATGTTATTTTGTGTATAGGGATTTCAGGCTACAGCTCGGTACTCTAGTTTTGGCCTTACTAACATATTGTAGGCTGTTTCCTTAACTTTAGTATTTGCAGGGTGGAGAGAGCGTTTAAGGAGGCCAAGTGTTCTAGCGGATTGAGATGCAGTGGTGTTAACATGCTTTGTCCACAACAGTTTGGAATCTATTGTGATGCCAAGATAGGAGTGTGAATCGTCTTGGGAAACTGGTTGGTTTGGGATGGTGTAAGTGAAGTAGCTTGGTTTGCGTTTATGGGTAATTCTGAGAAGTTGACACTTTGGGATATTGAAGTTCATTTGCCACTTGTCTGTCCAGTCGGCTAGTTTGTTTAGGTCTGTTTGAAGGATGTATGGTCTGCAGGTGTTTGGATTTCTCTATATAGGATCGAGTCATCGGCAAAGAGTCTGATAGTTGAGTTGATTGAACTGGTGATGTCATTTATGTACAGTAGGAAAAGGACAGGGCCAATGACTGAGCCTTGGGGTACGCCAGAGATGACATTTGCAGGAGCTGAGTGAGAACCATTTATTTATACAATCTGGGTGCGGTTTGATAGAAATTACGTTATCCATTGTAGTGTTTGACCTGTGATACAATAGTAGTTTAATTTATTGAGAAGTCGTTTGTGTGGAACCTTGTCGAAAGCTTTGGAAAAATCGAGGAGGATGACGTCTATTTGTTTCTGGTCGATCATGGACTGTTTCCACAAGCTGTGTTTGGCAGGATAGTCCTGTTCGGAATCCATGCTGGTGATGGAGGATAACTTTGTTAGCACTGAGGTATTTCCACATATAACTAAGACCGATATGCTCCATCACCTTGCACAGAATGCATGTCAGGGAAATTGGTCTATAATTTACAGGATCGCTTTTGCTGCTTTTGTTGTACACTGGGGTGACAAGAGCTGTGGTCCAGGCTTGTGGGAGTTTGCCGGAGGTGTATGATTGCTGCAATATGTGTTGTATTATTGTATATATTTCCTTTAATACTTTTGCTGGGATTTCATCTGGTCCCGATGCCTTGTTTGGTGTTAGAGCTTCAAGCTGTTTTATGATGTTATTTATTCCGATATTAAGTGTTTCGCTTGAAGTGAATGGTGATGGGCGTATAGTTGGGATAGGAAGTTGTTCTTAGGTGAACACTGATTTGAAGTGGTCACTTAGTGCGTTTGCTTTGTCGTGATCAGTTGTTTGCATCCTGCCATTTGCTTGTAGTGTTGGGTGCCAAGGTTTTCAGTTTTTGTTTGTTTAATGAAGGACCAGAATCGCTTTGGTTTGTGGTGAGGCTTTCACCTATAATGTTATTGATGTAGCTGGTGTAGGATTTGGTTATTTCTGTGTTGACTTCTTTTCTTAGGTTCTTGAAGTGTTCCCAGTGTTTGTTTTTCTTTGTTTTCTTAGCATTAGCATGAGTTTTGGCCCGTTTTCTTTGTAGTCTGATTATGTTTTTTTGTGATCCAGGGTAAATGCGGTTTTGATTTTTTCATGTGGCTAGGGATAGATTGTTCTATCAGTCGAGTGTAGTTTGGGTGAAAAAAGTTCCAATTTATATCAATGTCTAGATTATCAGGATTTCGGACAAAGTACTTTTGAGCAAGAAGGGTACAGTTTGATCTGAGGGCTTCCCAGTTAGCAGATTTAAAGTTGTACACTTTGTGTGGATGTTCGGTTTTCTTCATTGGGTTCATATTAATGTGAAGTGTTTTTTCACAAAAATACTCAAAATATGTTTCTTCCAAGTTCCAGGACCTTTGGATGTTTACTATCAATAAAGGTACCTGTAATAACAATGATATGTATGTAAATCACTTTTATTCATGGATACGTTGTGGTTCGTTCATTTAATCAATGCTGTTAATCACATGCATATTCACTAGGTGGCAGCTCTCGTAGCTGCATGTCGAAGATTCCGTATTGACTTTCTTTGCTTACGCTCGAGGAGAAACAAAAGACTAAGTGTGAATAAGCATTAATTAATGCCAAATAAGGACAAATGTAACTAAACAAAGTGCAATCGATGTCTCGTGCATCGGTCGGACTGTTAAGGGGTCGTCCAAAAGTCAATATTTATTTTTATTCCACAAAATAAATAGTCAATTATCGTATTAAACGACCAAATTAATGTGCAGGTATTACTACTTGTGTGTGGTTAATATTTCACTGTGACTGTACACATAAACATCTGAAACATGGAGGTTCACAAGTATGAATGCCTGAATATTTCAGGATTGGAAACACTTGGGGGTGTTGAACTTGTGTCGTCAGCACGGAGGAAAAGTGGGACAGTTCCTCCTGCAGGATCAGCCAGCCACAAGGGTCGACTTTGCTGCTGCTTTGGAAAGTTGGATTCAGATTAAACTGTCCCCTGAAGGAAGCAGCAGCCGAGATGTCGAGAGGAGATTGCCCTCAACTGGCACTACTTCCTCATGGCTGTTGAGGGTATGTTTCATACAACCGCTAATACAGTTGAACATCAATTTACGGTCACCTCTATAATACACCCACCTTACTATTAAGGCCACACTAATGATTTCTGTAATCGAAAAGTATAGGAATTTAGTCTCACTAATATGGTCACCTCACTGATTAGGTCACTATTGCCCAGTCCTGAGTGTGGCCATGATAGTGAGGTTCCACTGTACATCATAAATAGGAAATTAAAATATATGTCTTCGTTTTCATATACTGGGTAGACTGTACAACAAGTTTACATAAATAGTTTACCAGAATTAATGTTCTATCCATAATATATGTTGGCTTAATTCCTTACACATGAATATCATGCTTTTGTAAATTTCATGAAAACAGGATAATACAAAAAGCGTAGTGAGATGTTGAACATGAACTATGAATGCCTCGCGTAGCTGTGTTCTAACACCAGTAACAGTCTCTGATGAAGCGAGTAAATGTAATAACTATCTGAAAATCAAACATTAATACACATAATCTTCAACATAGTAAATGTGGAAATGTTCATATAATATAATACAAGTAGTAAAGAATTTACATGACTTCTGAATGACTTTTTGCATTTCAGCTGGTGAGTTGTCAATTGCTGATGTCATGCGCTGGATCACTGTGGCAGATCGAGTTCCAGCCGAGGGGTTTGACATGCCTCCATCAATAACATTCAACTACGTTGAACGACAGAGATATCCAGATGTGAACACTGCATATGTCAGGTGACAATGTATGCTTCACACTCGGACATCACTAACTCTGAGAAAAGTACCAACGTCTTTTCAAGCTGCATTGTATGCAGTGATGTTTTCGGTAAATGGTAGAGTGGGGAGTGCATTTTAAAGCTGCTACCGTAATATAATATTAGTTTATACATATACTAATATTTGTAACAAAAAAAATCAAAACAATAATCCACAACAACAGAGTGGCTTTATTGTGTAAATGTATCGTTCACTTTTGTTAATTAATCAGAATAAGTACTAAATAGTGATGCATTGACATTTTGGAAGGAGCTTTAACACATGCATTTTGTTACACAGACCTTTGCGGGTAGTCAGAGTAATTGCTATACAAGGAAAACATACCTCAACATTGAATACATATTACATAGTAACATTTTTGTGGTGTGATATGTGTGTTGTGTTTACCATTACTCTCTACGGGTACTTGGTAGTTTTCGTGACTGTGGCCCATACTAAACTAACCCAGTTGCATGGACGACACATAGCAGTGATGCTACACATTGTCTGTAATAAACTGGCACATTTGCACACAGGTCAATCCCAAGGTCAGGAGACTAATACAACACTATAATCATTACATAACTTTACTAATTTCCTGTGATTTACATAACCTAGAATACACATTATGTATTTGGATTATTTTATGTTATCTACGTTATTGTCATGCAAGGTTTGTTTTTCATAGTTTGTACTCGCATCTGATTAGCTTATGGCTGCCGTCTATGTGCCAGATAGAGTTAGGGCCAGCAACAGTGTATCTGCGATGCTGAATGGTCATTGCAGCCCTGAGAGCAATGCCTTCTTGATCCACACGTATCATGCTATTTCGCACCCGCCACGTCAGCACATTGATGCCCTGTGAGAATAATCTTGCTTTTACTGTATTTGGACCAATTCGTTGATTCTCACCAATGCATTCGTTGAATCCTCCCCTCAGGTTCAAGCCACACGTCCTGCAATTGTTGAATGTTTTTTAATAGACAATAATTATTTAGTCACCATGTAATTAGGAGTTCATTGAATGACTTTTAAGATGCATGAACATTGTTTGAATGCTATACATGATAAATGTATAACATTAGTGAGGTCTGACCTGTTTCATACCGTCTTTTTTTTGGGGGGGGGAGTCTTAATACACACCATTGGTATCGTACTTGCCGAGTGGTCAGGCGTAATTTAGAATTATTATTAATTCCTCACTTTTGTATGACATACTATTTATTTATAATGAAATCATGAGAAAAGCACATATATTTGGTTATTTCTCATATGTGTATATAGTTATTCATTCATGATTGTGACATGAATGCATATATCTGCTTTATTTCATTGTCAACATGGCAGGAACAGGAAATATGTGTGCGTGCATGCTTGTGTGTCCCAAAGACAACATATAATAATATTTTATTCAGAAACCATATACATGTATAGCTGCGTCTACACGGACGATGATTTAACCCGGGTTAAAGATAACCCGGGCTATTTTAGCCCGGGTTAAACCTGTGTAGCGTCTACACGAAGCGTAATTTAACCTGGATTAAATCTGTAGCGTCTACACGAAGCATCTCGGTGCACTGAGATCAGTACGACGTAAGTGGTGCGTTGTAATGCCACTAGGGTGCGTTACTTATTCTACTTCCGGAATACAAATCGTCTAACAATAGTTACAGGGGTCATGTTCCAGTTAGACTTCCTGTTCATTGCACGAAAAAAAGGGCAGTATATTTTTGAGAAATGATTTCTTACAAAATTCACATGCTGTGACATAAGTGCATTTGAGTAGGGAGATTTTCATGTGTGATTGTAGAAGGTGTTGACTGTAAAATGATGGATTTCTAGATGATTTGAATAAGCGGAAGGATATTTGGCAGCAATTTGCCTGCGTGACCTGTTTGCGGAGTAATCCTTGCCGGCATTTGTAAATATTGACGGGTGTCACACATACAGGCATTTTACGAGAGCTGGAAGTATGCAATTTAAAAAAAATCCATCAGCATGTCAATGAGATGATGATAACAGCAGGTGAGAAGTTTAAGACATTTTATAGGTCACGTTTTCTTATAATCAGACAAAATGTTAACATGGTCGCCTATGGGAAAACCAACAGTGTGCTGACCCCAATAAAGTCCCTGGCAACGGAAATACAGCTACACAGTCAGGCATCATGGATGACACGTTTTATGATAAATATTCACGCAAAATTAATGAAAAAGCGTGTGTGTCATCAAACAATAAGTGTATATTGTGGACAGGCTGTATGAAATGCAGAAAAGGGTCGAACGTAAAGTATGGTGCTATTAATTGTAAATTCGCATGTGGCAATAGACGCACAATAACAGCCCACCGTTTAGCCTACATGCTGCAGCACCGTGCGACATTCCTACAGGCAGTACTGGATGCTTCCCATCTCTGTCACAATAGCCTGTGTGTAGCAGCCGATCACGTGAGCCTTGAGCCACACCGTGTGAACAATGAGAGGATACGTTGCAGTAATTTTGACAAATGTTCTGGTCATGGCGCTTACCCGGCATGCATGATAGATTAAAAATAGGTAAGAACTTACTTTTTTCGGGAGTAAATGTAAAATGAACTTTTCCGAATTATCGTCGTAATCACTGGTCACTGGGGTGCGTTTGCAGTCATGTGTCCATATCAGTCAGCCCATGCTAACTGATATGATGTAATATTGTCGATTATTTGTGGTGCTCGTGTTCTGGCTGTGTTTGCAGGCAGGCAGGTGGAGTTGTGTCGCATGTATGTCAAACCGGATGGTGTAGATCTTCTCTCATTGCTATCGTACGGACAGTCAGTTTTGCAGCTCAAGTAGACGCTGCAGAAATACAGAATGTTACAATTGTTAGAATGCCGTGTACGCTTACTCTCTGCTTGCGTAAGGGTGATCAGCCGATTGGCGTGACCTTAATGAATATGGGTGATCAGTGCGATTTATAGGTGGCTTTCGCTGTCTGCGTCTTCTTCTATTTGGTTTGACTGTCGTTGCAGTTACATCTCTCGACAGCGTGCTGGTATGACTCTCTGGTTCAGGATCAAGCTGACTCTTTCTGTATATGTCGTCTCTTTGACTTGGTTCTTCGTCTGTGTAGGCGAACCGATGGCTGTCTGGAATACTCTCGCTGGTAGAGCACGTCCTGTTGAATCCGTTTGACAGCACGTGCCACTCTGCCACCCTTTGTAACTGGACACTGAACGTTTTCCAGCTTTCGTAGCATTGAAATTCCAGCACCGTAGTTTAAGCGATCGATGACTGAAGACATACGCCCCAATGCATTTCGGCTAAATTTACCATTTTTGGGGAGAGAAGCAGATATTGCTCTGTTGGCTCCTTCGTTAAAATTAGTTGTCAATTTGCGTCTTGTCATTTGAAGTGAGCGATTGCCAAGACGCACCTCGATCAGTCCTTGAAGTGTTACTCGATCACTGTCAGTCATATTTACTCGCCTCAGGGCGCATGCCTTCAAATGCTGTGAGGTATTCCACCAATTCTTGCGACCACCACGGCAGACAATTCCATGTCTGCGACAGATTTTGCACGTGCCAGAATGGCAGTCTAACGTGGCTTGAATGACGTGCGGCATACGACTAGCTATGACTGTCGCGTCGCTGTCGTGAAGCATATGTACACTTGTGTAAATCTTCTGGCACCTGGTCTTCACGTCTTCCGCAAACATTCTTCTGTTTTCTGTTCGCTCGGCAGCAGTCTCTCCTGGAAACATTCTGGAGGAGAATGACGCTTTCATGATGTGACGAAATTGCGTTTCAGACAGATGTGTCGTATCGGATTGTCTCTCTGTCTTTGTACCTGCTGGCATGGCATCTTGTATACCCCGAGACGCTAATGCATCTCCGTCGGTAGCAATGTATTTGATTGCAACACTGTCTTGTGTAAGACTGTCACCAATCTTTTTCCCAATTCTGTACTCAGACAGTGGTTCTGTTGCTTGCACATTGGCTGTGCAACCGGCATGCCCAGGACAGGTTACACCGATGCCTTGACTGCGAAGTGAAGATCCTAATTTGCAGAGCTTGTTGTCCAGGTGGAACGCTATGATTTCCCGATTGCCAGTTTGCCAGCTGACTGCAGTTACCACAGCCTGTGACGCATTTTGTCCACCACAAGTATAACTGGTTTTCAGATTTGTCGAGTTGTATCTAACATCGACGCTTATGTTAATGGGGTCGTCTTCTGACAGACCACGCAGGATGTTAGTTGCTTTAGTTTTCCGTCTTCTCTCATGTAAGTCATCCATTGTTGCCTGGGCAGTGAGAGTTGCAACTTTGTTTGCATTTCTTTGTAACCCTGACTGACTTGGTGGGGGCGTATTCGTTGCAGCTAGAATGTGACGGATCTTTGCGGCTCCTGTCGTCGAATCCTGTAGACCGACGTGAAGTGCCACATTAGTCGTTGCGGCCCGCTGACCACAGCGTCCAGTGTTCACCTCAGTGTATAGTTTGTACATGCGTGAATGATAATCACAATGTGTATACCGGAGTGAGTGCTTCCAGCACAGACCGATCTGTCGTTCCTCGTGTACTTCAAAATGTGCAGAAGTGCATGTTGTCTTTGCATGCTCTGCGTAGCAATCATTCCACATATCAGCAGTGTTCTTCACATTCAGCAGACGCATCTCAGAATCTGTATGGTTTTTGTCTGCTTGAAGATAGCTGTCTGTTAAATCCAGGCACCTATCTGGCCGTGGTCGTAGAATTTTGGCATTGCCACATACTCCATGGGCATCCGGTACTGTTAACAGTCCACCCGCAGTTTCCTGTACCACTCTGGAATAGTCGTCCATGTGTAGTCGTGACATCCACACACGACCTGCTTGAGTTTCTGATGTTTCAGCACGGGTTGGTTTGAAGTATCGATGACCATGCTGAAAACCACATGGATTTATCGTCTTGCCACGAACAGGCGGTGGCTTCTTATCACTAACTTTACTAATCTCATTTGTAGTCTCCTTCATTGTAATATAGCAGCGGAATAATCCAGGCAAAATTACAGTCGAAAGGGACAAACCGTTATTGGAAATTACAGACTTCTCACTAGTCTGTCAGTCAGTCCAAATCACAGTGAATGAAGATTTGTGTGTGTGTGTGATAATTAAGGGGGGTGGGGAGATAATCCCATTAGCTAAGCCTCAGTTTGGACATTTTTATGAAAATAAACCGATCATGTTGCAGCATAGTAATTCAACAGTCTTTTTTGTTTACTTATCAGGTAATTAAACACATGTGAAGACCTTATCAGTGACCCTAATGACACTTGAGCACAGCCACTGGTGTGAGCCACCATAATGAGGACTGCTATGTGATACTGTCTACTGGCTCTGACTTCTGGCCAATCAGGCAAGTACTATTGTCTTCTGGATGTCTGCTAATTAGGCTGTGTAATATTATGCAATTGAACTGCTTGAGACGTCTGACCTTTGATGATTTCACACCCTAAGGTGATTTTTGTTGATATGTTTACCTTTGTAAATAGGGCACAAAGCCAAAAAATCAAGATAAATTGGAATTTATCATAACAACTAGCTGAATTGGATATTCTTATAAAGCACATATTGGACTTTCTGAGAAACTGTGTTAGGAGTTCATACGTACCACATGAGAATGAGTGTGCAGTGTAGAGATATGCCAGATTAGAAATTGTCGGACAGTGAAATGCTTATTCACACGGTGCCCTGTCAAGTAGGGTGGCTCTTTTGAAATGTGTATAAAAACAAACACGTGGATGAATTACAAAAAAATATCACACAGTGTATGCGATAGGAGAGCCTATAAAATGTGTTAGTTTCAACATTTTTCTCCAAAATTGCCTTGCCTACTTGGGGTCATGTTCTAGTTAGACTTCCTGTTCATTGCGAAAAAAGGGCAGTGTATTTTTGAGAAATGATTTCTTACAAAATTCACATGCTGTGACATAAGTGCATTTGAGTAGGGAGATTTTCATGTGTGATTGTAGAAGGTGTTGACTGTAAAATGATGGATTTCTAGATGATTTGAATAAGCGGAAGGATATTTGGCAGCAATTTGCCTGCGTGACCTGTTTGCGGAGTAATCCTTGCCGGCATTTGTAAATATTGACGGGTGTCACACATACAGGCATTTTACGAGAGCTGGAAGTATGCAATTTAAAAAAAATCCATCAGCATGTCAATGAGATGATGGTAACAGCAGGTGAGAAGTTTTATACATTTTATAGGTCACGTTTTCTTATAATCAGACAAAATGTTAACATGGTCGCCTATGGGAAAACCAACAGTGTGCTGACCCCTACAATACACCCTTGAATAAATTGACAAATATCGAACATGTACGTCAACCTCATCGCAATCATTAGGCTGTTCATGCAGATGATGAATTGTAGACGGCAGCTGTGTGAACTACAGCACAAAGCGCGACTGCGGCGCAAACGTAGAATGGAAGCATTCAGACGGCGGCAAAGGCGCAACTGTTTGACAGGTTTACAAGTGCTGTCATCCATGCCTGATGGAAGAAGTGGGAGGATTTGGAGACTCCCAAAGAGTACCGATTGGTGGGACAATGTAGTAACACACTGGCGTCCGTCTCAATGGTTGAAGAATTTCAGAATGAAGAGAAACACGTTTGAGGTAACTGGTTTTTTTTTTAAAAGCTCACGAAAATAATTCATATTGTCAACTCAACATCATCATAATGATTATGATCATCATGTCACGATTTACGGATTTAGTCAGTTTAGTCCTATGCCGGATTACGCCCTTACTAATAGTAGCCCTACCTATGCTAATGATCACATTCTGCAACAACTATTTATTATGATTAAAAGAAAGAAATCGTAGTAAATAGGTCTTTGACATTGTTAAAAACATTAATAACTTCTGGTCAGACAACATTTATAATTTTATTTAATTCTTTCGTAACGACTAACTTTAGGCCTACAAGGCAAAGGGAGTAGTAAATCTAGGATAGACCTGTAAACACAAATAATGAAAACCATACGCAATGCCGCTGCCAGCTAATAAATTCCAGGCCTAACACACAACATGCATACATTACATAAATGTCATACACTACTACTTTAAAATGTACTGTAGCCTACCAGCATAAGTACAGAGGTAGAAATATATATATCCTAGAATCAATGTGTTTATTACCATTTATCCTCTGACTAGGTTACGCTTTGCTTAAATATTATTGTCACTTTTGTTAGTACAACTCTACAATTTGTTTTAGTTCATCTGCAACCGTCTGCGGCCATATCTGGAGAAGACAGCGACCAACATGCGCCATCCAGTTTCAGTAGAAAAACGTGTCGCTATTACATTATGGAAAATGGCCACCAATGTTGAATACCGATCAATTGCACACATGTTTGGTGTAGGTAGGAGTACTGTTGGCAAAATAGTTTTGGAAGTGTCAACCGCTATAACTTTATATCTTGGTCCAGAATTTATCATGATTCCACAAGACAATAAACTAAATGATGTTGTGCGAATATTTGAAGTGAAATGTGGCTTCCCACAATGCTTTGGCGCTGTTGACGGACCCCATATTTCAATTGTTGCACCAGATGAGTCCCCTAGGGACTATTACAACCGCAAGGGTTGGTTTAGCATTAACGTTCAGGCCCTAGTTGACTCCCATTATAAATTCATGGACTTGTGCATAGGATGGCCAGGGAGTGTGCATGATGCACGTGTGTTGGCAAGGTCAGAACTGTATAGGCATGCAGAAAATGGAACTCTAGTCCCAAACTGTACAAAATCTATACAAGGTGTGGACGTACCATTTGTGATGTTAGGCGATGCTGCATATCCTTTGTTGCCATGGCTAATGACTCCCTACAGAGATACTGGGCTGTTAAGCCATGGGACCATTAACAATAGTCATATTTGTATAATTTATAAATAATGCTGTATTTCATTACCTATTTCACACCTGCCAGATTTGGCATGAGTCTCCTAATGTTGTTGTGGAACTCAAGCCCTCCCAGAAAATCTCTCGGATTCGGACAGGCTAAAACTAATCACTGTCCACAAGTGCTGGTTACCGTTAATAAAAAGTTATATATAATATATATAGCTTCCTACTCCACCAATAAAAATACCATGAAACACTTAAACATCCATGATAATTAATAGGATTATAATACATTGGACTGTTGCTGTTTAATTGCATTGGAAAAGGATGTAGACGCAAATGGACGGTTGTAAACCCTTGTGGACGATGTTGACTGTTTAGTATGACCAATTTTACCTGTAGAAGTACAAGGCCTAGGCCTTGCCCGTGGTGTACTCGTCACCGCGCTAGAAGGTGAGGTCGATAGGTCATCAACATTGCTCTCGTTTTCGTCGTAGCCTTCGATGTCACTGTCTGGCATTGGAGTATGTAAATCATCACCCGGCGAATCGGGGGCATCTGACACCGACGTTGACATAGTTGACAGCGATTCTAGCATTACTGCTGGGCTGACAGATGGCCGGTGACCTAGGATGCCGTCAAGTTCGTCATAAAACTCGACGGTTTTCCTGTCGTTGCCACTTCTTTGATTGTGGTCTTTGACTTCTTTGTACTCTTTTTTCATTTTGTTTCGTATTTGAGTTGGAGTCCTCACGTACCCGTCTCCAGGACCTAGCTGCGATAATTCCTGGCTTATCCTGACATATATTTTAGCGTCTCTGACGCTGCCATCGAAACACGCCTGTATATCCGCTCTTCCCCAAATGTCCAAAAGACACTTGCACTCATCAGCGCTCCAGTTCATTCCTCTCCCACTCATTTGTTGATTTCTATAGATAATTCTTGTTTGGCGGGGAAAAAGTAGAAGCGGAAGTGGATTAACGACCACTGCGACATCTATAGCGGAGCCAAGACACTACGAGATAACCCGGGTTATCCGTCTACACGAGCGCTGCTGAGCCTGGCCCGCGCCTGGCCCGCGCCTGGTCCACCTACAATTGCGGGGCTAACTTTTAGCGCGGCATTTTAGCACGGCATTTTGGCACCGTGTAGAAGCGTATCCCGGGTTAAAAACGTCGTGTAGACGGGGCTTATACTGCATTCATATTGACCAGGAAAATGAGTAGTTTTTACAGTAGTTATTTTGAAACAGGTTCACTGCTAAATTAAATGTAAAATACAAAAACTATCGGATCTGAATAAGTTAATTTGTTAGTGACATAAATATTTCTTCACATGATTACCTTAACCTCCGTTTAACAGTCCTCACAGAGACACCGAGCAGCTGGCTCATGCGTGATGCAGTAAACCCACTTTGGAACAAGAAACGAAGCTGTTGATTACTAATGGCAAATCTTGGGGCACCTCGCATTGATCTTGGTATCTCGGTCCTTTCAGAATGGTAACCGCTCCGCCATGCAAAATGCATGCATAGCAGGAGATGACCAAACACACTAAGACATTCATGTGATTATATGGTTGATGTGTCATCGCATTAAATGAAAGTATGTATGTATGTATATAATATACAGTAAATATAATAATTGTATTAGTTAATATTCATTCTGTACCATATTATGTATTGCATGTAGGTGTGGATGAGTTGTAATAGAATGAAATTACTTGTATTGTTATAGCTGAGTAAAGCTTATTATTATAATTGTATTATTACTGTGTGGAAGTGAGTTGATAACCTGAAATATTTATGATGCATGTTCTTGATTAGAGAAGTAGACACAAGTTTACAGCTTCAACATACAGTACCACCAGGATACACATGTATAACACTACTTTTACCGAATGACCTTTGACAAATGAAAGCTAACACACTGTGATTAGCAACATACAGTTTCCTTTCAAATCATATCGCAATCGGTATGTAAGACCAATACATATCGTCACTGAACAGTTTGTGTTCGAATTCACTTTAAAAGTTACTTAATTTAGTTTCTTACCTTGACTTTCAACATTTCCTTTCCTAAATTCTTCTATGACTGGCCCCAGCGACTGCAGTAATTCTTTAGCAGCACTCTCTGGTAGCACCATTTGCCCTCCTTGTATGCCTCTCTAATGCTTCTAATCTATAAGAGAAATGTTTACTTTAGGTTATATACATGAAAAGTTTATATATTTGTATTAACTGTTATTTATGATTACATTGATTATAGGCAATGTCACTTTGTCTTAACTGTAGTAACTGAATCACCACTAAATGATACTACTAATAGGGTTAACTACCGGGTAACAAAGTTTGGCCCCAAACCCGACAGTTAACGTACACAACTGTGATGTAAATGCAATTGCAGAGACGTTTGGGGGCCTACCATAAACGATATCACGCTATTTTGCTCATTTTAGATCCCCCCATTTTGATTGTCATGCTTAACAATTAACAGCAGCACTCTCTGGTAGCACCATTTGCCCTCCTTGTATGCCTCTCTAATGCTTCTAATCTATAAGAGAAATGTTTACTTTAGGTTATATACATGAAAAGTTTATATATTTGTATTAACTGTTATTTATGATTACATTGATTATAGGCAATGTCACTTTGTCTTAACTGTAGTAACTGAATCACCACTAAATGATAGTACTAATAGGGTTAACTACCGGGTAACAAAGTTTGGTCCCAAACCCGACAGTTAACGTACACAACTGTGATGTAAATGCAATTGCAGAGACGTTTGGGGGCCTACCATAAACGATATCACGCTATTTTGCTCATTTTAGATCCCCCCATTTTGATTGTCATGCTTAACAATTTACTTAACGAGTGATGCATGCAGCTCGAGTTGAAGCCGGTAGGTGGTCTGTTGTGGCAAGGCGGAGGCAGTCATCGACGGTACGTTTAAATCGTGCCAAAACAAGGTGGAATTAGAACTACTCCGTTGTCGCTCCTGTGCTCGCTGAATGCGGCGAGGAGGCATTTTGTAATGCACATTGAACAGGATGTTGCCAGGGTAGACGAACTATAGATTCATCCCGTCTTAATACATTTAATTAAGATCCTTATTCATTGGTTCAACATCTGATTCATAGCTAAATAAGTGTTTATTGCTTGATACGTTAACGCGTTAACTTCAGCGAGTCCTTATTGGTTGCTAAGTTGGCGCGTTAACTTATTCTCGTTCTCATTGGTTGCAAAGTTAGCGCGTTAATTTATTTGCGATCTCATTGGTTGCCAAGTTAACGGGGTCAGATTCAGACTATTTAGGACAATTAATTGTAACCCCGGAAATGGTAGCTCTGAAAATAAGGGCTATGAAGAATAATAAATCACCTGGAGTGGATGGTATTCCACCCAAACTACTATTGGAAATTGTAGAACAAATTAGCATACCGCTTGCAACAGTTTTCAACTTGTCATTAGAAGAGGGAGTGGTTCCTTTAGAATGGAAAGAAGCAAATATTATACCGTTATTCAAAAAAGGTTTGAGAAACAAGTCAGAGAACTATAGACCAGTGAGTTTAACATCAGTGATTTGTAAATTATTAGAAAGACTAATTAAAGATCACATGGTGGATTTTCTTGTTAAACAAAACTTGATAAACCCATCTCAACATGTTTTTTTTAAAGCGAGGTCATGCTTAACAAATATGTTATGTTTTTTGGAAGACATCACTAAGTGGGTAGATGAGGGATCACCAGTAGATATCGTCTACTTAGATTTTCAAAAAGCTTTCGACAAAGTACCACAAGATTACTGCTTAAACTAAAGGCCCATGGCATAGGAAATGGTATAATAAACTGGATAGAAGAACGGCTGATTGACAGAAGACAACGTGTAGTAGTTGACGGGGAGGCTTCAAACTGGAAATCGGTATTGAGTGGGGTACCACAGGGATCAGTATTAGGTCCTATATTATTCTTAATATATATCAACGATTTGGATGATGAAATAACAAGCAAGGTGTTGAAGTTTGCGGATGATACAAAAGTGTTTAGAAGGATTAAAAGTGATGGAGATAGACAGCATTTACAAGATGATCTTGACAGGTTGATCAAATGGTCTGAAAAGTGGCAAATGCTTTTCAATTTTGGGAAATGTAAATGCCTCCACACAGGACATGGGAACGAAGAAGTAGAATATACAATGGGGGATACTGTACTAAGTACTACTGTAAAAGAAAGGGACTTAGGGTTAACCATTAGTGCTGATATGAAGGTTTCAGAGCAGTGCGGAATTGCAGCTTCAAAGGGAAATCAAATTCTTGTATTAATTAGGCGAAACATAACGTGTAAGGAAAAAGAGCTAATAATACCGCTGTACAAAACAATAGTTAGGCCTCATTTAGAATATTGTATTCAAGCGTGGAGGCCATATCGCAGGAAGGACATAGATATGCTAGAAAGAGTGCAGAGGAGAGCAACTAAAATGATACCAAATCTGAGGGATCTTAGTTACGAAATACGCCTAAAAAATGCGGTTTAACAACACTAGAGACCAGGAGATTGAGAGGAGATCAGATAGAAGTGTTTAAAATATTGAAGGATTATGAAAATATTGATAGAAATATGTTTTTCTCAGTTAAGAAAGATAAAAGGACTAGAGGACATGAACTTGCATTAGCAAAGGAGCAGAGTAGATTGGATATAAGAAAGTTTTCATTTTCACAAAGGACTGTAAATGAATGGAACATATTATCTGCTGATTGTGTGGGTGCTAGTAGCGTGAATATGTTTAAAAATAAAATCGACACATACCTCAGACGGGCGGGATACACATAGATAAAAGGGTCGGACTCTCGATAAGCCAAAGGGCTTCCTTGTCCACCTGCCACCTAGAGTTAATTCTCTGGGTGGCAATCTTGTTAAATCTTGTTAAGCTATTCGCGTTCTCATTGGTTGCTAAGTTAACGCGTTAACTTATTTGCGTTCTCATTGGTTGCTAATTCAACGCGTTAACGTCTTATTTAACGCGTTAATATGAGTGGCGAGCGCTACTGACCAATTGTAAGCGCGGGTTGCTGGTTGTAATGGGGTGAGCTTACGCAGGCTCGAGTACTTGCTTGGATAAGTCGAAAATCGAAGTAAAACATGTCCTCGGCCCACTGTGTGGCGCCACTGTTATGTGATCAGTCACTGTCTGCGGAGCGCCTCTAGGGAAGGATTCGGGAACCAGGCTGTGAACTGTGGTGGACAGTGGAGAGGCGGGAGCTCTTGGTAACATGGTATACTTCACAAATGATTGATCTCAGGTAAATGTTTTGTCCTATGTATGAACTTGTTATACTGTATAACACGCTAACACACAGCGACGGCAGATAGTACGAATAGGCGTACACACATATAATAAATATGTGAAATTAATCAGACACGAAAATACAACTATGTCTACGTCTACTTTCGTTTTAACTTGTATTCATGTTTCATCAGATTCAACTTAGGCTCTGCTCGAACCTAAGACCGTTACCCGTGTTTATTAGGCGGCACTTATGTTTACATATGTAAACATCTAAGTAGGCATAAATTACCAACGTAAAGTATATGTTAGATTCCAAATTAACAACTTTAAACAAGTGATTACCTCCGCAGACTTCCCGCTAAAACATACCATCTTGGATTACAAATCAACACCGAAGAAGCCACGAACCGGTATACTAAACAGCTAAGTGCCACTAAATCCCACCAAGCACTCTCAAGATAGTCACTTTGAAACCATATTTTAAACTAAACATTAATCCTAAGCATTAAATATAATTAAGTCGGCCAACAAGCACTACGTGTGTTATCTCGTCGCCTAGCAACGATAACGCTACGGGCCTACGCCTAAGCCGGGCCCATTAACATTACAAGGGAGCCTCTATTTGGACAGGAGGCGTCACTGAGCGAGAAAATGGCAGTCTGCACTGAAGGTTTTTGTCCGCCATTCGGGAGGCAAGCGCATGCGCCTGCGCAACCGGCAGCGCTCGATGTTAGCGTATTTATTCAGTCACCTCATTTCATCAGAATAATCACCAAGCTGTGATGCGTCATATAAAATGAAAGGTATTAAAGTAATCCTTAAAGTTTTTTTAGCTATCACAATTCAGAATAATGAACTTAGCAAACAAATCACGTAGAAACGTTGCAATTATTTATTGAGCCAACTGAACTTCGTCGTGTTTCATCAGAATAATCATCAGGCTGTACCACTTTTTATATAATTAAGATATCGAGGTTATCGTTGAAAATGTTGAGCACTAATTATGCAAAGAACTGCATTTTCTGCAGGCGTATGGTGTGGCTTAGCGCAACTCCAGAATGGCGGACGAACTGCTTACGTACTTTCCTCGAATAATGTAGATAGCGCTCGCTGCACCGTCTTGTATTAATATACTGTCTTTGCCCATTACGCCACCATGACTATTTCCCATATCAACACAACGTATTCATGACATTCATGAATACATCAAAGCAACTATTAGCAAATGGTTACTGTACTGCAATTAATACCATGGTTACTGTAACAGAATAGACACAGTAAAAGTGTGGGCTTTATAAAATGTTGTAAATATGTTACTTTTCATATCATGGATTAGTGTGATTACAAATAATAATAGTACATAGCAATAATAAATTATCAAACACTACCCCCTCAACTGGAAAAATATCCTACACTACCTCCCTTGATGTCGTGAAACAATTCCAGAAATCAACCCCGTTATCAGCCTGGATTCACAGCATAAGCAGTCAAGGATGGGTGGTCACACAAAGGACAGAGCCCACTGGGGTAAGACCACATTAAGGATTCGTCCGCCATTACCCACCGAAAGAGTGCCCTTGAAAATACCGTTTTGGTGTCGTGTGAATTTTTTTCGAGCACTTTGGCATGGCACATGTCAGTCCAGTGAATACTGAATGTACTATTATATTAGATCTTTCACGAGGTAGCAATAAACACGCTAGTCGCTATCGTATTCGCACAGTGGCTATTTTGCAGAACGCACCAATATTTCAAAATCCGTCACAAGATTGGGGCGAAATTGAGGGGTGTCAGGTTTGGGTGGATTTTTCTGAAAACTGGGGTATGAGAATTTTACGAGTTTTCCACAGCACTTGTGTCAATGGAGGTTAAATATGCTGTGAAATTTTCAAGAAAATTGTATGTCAAATTTAGCAGGAAATGAAGGAAACGTTATAATGGCCGCCTATGTAAAATTTTAATGTGGTCTTACCCCAAATTAGAAATACGCCCGTTTTATGACAAAAACTGCCAAAATGTGATTTGAGCGACGGGTGATGGTTTTTCGGCTGTATTTGGAAGCTGGTGTAGACCAGAATATCGTGCAGCTATTACATACTGTTAGTATTACATCTAAAAGAAGTTTAGAAAAAGTAATTAATAAGCCAGTTATTAGGTGATATGCATGGAAAATAAAGTGATTATTTTGGTGGTGTTAAAGTTAAAAAGTACAATCCAAGCATGTTCTATGATACTGAGTACCACGAAAGCTTGTGTAAAAAGTGTATATGTGTCAGGGTGTGGAGTTTCTTTTAAATCTACATCATGTGCAACAATAGTCAAGTCCATCAAACCGCATAAAGCATGTGGCCATGACCAGATCCCCAATGCTGTCCTTAAGAACTGTACCGACACACTATCCCCTGCACTCTGAGACATCTTCCAGAGATCCCTAGACACAGGCAACCTACCGTCAGACTGGCGCACAGCAAATTTATCGGCTTTCTTTAAAAAAGGAGATATGCCCCTACCAGAAAACTACCGCCCCATCTCCCTGACATTGGTCCCATGCAAAATTCTCGAACACATAATCTACCGCCACATCATGACCTACCTAGAAGAGCACAACATCCTAACATACCTCAACCATGGCTTCAGAGCAGGTTACTCCTGCGAAACACAACTCCTAACCACCACGCATGACCTATTCTCTTCTTTCGACTCTGGAACTCAAGTAGACATAGCAATATTAGACTTTGGCAAGGCTTTTGACACAGTCCCCCACACAAAACTCCTCCATAAACTATCCCACTATGGCATAACCGGAACCACGCTCAAGTGGCTAGAAAATTTCCTCACTGACAGATCTATGAAAGTTGTGCTAGACGGCGAAACTACGAGAGAAGTACCCGTCAAATCTGGCACTGTACTTGCCCCTCTACTATTCCTCTGTCATATAAATGACCTACCAGCATCAGTATAATCTAAAGTCCGCCTATTTGCAGACGACTGCCTACTATACAGAGAAATCAAAACATTCAATGATCACATTGCACTACAACACGACCTAAAACAACTCCAAAAATGGGCAAAGGATTGGGGTATGAACTTCAATACAAACAAATGGTACATCCTCAGTGTAAAACATAAAACTGACTATTTCTACACCCTAAATAACACCACCCTAGAACGTGTAAACTGCAACCCCTATCTTGGTATCTCTATCTCTGACGACCTTAAATGGCACTCCCACATCGCAACATTAACTAAAAAAGCAAACTCCACACTTGGTTTCCTAGGCGTAACATAGAACACTGTCCTATAAACAGCAAACGGACCGCATATATTGCCCTTGTGCGCGCTGCCTTAGAGTACGGAGCAATAGTGTGGGACACATACTATCAGGGGGACATAGATAAACTAGAGCGTATCCAACACTGCTCGTTTCATTACCGGCGACTACCACTCCAGACATGAAGGATCGATCACAAACATATTAATAGACCTAAAACTCAATACAGTACAAAGCAGACGTCGGGACCTACGACTTAAATTCATGTACAAAATAGCTGGGGGATCTATCCCAGCCATCCCTGCAGAAACATATTTTCGGCCTCAAAGAATAAATAAAAGACGCATCGAACCCAAACATTTCCCAGATCACGTATCCTCAAACTTTGTACAACACCTAACAACCAATAACACCAGGTGCTATACAGTACCTGCATCACACACCGACCAGTTCAAAAACTCGTACTTTGTAAAGACAATAGTAGACTGGAATAAACTAAACGAGTCGCAGGTCCAGGCTGAGACCATAAACGATTTCAGTCTCCTATCCTGCGGCTCAAACACTCAATAACACTATACGCACCCACCCCGTCGTAAACCATAGCCAACAGTGGCTCCTTACGACGTAAATAATTAGAATTAGAATAAACACGAGTAACGGTCTTAGGCTCGAGCAGAGTGAATGTGATAAAACATGAATACAAGTTAAAACGAAAGTGTTTTCTATACTTACAGACACGTCTACTGGCAGACTTGGAGCAATCTCTGACATGTGTCGTGTATGACTATGCTATATTTGCGTTGTTATAACATATTATGTTATAACATGCGTTGTTATAACATATTATGTTATAACAATGCAAATATAGCATACTCATCCACTCACAGTCCAACCCCAGGGCCTGGGCGCTGCTGTTAAGTTCGGCGTAGCTTGTAATGGCCAGCAGTGGAAATGATGAAAATTATTATGTTCAACGGCAACATGTTTCAGAAGAAACCTTGCATGGGTGATAAATTGGCAAAACGTCTTCAGTAACATATTTTTTTCAAACTAATCTTAATCGTTTACCTCAGGTGGTATGAGACAGAGAGTGGCTTCACATGTGGTGTGCTGGAGAACAGGTGCCTACCATGAAATAAAAGTAATGACATTTTAAAGGTGATTTAAAATCCATTTGACCCTTAGAGTTAAAAATGCAACAAAATTGGGGGTTGATGAAACCATATCTCAAGAAATTAAAGTAATTCCAATCCATCTGTGAAGTACACAAATTTACACAATTACAACACTGCTGTTCCACAACCTAGAAGACAAGTACAGGTAATGACAACATTTGGTGTTGCATGAACAAAAGCAAAGTCATGATATTCATGAATACATCAAAGCAACTATTAGCAAGGGGTTACTGTACTGCAATTAATACCATGGTTATTGTAATAGAATAGACACAGTAAAAGTGTGGGCTTTATAACATTTTGTAAATATGTTACTTTTCATATCATGGATTAGTGTGATTACAAATAATAATACATACTAATAATAAATTATCAAACACTACCCCCACGACTGGAAAAATATCCTACACTACCTCCCTTGATGTGAAACATTTCCAGAAATCAACCACATTATCAGCCTGGATACACAGCATAAGCAGTCAAGGATGGGTGGTCACATAAACTTCATACACGTAACACCATGCCAACTCGGCAAGGAAAGATTTGGCATATTTGCCAAACTGTCCGGAGTTTATTTGAGAGGACAGCACATGACAGGAATGGAAGACTCGAGACAGTCACCTAGTGCTAAGTGGCAGCAGTGCTATCGTTTGCAATTGTATAATTCTAGACAAACACCAGCTCAAGTATTTGAGCGGAGCTATGCAGACAACCATCGCAGTACCGACAAAATATCATTAAACATTGCAGGATGTCCTCCATCTGTGCCGAGTTGGTGTTGATAATTGAAACTTGCTTGCATTGCTAATTCTGCAACAGTATAACGCGAGCATGCATAACACGGTAGCAACTGTCAGCAATAGCAACAATCTTATGGCTAAAAGTACACTGAAGTGTTATTTCAGAAGTAGCCACAAGGTGATACCAGTGATTGTATTAACAGCTATTGCATATTACTGCATGCATTCACTTCTGAAAATCTGCTTTTGTGTGTTGTGTAAGAGGGGCCTGCTTCTATTAGGCAGTATGCCAGTAATGAAAAATACATAGTACATGTGTTTTAATTTACATTTGCACAGTGAAGTTTAATTTCTATTAAATTGTGCCGTTTTTGAAAGATATGTTGATCAGATATATGTTTTCTATACTTACAGACACGTTCACTGGCAGACATGGAGCAATCTCTGACATGTGTCGTGTGTCAAGAGCTGTACAGAGAACCGGTGGCACTACAATGTGGTCACAGCTTTTGCAAAATTTGTCTTGACAGTATTGTGCAAACAGCACGTGGGCAAGGCGAAGGTTCGTGGCTGTTTTTCGCATTTTCTGTTATTTTTGTAGCACCATCAGGGTTGAATCTAGGATCTTGGCCAAGTGGGCCAATTTTCATTTATTAAGTCTATATTACTTAATTTAGTTGCAATATGCCCTGCTCAGACTATTGGGTTGACCAATGCAACTGAATTAACCAACGGCATCAACTGCATACACCACAGGTACAAACCCATGTTGCTCCTATCGGATTTATGTCACTAAATGCACCAGTTTACTGATGACTCGCAATGAGGAATCGCGCATACTGGCGGCAGCGACAAACAAGCACAAGACAGTATGCCTAGCATGTGTGTGTGTATTTACCTTGAAATTGTATCTTGATTGTAATATATAATGGAAGGCTTGCCTTAAATAGGAGCTATTATCAGTACCAATTTTATGCAGTGGCATATTTTCGTGAACATTTTTGTCGTTCAATAACCGTCAATATTTTACTAAAGCAACTTTTCCTAAACATGTATGCCTTCAGTTAATAAAATACATTTACACCCATTGGATTTATAATAATATATACTTAAAATGTTGCAATTTGGTGACACTGTTGCAATTTTCTTTCATAGATTCTTCTTTTCTTCCAATTTTTTAAGCCAATTTATAAATTGTATTATTTGATTTGCGACAAAATATTCCGTAATGAATAGTGGAATTTATTTAGTCATATGATAAACTTTTCTTTTTAAAACGGTGGATAAATAAAATAGTATAAAAGAAGTTCTCTGTGGAATTCGAACTCATGATCAAAATGGCAGCAATCACTGAATAACATAACATAACCACTCGGCCATACGAGCATATGGCAAATGACGAGTGTTTTTAGCACCTGTATGGAAAACAAACTCAATGTTTTACAACAATCGTTTGAAATGTTAATAAGGGAATGATTGAATGACAGATTTTGAAAATAATTATAACACGGTGAACCAGAAATACAACTGAATCCCTCGAGGTCTCTCATGGCACATATATTTTTTCAAAACAATCCAACCTAGCTGGTAGACGCTCTAGCCTAGGTTAATATAGTAGTAATAGAAATAGGCCTAATCATCTACTACATGTTAACCAGCAAAAGGCTGAACAAAGATTTTTTTTAATAGAACCCTGTGATTGTGTTTGTGAACCAGGAATACATCTGAACCCACTCTACGTTTGTCACGGCACATAATATTCTTTATTAAATAGTGCACTTGGAATAATTGTAAATGCTACACTGTCGCTGTGTCTGCAGACTGCAATAACTTTGAGTCAATTAAAACAGTTTACAGGATGTGTTAAAATATTTCGCTATTTGCGAAATAACCACATGCTTATTCATTTTAACATTCCCCTGGTTGAGTAGGACTTTGCTGTTTGTGCATATAGTATGGGGGATGCCGCCACATTTAAATTAGCTCCTCTTCTTTTGCTCCATCCCATTCTGCCATGTCAGATGGTGATTGCAGTGATTGGCTGGTCGAAGCTGTATGCATTACGTACTGTTGTAGAAGTTGTACCCAACAGTTACGTGCGCTCCCACTGCCAACTGTGCGTGACGGTGAGTTGAGGTTAGCGCTCAGACTATGGACAAATGTTGGATCAGATTCATTTTTCGAATTTGATACAACACCTGTTGTAGAAGTTGTACCCAACAATTAAGAGCGCTTACACTGACAACTGGAAAGTTATAGATGTCGGCGATTGTTGTAGAAGTTATAGAAGTCAATAGTCTGAGCGGGGCTTTATATGATTAAGATATTGGATCGTCTTTCATAATTTTCAGTAGCCATGTCATATATATATAATAAATTGTATGGTTTGGTTGATCAATTCATTAATATAGTTTTCGATGTCTTTAACAAATACTAATCTGTTGGATTTTTACATTCGTTATAAAATTATGGGATACAAGCTTTTTTATGAGAAACGGCGAGACTAGCATCCAGTTTGTTATTACAATGATGTCTGTATTACAGTATTTCATTTAGATGTCTTAGAATTAAGATCAAATAAGGGTCGCCATAGACTTAAGCCACTTGAGGTGGATACGTATCTGAAAGTAATCTTTATTAAGTGTTGACAAAATTCTGAAAATGTGATGAGTAATTATCACAGAATGTATAATTAATCTAAAATGTGGAATTTACCTTGACTGTAATTATTGTTCGACAGGTGATGTGACATGGTCTCTTTTCTTTGACAGTGGCAATGTGTCCCATGAGATGTTGTACGATCACCAAACCATTTAAGGTAAATGTCATTCTGCGGGATGTGGTCAGTGAATATCAACAGCAGCTCATCCGAGAAAAAGATGAGAAAAGTAAGCAGGAATTCTGCAGCATGCATCAGGGGAAAATTGCGGATATGTATTGCATGTCATGTGCCACTGGGGTGTGTCCACTCTGCTTTTGCGAAGGATCTGGTCAGCATATTGGACACACTGTCACCACTCTTGATGAATTCTGCTCACGTATGAAGGTATTTTGATATTTATTGAGCTATTTTGTAGCTGTCAGACTCTGGTAGACAGAACATTTTGTAATGGGCAGCCAAAATGTTTGGGACTTGGTTCAACCACGCCCATAGCAAGGTTGTTTTTTTTATTTTTTGTGACATCAACGGGGGTAGTGTTGGTGATTTACGTAACTAATCGAGGGCGGTGGTGTTGGAGATGTTTCTGGTCAAAGGGCATAGTGTTTGAGATATTATTATTATTATTAATCTATATCAGTGAGGTTTAAAGTAACAAAAGACATATTGGAACTTGTGGACAACACAAACATGTTTAGAAAGATTAAAGATGAGGTGCTTAACTAAATCATTATTTCCAGACTCAAGTCCTGTAAATACACTTTGAATGGTTCAGTTTTTTACTAAATTATTCAATTGTTTCTTATAATTTCAATAAATCAAAATAAAAAATATGCACAAATGAATTAACATGTCAAGGAATACTGGGGATGTTTGCATTTTGCAACAATATTCTGGAATGTGAGGAGGAAAAGGTTGAATTGATGGAGTAGTTTTAATTCATTATGTAACATTGCTGCTGCAGAAAGAAGTAACAGACATGGGTGAAGAGGCCGTAGAACTCACAACAACTATGCAAGGGATGGTCTCTGAAATGGCAAAATGCAAAAAGAAAGTTAAGGTAAATACTGTATGAACAATCTGTCTCCTAGTAATACAATGTAGCAACATAATGCTGACTACATTGTCTCTGACCATGTGTTCCAGGTCTGCATTTGGTGAAGAGAGTGTCAGTTGCAAAACGAAAAAACAAATAAATAAACAGATTAACAACTATATTAATGACGTTATGTGACAACATGAATTGCTGTTCATATGCATATTTTAATATAGGTGAGACGTAGGTGCAAAAACTACACTCTTCAGTGCCATTGTGAAAAATCTGTGTCCGTATTGAAATGATCTGCTGCAGAAATCAGACAGATTATTTTATGGGGCAACATGGAATGCTGCACAATTCATTGATTTTAAAACACACATAAAACAAATAACTAATAAAAGTAATGAAACAAGTGGAATGCTGTATTAAAGGGAGGTGATGCATCAAGCGATATGTTCTATAAACAACAGTTGTTTCCCTTACCCATTAAACATATGCGAATGATGTTTGGTTTAGTTTTAGTAACATGTATGGTGCAGAAAATATACTATCATTAGGAGTAGCATATTTATTTTTGAAGCAAGAACAACCACTTTCTATGTACTAAAACTAAAACAATAGATGATTTGAACAGACAAATAATCACATTGACTAGCCTGCTGAAGAAAAAAGATGACCACATTGCTAAACTAGAATCCAAAGTTCAGAAAATAGAAGATAACTTGGACCCCCAAGAACAGTACTCGCATAGACCTAATATGCACTTTCACGATGTCCCCAAAGATGACAATGAAGTCATTACTGCCATTGTAATAGATGAGATCAATTCCGAAATGTCCTTCAAACTACCACTGCAGTCCAGTCGACTGGAAAGTACTCATCATGTTGGACCTAAATTAGACAAGCAGACTTCAATCCTGCCCTATTATTATTAGATTCAAAAGTGAGAGCACCCGTGTCGCACATTGAAAAGTGCAGGGAAACTCAATGGCTGTTGGACAACAGGCGGCAATGTTATGGTGAAAGACGGTCAAAACAAAATAATAATTATGTCAAATTAGATCAGTCTGCGGATATCAAAGACATCAAATAGACACTTCAAGAACCGGTGTGCCGATCTAATTGGCTGGTTAAAATTAACTGTATTGTCTTCAATTGTGTATTTCTGTGCTTGTCACTATAATTATATTTTGCCTACCTATGCTTCTTTTTCAATAAGAAAACTGCAAGATGTGCAAGGATTTAGCTAGAATATTATATTTACCTTACAAGTCCTCAAATTGTTACGACCCTCCTGTTGATGCTTCACACGTATGCAGTTTATGAGCTAAACAAAAATATCTTTTTTTTTCTTCTTTTTTTTCTTTTCATTAGTTTATGTTTCTTATGGAACAATTTATTTTCTATTCCACAGCTCTTAATTTTCATAATATTGCTGTATAACATTTCCTAATGTTTACACTATTTTTCTCAATCGTTTCTATCTCTCTCTCTCTTATCTAATAGATCTATTATATAATTACTGTCAGTCACTGCATCTATGCAAATGTTTCGTGATCTTTATGTGGCATGTAATCTTCCTCCTGTTAGTTGCACTTAATCATATTGGCTCACAGTATTTCTGTGACGTCCTCATGGGGCAACCACACCCCATTCTCCTTCTTCCGGCCACTGCACCTCCACACACCAATGATTGTAAATATTTTATTCCAGCTGAATTCTCAAAAGCTTTCTATTGTGACAATTTTATTGATATCCTAGTTTAGTGCCTTTTAATCACATGCATATTCACTAGGTGGTAGCTGTCATGGCTGTCAACAAGTGGGCAGCCAAAACGCGATTCTGAGCCAGACTATCTTCCTGGCGAAGTCACGCAGCCAGGCGAGAGTCGGTTAAGCGAGACTATCTGACTTTCAGATTCGCCGTTTTAAAAGATGGCAGTCGTCAAAACAAATTTCACAATATCAATTCTGTCACACAGAGCCATCATGTCTATGTTAATGTATAGAATTATGATCAGCGATTTCAAATATGTTACAAATGACCTTTGCCGACATTCATGTATCCGCCAATTTTAAAGATGGCGCCCATCAAAACCAATTACAGCTATAACTAAAGAACTGAATTACCTCGAGCTGTTATGTTTGATGCCACAATATAGATTTTCAGGTGCAATGATTTCAAATATATTACTTTTGACCTTTGCTGACATACAAATATCCACCATATTTAGTCCTTTGGTCCGAAGGTCCAACGGACTATTGCCATCACTATGCGTCCACCGTCCGACATCTGCCATTAGCTGCCGTATCTCAGAAACCGTTCAGTAACTTTTTCTCTAATTTTGCATAGACATATCTTTGGGTACTGCCACTATGCACGAGAAATCTGTATTGATTGAATCGTTCTAAGGGTCCCGTAGGCCACCCAGGGCAAAAAAACTTGTAATTTTTCACATTTTGCCTATTTTTTCAAAAACTCTTCAGTAACTTTTTTCAAATTTTGCATATACATGTCACGTGTAGTACGTGTCACTGTACACAAGGAATCTGTATTTGATTGAATCATTCTAAGGGCACCTCAAGGCCTCCCAAAAAGCTAAATGTTCACATTTTGTCTGTTTCTGCCTGGACGAGTGCCAATTGATTGTGTATTATATTATTGTGTATGCGAGATTGCAGCTCACCAACTCTCCTGCAAGGTTTCTACAACCACTGGAAATCGGCCTAAATAGCAGAGTATCGGGATAAAATCCGACAGTATTTTTTAATAACACATTAACTAATATATACAATATTCACAAATGATCTACTCGAATACTTTATATACAGGTGTATCTTCACTGGCATGCATATAGTCTAGAGAGCTACTAAACATGTCGACACTTTACTTCCATCATAACTCTTAATGATCTGTAACTATGATTCACCAAAAAAACATTTAATTAATAATTACAAATTCACAATATAGTTCAAAGGACACCAGGGCCTCTTGGCCCACTATTAGTCCTTTGGGCTGAAGGTCCAACGGACTATTGCCATCACTCTGCGTTCGCTGTTAGCTGCTGTATCTCAGAAACTGTTCACCAACTTTTTTTCTAATTTTGCATAAAGGGCACTGCCACTATGCATGATAAATCTGTATTTGATTGAATCATTCTAAGGGCTCCCTGAGGGTTCCCTAGGGCCTCCAAGGGCCCCAAAACTGGTAAATATTTACATTTTGCCTATTTTTTCAAAAACTGTTCAGTAACTTTTTCTCTAATTTTGTATAGACGTATCGTAGGGTAGTGTCACTGTATCATTCTAAGGGCACCTCAGGGCCTCCCAAAAAGCTAAATGGTCACATTTTGCTTGTGTCTGCTTGAGCTTGCTGATTCAGTGTGGCAGAGTGCCAGTATCTTGTGTAATGGACTCCCCACTCCCACCCCACACTGGAGGCTAGCAGTCCAGCTGGCTATTGTTCCATTGAGACCTTGACTAATCTTTAATTGGTCACAGGCAGAGCAGAGGCATTAGATCCCTGTTAAACTGGACAGTTCAAAACTATTGATTTTCTATAATTGCAAGTTGTGTTTATTTTGATGTTCATTTAATTATTATAAAATGGTGTGACTGTGCTGTCTATTGGTTAAAGATGTATTGTCATCTGTAGGTGACAAACATAGAACATTAATATTCTGGACAACTATAGAATGAAATATCCTACACTTTATTTATATCAAATGCATTCTACTGTTCTGTTTACACTTGCCATGCCTTGTGTAGACATGGTACTATGTAAATCAATTGTATCAATATAGACTAATAATTACAGATTCACAATATAGTTGACACCTGAAACAACCAAATGCCAACCATTAGAAGAGTTGACATAGTTCCGCTATACACAAGAAATCTGTATTTGATTGAATCATTCTAGTATCGTCAGCATATAGTAGAACATACATTTTCATGAAAATGTCTACATCATCATCATTAAGGTTGTTGTAAATTTCACCAGCTGCCATATCAAGTCCCTTATAATTATGACAGACTGTTCAAAATCATTCAGGTAAATAGCAAATAACAAAAGAGACAAGTTTTCTCCTTGTGGTACCTCTACATCACATGCGAAGAAAGCTGACACAGCCTGGCCCTGTTTTTTTTAAACTCTTCAGAAACTTTTTGTCTAATTTTGCATAGACTTTACATGTGGTAGTGCCACTATACACAAGAAATCTGTATTTGATTGAATTAGCACATCAGGGGCCCCCAAAATGCAAATGTTTTACACTATCTAATGATGTGTTTTTTTGTTATTTTAAGCCACAGAAAAGTAATTCCCTGTTTTTTAATAACACATTAACTAATATATAATATTCACAAAATGGTCTACTTGATACTACATTTCCAGCTGTATCTTCACTGGCATGCATATAGTCTAGAGAGCTACTAAAGATGTCAACATTTTACTTCCATCATAACTCTTAATGATCTAAAACTATGATTCACAAAAAACATTTCATTAATAATTACAAATACACAATAATAGTCCAAAGGACTTCAGGGCCTCTTGGCCCATTTTTTTTAAAGATGGTACCCGGTAAAGCTATTTGTCGCTATATCTAAACAACTACATCACTTAGAGCCATACTGGTGAAGTCGAAATAGAGGTTTTCAGGTACGATTATTAATATTATAAATATGTTACTTTTTACCTTCACCGATATTCAAATATCCACCACTTTTAAAGATGGCGCCCGTCAGCATTTAATATCCCTATATCATAAGAACTACATCACCTAGTGCCATGACATTGATCCATATGTTTTCTATAAACTCTGCATGCGCTAGTCTTCTTCAACATTTTTCCCCACTGATATCCGAGAAAGGATTGACTACCTTCTTCGTTGTCATGACCAGAGATCTGGCAGATGTGGCTGACATTCAGATGCTTTTGCATACCGCGGATATTGTCGATTAAACAAAGAAAAAAGAACATTGTCATAAAATCTGTTGATGCTGAGGTTGTGCTAGCTGCTGTCAGCTTTGCTCGCGAACTTGGCTGAGAAAGTCACGTTGCAGCAATCAGTATAGAGAAATCATTCCGATATGCCAATGTTTGGATGGGGATGTTATCATGATGTGTGAATAGTTTGCAAATCCTTCTAGTGTATTTACGAGGGTAAGTATCACCACAAATCAATAAGACCAAGTTTGAAGTGACTTTGCTCGTGATGTCACACTGGGGAATATCTGGTGGCTACATGATGTACTAAAAATGGAGGATATGAAAGTCGGAGAAGGATATTATAGCAACATATTTGAAATCGTCTCACCTGAAAACCTATAGTTGAACATCAACATTATGGCCCTAGGTGATGTAGTTCTTATGATATAGAGATATTAAGCGTTGACAGGTGTCATCTTTAAAGACGGTGGACATTTGAATGTCGGTGAAAGTCAAAAGTAACACCGGTATTTATAATCATCGTACCTGAAAACCTCTATTTTGATATTAACATTATGGCACTTAAGATGATGTAGCTCTTTAGTTACAGCGACAATTGGTTTTGACGTGAGCCATCTTAAAAAATTGGCGGATATATGAATGTCATCAAAGGTCATGTGCAACGCTGACCACAATTCTACACATACACATAGACATGATGACTCTATGTGACATAGTTGTTAAGATATTGTGACATTTTTTTTGACGACCGCTACTTTAAAAATGGGGGATCTGGAAGTTAGAGAAGGTCAAATGTAAATATTTTAAACCATTGACCTCTAAAACCTACGTTTTGACACAAAAATTAAGGTTCTAGGTGACGTTGTTGTTAAGATATCTGGAAATGTTATTTGGTGGCCGACATTAGTGCCAAAAAATTGCTTTTTTGAAGCAATTTGCTTGGGAAGACATGGTACACCTCACTATAGCTAATAGCAAAACTTAACACAAACTAAGCCATCCCAGAAACTGTTCTCCCGAATCTCTAGAACCTTGGTCAGACTTTATTCAACTTGTTGGCTTTAAAATAAACATTCTTGCATAAACAGACACACAATCGTCAACTCCTGAAAATCCTCAAAATTTAATATCATCAAAATCCCTGAATTGCTTCAAATATAATTGTGGTAATATGAAGAATTCAGCATGTAATAGTAATTGGAAGGATGCAAAGTAATAGTAATAGATTATATGTAATCGAACCCAGACCTGGTTATTACCAAGGGTGGCAGATGTCATAATAAACATCATAAATATTGAAGGAAATAAGATTTTTCGGTGCATGGCACACAAAAATGGCAATCCGAGTCTACCCATCAAGAAAGACACATATTTTGCTATTCAGGGTGTCAAATAGTTCTTTCTCCAACACTTCACGCTATCACGTGACCTCTAAATGGGAACGATGGAGCAATCGTAAAGTTTTTTTTTTCCACTTCCACACCCTTCGAAGCCCAGTGCTGATGTTAAGTAAACCTACAAGAAAATACCGCCAATTCACATGCTGGATGATATTTCGGTGAAGTAATTCGAAATGGAAGATGAAACCATGTTTTTATAAAGATGTTGGTACTGTTGAAACCATGAGGTATTTATGTTTATTACGACATTCAAATATAACATTCTATAATGTAACTGTTGTTTTAACAAAATTGACCAATGATATTGACATTGTATGTCTGTTTGCATATACAACAGGCAAGATATATGATAAACAATAATGCTTTTTGGATATCCATTAAAAAGAAATAGTGAATTACATTTGGTATATAGTTGGTGTATGAAAACATGTCATGCAGAAAACATTATATCATTTAGAGTTGAGTATTAGTCATGACAGTGAGAATAAGCCCATTCCGTTGTATGATTTTTCCAAATGTATTAGCATTGGTAGCATTCAGATAGCATTAGAAACTTTCATTTTATGTATCTTATGTATTTTCTCAACAAAACAGTGTATTTTGTTACCAAAGATGGAGGGTGTCATAATAAACATCACCAAAAAGTATTAAAACAAATATGATCTTCTCGTGGATGCCACACAAAAGTGGTTGAAGTGGTGTTCACAATATTTTAGACAAAAGAACTACACCATGTTAGCTATCTGAAAACGAAAGAAATGTTAGAGTTAGACAACATTTTAATTTTTCGGTTTGATTTGTCCAGTTTGCAAAAAAAACCTGCCCATATATATATATATATATACACTGTATATATATAGATTTATATAATATATATATATACATACACCCGTGTGGTGTGTGTATATATATATATATATATATATATATATATATGTACAATATCGAGATACATGGTTGTACTCACTGTGAATGCAGAAATGTAATTTTTGAAGATATTGTTCATGGACCCAAGATTCAACTATAGCTCCAATGTAAGTTTAATTCTTGCTCAGAAATATCAATGTCTATCAGAAGGGCGATTCTTCTTTTTATTTTATTGCCATGGGCATTTTCTTTTGGGTTTTTCCTACACTCATCCAAAATACCCCATCTCTCCCACCATGTTATCTCAGGACATGTTGACATTTTCACCCATTCATGATTGACATTTTGGAACTATAGAATAAATTCTAATTGCAGGAATGCCATGCTGAACATGCGGACAAGATTCGTGCAGAATGCCAGGGAGTCGTGGATAGACTGTACAAGTCACGTGATGATTTTCTCAAAGCGATGGCTACAGATGCAACAAAGATGCCACATCCTCGGAAATTCCAACATCATCAACAGAGGATACACCAACTCTGTGACACTGCTCAATCACCACTGGAATCACCCTGCACTTTACGTAAGATAGCTACAGGCACAAGGACATTACAGGAACTCAGGACGAAGGTAGACGGCTACAAAGCTGAGTGAGTTAGCATAATGAATTTATCTTTGTTACCTTATTGATATAGATTTTGCCGTCAGGGGTACAACTTTGTTGTTGCTGCAGATGAAATTCTTATTCAATCTTTTTAATTATCCTATATGTTTGAAACAATACAATTGTGTCATCTTACGCAATGTTGTCAATAACTGTTTAAAATACCTTGTATTTATTGTTATTATTTTGACAGTTTGCTGTTTCGAATGAAGCTAATAATGAGCCAAATAATGTTTATATAAAACAATAATGTAGCTGTTGAAGTATCTATCAGAATCAGCAGGTAATGTATTTAAATTTTAATGAATGTGACTACCTGTATATCTAGTTTTAATAATATACAGGGCTTTGTTTAGCCAGTAACTACTGCTACTGAGATACATGACTGCATATTTACAGAGTGGCAGAAATGAAGACACAACATTCTTTAGCTCAACAGATGAAGATCGACTTGGAGGACACATTTAAAACAAGAGTTCTTTCATTCAACTCAGCAGTGGGTGACGTTATAAGTGCATTCGATAAAAAACTACGTACGTGCCATTTCATCTACATAGTTACTAAATGGAAGTCTTTTGGTAATACGACCAATTACACACTTACCTACTTATTATAGCGATGGCATTTTTCAACAGCAGCAAGATGGATGCAGATATTTTAAATCGCTTGTTTCACATTTTAGCATTTAATTATCAATTTATAAAAAAATATGTTAAGTGTTATTTTGTGCAACAATCAGTTACCAATTCTTACTGCATGTCTGTCTGATGTGTTGTTATTGTTTGACCAATAAAAGGCCAATATGGAATCTGGCAGTGCCTTGTGGCAATAGAGTAATGTGGTGTAATTATATATATATATATATATATATATATATATATATATATATATATATATATATATATATATATGTATGTATGTAATTACATCATAATACTTCATATCTAGCTTGACAGGGAACACATTGTCAAAAATATTCAACAATATTTTTTGGCAATTTTGTTTCTGACTTAACCATAACACAATTAACACATGTTTTTAACAGTCCCGCCAGCATACATAGAATAGGTAGTTAACATCTATTTTGCTTTAACAGTAAGCGATGGGTGTACTAGTAATGAATCCACAGCAATAATTTTTTTTTAATATGTCTTGGCAAAACAGTCCCACAGTCATAAGCATTCCGCCTGGTATCGCCTTTTGGGTTGATCCATTTCTTGCAGAAGAATTGGTACAATGCCATGATGTAATCATGTAATTAACTTATGATATGCCATTTAATTATAACAATATGTTATTCATATAATTTTGACGCAAACATTATCAATTTAACACAACTGGCGCCTCTATAATAACAACACTTATTGTTCAAATATATCGTCATCATCCAGAATTTGTTTGTCGTTGACTAGAAGGTCGTGCACACTGCTGACAGAGGTTTGTGATGTTACTTGGTATGACATTCCCATTCTTTATATCCCACTTTCCCTATTTGAACCAGCCTCGCTCTGGTGTCTTTAACAAAGATGGTGTCCTTTACCTTCTGTATGTGCCACTTGTTATCATACTTGACAGCAATGAAATCACCGTCTATATACATGGCTTTTTCTGCGTATTTGATGATTTTCACATATGTGGGATGAACAGTTGCAGGATCATACTCATACGAACATGGCAAACATGAACATATGGAATAAGATGGAACATCCACAAGTCAACACTTGCGTGTCTGCATCAATCTTAGACAAGATGGCTGCCCGGGGATAGACGTGCGTTCTGGTGTGTCCTGAGCTTTGAATAGTTTTTGTGGTGGGGAGGCGTTGGAGTGTGGAGGTTTTCAAGGTGGGTGACTGAACGAAGGAGGTAGAGCACTTTTCGGACTTTGTGAAAGTGCTAGATAGAGGTTGCTTAGCTGCTGTTAGTTCCATAATTAACTTAAGCCTGAAATCGACCCACATTACGCCTCAGTGTCAGTGCATGCCTGTGTAGCAGGGTGCATTGCGTAACAACGTCTGGCACTGGCAAACAACACAGGACAGTGGAACTGTAGACACCCACTTGTTAGTGTGTTCCGCATGACTGCGTTTGCAAGTTGGCTTACAATATGCCAAAGTCGCGTAGATCAAGCAATGTCGAGGACAACCAAGAAGATCATGTGTTAAAGAGCGAACGGTTAATAAGTGGTAACTTACGTGGCTCGCTCTTTATGTTCGGTTGCTGCGTTGCGTTCTGTGGTTGCCGTTGATCCTAAGCCAGCACATCGGAAGTACCGGTAGGATGTCTTGCTCGGGTGGATCGGAGTGGCGCGCTTGGTATGGGTGTGGTTGGGGTTTATATACAGGGCAGGGGTATTGGTGTGCAGTGGTGTGTGCAAGGGGTAGTGGGTGGATGGCGATGAGCAGTGCTGCCATCTGGTGACTATCACATTCCTCCCTCGTTATGACGTTTGATCGCCAACCATATAGTCAACTTGAATTCCATTTTTAAACTTAATATAATTATGTCAGTAATAATTAACAAATTAGTCAATCAAACAACCTAGTCAATTAAAAAAAACCAATGAATTTAATAATCGTTAAATAATTATACACCGTGTATAATGAACGTATTACCAGTGATTGTTGTGAACAGGGTTAGTACAATAAACATTCAAAAACTAAAACTCTTTATAACATAGTAACGTGGTGGGTAACGAAATGTTGTTGCACTAGTCTTATTTGACCAGGCAGTGCAAGTGCAGGGTTCTGTTGACACCATAAGAGGGCTGATGCCCGGCTGTCGTGATATTTGCGTTCTACACCTTATAAAACACCTGTGTGTTGAGGGTGGCCACGCGAAGCACTACCCAGCTTGGCAGATTGCACAGTGCTGCAATGTACCGTGCCTGATGCACCAGCTCATATGGGTGTCCGTTGTTATGACCCCATGGTGACAACAGGGGGGCATCTGTTTCCAACACCAGTCGGTATAGGTCGATCTGTCGTGCCAGTTTGCTAAATCCTGGCACGGACACCGACTTGTTGGTTATTCCCAAAACACTGTTGGTAAACTGCCGTACCCACTACTGTCTGTAGTCTGCCAGACTACCGGTGAAACAGTGCACATGTATCAGTTGGCGTTGACGTGTGTGCTTTTCCAGTATTGACAGTGCTTCGCACATGACACTCGAGAAAGGAACGCGTGCGTTCCCACGCAAGTGGAGAACCAGCGGCTTCTCCAAATCCTTAGCCAAGGCAATATGCTTTTCTAGCAATAGTCGTTGGCTGGGAAGCGAATGTAGTGGCTCCGTATAATCGAGGCCACATTCGCCTATCGCCTCGCAGTCAGAACTGCAGATCTTGGCTTGCACCCTGTCCCATGATTCACTCACTATCAGGCGACTTTGCCAGTCGAGGGTGAACACCGTATGTGGTTTTTATAACCACCGTCCGCCATCAGACGGTGACCCCCTTTATGACTGGTCGCAACCAGTCGTCTGGAAAGACATGGTTATCCACCACTGTGGTGAGGCTGACCGTACTATCACCTCGCCAGAGGGAGAAGGCCGTTTCCCACACTGGGACAGGTTCGGTGATAAAATCAAATGGGACAGCAGTTCTCTCCTGGGTCCCTGTCGCCTGGTGTTTCCTCGCCCTCATCTCCCTAGCCTGCAGTAATTGTAGATGGCAGTGGGCGTCCATGGCGGACTCCGTTATAGTGTGAGTCTGATGGAGTGAGGCAGACGGGACTAGCCATTCCCTGAAGATGTCCTGCTTGTGGGGTGGCATCTCCGCCAACATCCTCCCCATGCTGTCCCAATTTAGGAGCGCCACTGGGTGATTGGGTGGACTCAGCTGGATGTTGACGGCAGCGATAGGTCGGCCTATCATCTCGGCTACTTCGGCTAGCATGACCCGCATGGCCATGTTAGATCGGGAACCCTGTTTTGGATACCATCCTCTCTTTCTAAATAGGACGACTAGCTCCTCAAAGGTGTGAATGAGGGCCATTCTCCGTATACTCTCGAGGAGTTCGATCATGGAGTATGCCCACCTAGCAAAATGTGGAGCAAACTCTCCTTTTTGCCTATCCTCCACAGAATGCTCACTCTGATGAAGATGGTTTTATTACTTGGGCATCAAGCATGTTATTCAGTGTCTTCTCCTCCTCACTCTGGAATTTTAGTGAAGTGCGTCTTAGTCGTTCTCTGACCGGGTCTTCATTATAAGTGCTTATGCGATGGCGTATAAGAGTGAATCTTCCTAAATCGTTACTGTCCTTGGAGAATACGCTACCATATTTAGCTAGTAATAGCCCCAGTGCGACGTGTTCTCTAATAGAAATGTTCTTCTTTGCTTTGGTAAACATGTCCTCTAAGTGTGGCGGTATTTGTGATTCCACCTCCTTAAGCATAGTGGAGACTTGTGTCTCGTCTAGGCTGTCATCTGGAATAAGGGATACTGCTGTAGGCGATGGTGTCTCATTAACCCTGTTTACCTCTTCCCACGAAGGCCCATTATCACCACTAGTATTCCCCACCATTTCAGTACGACTGACCTGTATGCTTTCTCGACAGGGCTCTGAGCTAGTATATAATAAGGCATCCATTTCCACAGCCTGGACTAGTATTTTCCCTCTGCAATGTGACTGGTTTGTTGGAATTGTTTATAATCTCCATAATAACGGGTCCAATTCCCCCATTAATTATACAAGATGGGATTATTAACTCGTCTGTCATTTCCGGTGAAGTAACATAGACATTGCAAGAAGGGTTAGTGCACTCTACCATCACATTACCTCTATGTTTTGGCAGAATTACAGTGCGTTGCGCTACTTGAATTCTACTTATATTGTACTTCACTGCCTGGCCCCTTCTTCATCAGGGCATGAACAGTGGTGTCGTCCATCATTACAGTGCTGTTATCGATATCCACAATACAGTTATGCTTTAACAGAAAATCAAGCCCAAGAATAAAATCATCTGTTATCGGTCCCACAGCCACATCGATGTTGTACTGTTGTATGGTTATTGGGAGTTTCTTGATTAGATAGCACTGCATATATGAGTCGTGTTCTGCATTCTTAATGGTTATGAACTCCGGGGTCATAGTGCACACATGTCCTAATGAATAGATAAAGGATTGACTGACTATTGACATTTGGGTGGCAGTGTCTACTACCATGAGCGTATCCCTCCCATGAATTGTGGCTGGTATTAACAGTGTGTGGCCTACTGTTGGGCTCAGGTGAGTACTTTTGACTGTCACATGTTCTCCGTTATCTTTGTCCTGTTTATTGGACATGTCTAGGAGCTCATTGCTATTTGGGTGTGTTTGTTGGTCAGTAGTCCAAAGTGCTTCTGTAGCTGTTGTATTTACTTTGACACCTGCCCCAATACTACACAGAGCATCTACTTTAACACCTACTCCAACACCATTGTCCTGACTAGTGGACATGCTGGAGGTTGTATTAGCACCTCAGTGCCCCAATACTACACAGAGCATCTACTTTAACACCTTCTCCATCACCATTGTCCTGACTAGTGGACATGCTGGAGGTTATATTAACACCTCAGTGCCCCAATACTACACAGAGCATCTACTTTAACACCTACTCCATCACCATTGTCCTGACTAGTGGACATGCTGGAGGTTGTATTAGCACCTCAGTGCCCCAATACTACACAGAGCATCTACTTTAACACCTTCTCCATCACCATTGTCCTGACTAGTGGACATGCTGGAGGTTGTATTAGCACCTCAGTGCCCCAATACTACACAGAGCATCTACTTTAACACCTACTCCACCACCATTGTCCTGACTAGTGGACATGCTGGAGGTTGTATTAGCACCTCAGTGCCCCAATACTACACAGAGTATCTACTTTAACACCTACTCCATCACCATTGTCCTGACTAGTGGACATGCTGGAGGTTGTATTAGCACCTCAGTGCCCCAATACTACACAGAGCATCTACTTTAACACCTTCTCCATCACCATTGTCCTGACTAGTGGACATGCTGGAGGTTGTATTAGCACCTCAGTGCCCCAATACTACACAGAGCATCTACTTTAACACCTACTCCATCACCATTGTCCCGACTAGTGGACATGCTGGAGGTTGTATTAGCACCTCAGTGCCCCAATACTACACAGAGCATCTACTTTAACACCTACTCCACCATTATTGTCCTGACTAGTGGACATGTTGTATTAGCACCTCGGTGCCCCAATACTACACAGAGTATCTACTTTAACACCTACTCCATCACCATTGTCCTGACTAGTGGACATGTTGTATTAGCACCTCGGTGCCCCAATACTACACAGAGTATCTACTTTAACACCTACTCCATCACTATTGTCCTGACTAGTGGACTTGTTGTATTAGCACCTCGGTGCCCCAATACTACACAGAGTATCTACTTTAACACCTACTCCATCACCATTGTCCTGACTAGTGGACATGTTGTATTAGCACCTCGGTGCCCCAATACTACACAGAGTATCTACTTTAACACCTACTCCATCACCATTGTCCTGACTAGTGGGCATACTGGAGGTTGTATTAGCACCTCAGTGCCCCAATACTACACAGAGTATCTACTTTAACACCTACTCCATCACCATTGTCCTGACTAGTGGACATGTTGTATTAGCACCTCGGTGCCCCAATACTACACAGAGTATCTACTTTAACACCTACTCCATCACTATTGTCCTGACTAGTGGACTTGTTGTATTAGCACCTCGGTGCCCCAATACTACACAGAGTATCTACTTTAACACCTACTCCATCACCATTGTCCTGACTAGTGGACATGTTGTATTAGCACCTCGGTGCCCCAATACTACACAGAGTATCTACTTTAACACCTACTCCATCACCATTGTCCTGACTAGTGGGCATACTGGAGGTTGTATTAGCACCTCAGTGCCCCAATACTACACAGAGTATCTACTTTAACACCTACTCCATCACCATTGTCCTGACTAGTGGACATGTTGTATTAGCACCTCGGTGCCCCAATACTACACAGAGTATCTACTTTAACACCTACTCCATCACCATTGTCCTGACTAGTGGGCATGCTGGAGGTTGTGTTAGCACCTCAGTGCCCCAATACTACACAGAATATCTACTTTAACACCTACTCCACCACCATTGTCCTGACTAGTGAACATGCTGGAGGTTGTATTAGCACCTCAGTGCCCCAATACTACACAGAGTATCTACTTTAACACCTACTCCACCACCATTGTCCTGACTAGTGGACATGCTGGAGGTTGTATTAGCATCTCAGTGCCCCAATACTACACAGAGCATCTACTTTAACACCTACTCCATCACCATTGTCCTGACTAGTGGACATGTTGTATTAGCACCTCGGTGCCTTGCCTGGTCAGTCTTCCATTGTGGTGTTGTAGCTATCCTAACGCTCGACTCATTGGTGATACCTACTCCATTACAATTGTCCGGACTGGTGGACATACATGGAGTTGGTCTGTTATTATTGTGTGTTGGTTGGCCAATACCCCAAAGGGTGGTTGTGGACCCATGGCCAACTGGGTTCACCTTATTTAGTTTGACGGTGGTTTATCCGTCCCATCACTTTTTCTGTTGGAAGTGGCGGGGAGATCACGACGAGGACTGATACTTCGGCTGTAATTGTTATCTGGAGGCTGATAATATCTTCCCCGGTTATTATCATGAGGGGAGTTATGAGTCCTATACCGTCCACGATATCATCCCGATTATCCTCTCGTGAGGGGTTATGGGTCTTATATTGCCCACGAATATTATCATCCCTCCCACCATGCCTACCACCATGCTCATGAGTCCTATATCTCCAACGCCGTGTATCCTCTTCCCCGTTATACCTGTCATCACGTTGATTGTCTCGGAAACCCCTTCTACCTACGTGGTTACTGTGATATCATTTAGGGCTACGATACCTGCGACTATCGTCAGAATCCGTGCTATTGGTGCTACTACTGCTATTGCTACGGTGTCTCTGAACTTGACGTTTCACTGGCGAGTCCCGTCGTGATAGTGTATTCGAGCATTCCCTGGCCAGATGACCCTTGCCTCCGCATTGGAAACAACTCGGGGGAGACGGGGAGCGCCGTCTCTTATTGGCACAGTCACGTGACCTGTGACCCTTCCCCCCGCATGTGAAGCAAGTGTCACTTGGTGGGTGTCCCAGGGATATAGTTGACTGCTGTAGCTGTCTCACTACACCCTGTACTACCTGGTCAACCAAAGTTGTCTCCTCCGAACATTTTCCGGTCAAATTGACTGCAGACTCATCGCTGAAGGCAACTTATCGATTAGACAGGTTACGATCGCCAAATGTACGTGTTGCGCATTGGATGTGCAGTACCGCTTCCACTGCCATCCTGATTGTTGTTGGGTCACTAAATTTCATGGCTTCTTGGGCGGCATTCCGATCGCGGATGCCCCGTAGGAAGGCTGGTACTGATAGGTTATCGTACAAGTCCTTGTTCATATCCGGATAACCCTCCACTGTTAGTGCGTATACCCTATCTGCGAAGGTATCTAAACTCTCGCCCTCCTCCTGTTTTAAAACTGACAACTCTGCTCTGAGAGTTGTCCTAGCGACGGGTCTGGTGTGGCCATATCTCATACCGAGGTACTCTATGCAATCACTATAGTCATAGCGTTCGTCTTTGGGTAGGCTTCTATGAGCCGTTAGAGCTGGCCCTCGAAGGCATGACACCAATCGTGTCATCTTTTCATTTGGGTCCCAGTTGTAAGCCTCGGCTATGAATTCGAACTGGTGAATCCAGTTATCCCATTCACCTGGTTTACCATCAAACTTGTCGATAGTGACATTTCTGTCATTTGCCCTACGAGATATCTCGAGGCCATTCCTATTGTCTTGGCGTCGTTGACTGTGGTTGGGACGTTCCATTGGTCGGTCATCCCCAGGTTCAGTGAAATACCGATCGTGGCTAGATCGTTCGTGTGGATATCGTTGCGGACCATCGTAATCATTGTTGGGGAGGGTGTCTATTGTATCGACATGCACCGCTTCCATTGGCAGGGACTTGTGCTCATCGCGATGCTTAGTTTCTCCTATATTCCCCCATGTACATGGTGTTGGATCTGTTTGTGCGTACTTCGGTCGGGCTCCTGAAGAGAACCCGGCACATATTTCCACAACCGGGCCTCTTTCCGGGCCGAACACCTTTGCCTGTAAGGCACGTATGGTTGCTTCAATTGTGTCCTGTTTAGTTTCTCAGTTATTTCAAACAACGCTTTCTGCATCGATTCGATGACATATTCATTCCTGTCAAACCTATCCTCTAGTTGAGAGAATCTGGCCCCAACCTTGGTTATGCTGTCGTAAATACGCTCTGTTGAGACTGTACGACTAGGGCTACCAAATTCAAATTCGTCCGTTTGTTTGACATCCTGTGTAGTTGTTTGATTGTCGATTTCTGAATCGACATTCCCATTACCCTGAAGTTCTTTTTGTCTTCTTGGTGGTGCCATGTTCAGTGGCATTTAGTCTCATTATATGGCTATACAATACGTTTTAAACTGTGGATGGAACACCCAATTAGTTTAGAAGATAATTATTTTAAAAGACAGCTACCGGACAATAATTTATGAATTATCAACTATCAATTGTTACCTGTAATAAGGCACAGTGTAACAAGATTCCCCTTCATGCCTTTCTATATAGTTGCAAACGGTGGAACTGATATCCTCAACTTATTGACTAATGTCAGCGAGTTATCGTTAACCAGCAGCGTTATTTCAACTAGATAACCAGTTTAACGAATGTTGTGTGGAGACAATGAATTTAATGTTGGCCTACAATGCGAGTGGACAATGCGCTTTGTCCGCGAAGTCACCCGTGTGTAATTGCCAATTGAACCACGCCCTTGTTGCTCCGTGGTGAGGTACAAGGGAATGTGCGAAGTATTTAATTACAGTTAACTGACATCGCAATATATAGAAGCTTCGTAGTCAAAATTTATATGTACTTGGACAACATAGATATAACTTAGTAAATTGTCGTATTCATTGTTGTCCTGGGCGTTACCCGTATAACAAGTTTGCCGTTTTTCCGAATAACTTAGTAAATTGTCGTATTCATTGCTGTCCTGGCCGTTACCCATATAACAAGTTTGCCGTTTTTCCGAATAAGTTTCGGAACAAAAATAGACTGAATAAATGAGAACGCGTATAAATTCACATAGTACAGTCGACTTGACGTTTGAAATTATATCGACTTAGTTCCCTCGGTAAACTGGTGGCGTAGTTGTTGTTGTCATGGGCGTTGTCCCGTATAACAAGTTCGTTGTCTTTCTGAATAAATTAAGAAAAGGTTGAACGAATGAACGGAACTGCGCAAAAATTCACATAGCATCATCAATTTGACGTTTGGAATTTGCGACTTATTTGCCCAAAATGTATTTGAACAGCTTTTCATGTTAATAATAATAATAATAATAATAAGATAACTTCTATTGCGCCTAAATCCTTGGAAACCAAGCTCAGAGGCGCATCAAAACAAAAGGGTTGGTCAATCTCAAAGTCCATAAGTAGTTTTCCAGTTGTCAACAGATGGGTCAAGGCGCTAGGGAGCTAAGGTGGATAAGCAAGGTTGTAAAGATACGTTTTTAAATGACGACGGAATTTTGTAATATTTTCAACTGATCTAACACTAAGAGGAAGCATATTCCAAAGAGTTGGTGCAGCAACAGAAAAAGCCCTAGTTCCAATGTTAGTGTTGGCTCTAGGAACAAAAAGTAGGTCAGAACTAGATGATCGAAGCTGGATAGATTTTCTTACAGGAGTAAGCAATAAATGCAAATAAGATGGTTGCTTATTGGACAGTGCCTGATATGTAATGGTACAGATCTTAAAAATTATACGATATCGTACAGGAAGCCAATGTAAAGACTTCAAAAGTGGCACAGAGCGAGAAAAACGAGGAGATCTTGTAACTACTCTTGCTAGACAATTTTGGACACGCTGAAGTTTTGTGATATCCTTGCTAGCGATATTATAAAGGAGGGAATTGCAATAGTCAATTCTGCTGCTAACAAGCGCTGTTGCAATAGTCTTAGCAACAGAAAATGACATATACCGGCGAATACGACGAAGATCACGAATATGATAAAAACAGCAGCGACATGTTTGAGATATATGTTGTCGGAAATTGAAGTTTCTATCAAAGATTACTCCTAGATTACGCACCGAGGTTGCTGGCGTGATGTACTGATTCAAAATACGCGTAGGGAAAAAACCATCCAGTTTACAACGCTGCATTCGAGTACCAATAATGATCAATTCAGTTTTAGTTGCATTTAATTTCAACTTGCTGTCAGTCATCCAATGGAAGATATCTTGAAGGCAATCACTAAGTTGGTTAAGGGAGCGATTTGTATCCGGGGTAGCCAACGAAATGTAAATCTGAGTGTCATCAGCATAAAGATGATGATCTAAGTTATGTTTTTGTATAACAGAGCTTAGTGGCGTGGTGTAAAGAGTAAAAAGCAAAGGCCCAAGAACAGAACCCTGGGGAACACCAAATAAAGCCGGCAGTGCAGCTGAAAAGCAGTTCCCAATCTTTATAGTTTGGTATCTATCAGTTAGATACGAAGAAAACCAGCTCAGAGCTGTGCCAGATATGCCGTACCACTTTAATAGGCGTTCAATGAGAATGCTGTGATCAATCGTGTCAAACGCGGCAGAGAGATCTAGTAAGGTAAGTGCAGTCACTTTACCATTATTAATGTTCAAGGTAATGTCATTATGAACCTTTAAAAGGGCAGTCTCTGTTGAATGAAACTGCTTATATGCTGATTGTGACACATTAGTTAACACATTTGTGCTAATGTGAGACCTTAGACGACTTGCTACAACCTTTTCTAGTATTTTGGAAATGAAGCTGAGATTAGAAATAGGTCTATAACTGTTTAGGTCTTGCTTAGGCAGAGATGACTTCTTAAGAAGTGGTGTGACATGGGCGTATTTAAAATCATCAGGAAAACAGCCAGAGCAAAGTGATGCATTTATAATATTTGTTATAGGTCCAATTAGTGTATCGAGACATGCTTTTAGCAGCATTGTTGGAAATGGATCAAGTGCACAAGATTTATTTGGGGAGGACATAATTATTTTCCTAACTTCATCAACTGTTGCAGGTTCAAATGATACAAGTTGAGAATTTACTTGTGGAAAGTCCACACTGACATTACTTATATTATGATGTGGGAAAGCAGAACGAATGATACTGATTTTATTCTTGAAGTGACTAGAGAACGAATCACATAGAGACTTAATTGACATATGATCAGGTAACGATGGAGTAGGCCGTCTGTGTAGAATGTTATTGATGCAGTTCCATAACTGACGCGGATTATCAGACTTATTTATGACCATATCTGTAAAATAATCTGATTTAGCTTTAGCCATTTGTCTGTTACAGAGGTGACATTGCTTAGAATAACGCGATCTATCTAATGGCGAGCGTGATTTGCGCCATACACGCTCTAAATAACGACGACGCCTTTTAGATAGTATAATTTCAGAAGTCATCCATGGAGCCGGTGGCCTTTCTGACACCCATTTGGATTTTATAGGTGCATGTTTGTCAAGTAGTGCATTGAGTACTTGACAGTACTGTTTATATAAGTCAGATAGATGTTTTTTTGGATCTGTGATAAGGTCAGATATAAGGATATCAGCCATTAAAGCTGTAATGTCAATCCTATGAATGGCTCTGTAAGACACATTGTGTTTCGATTGTAAAGGGGCTATAGAACCATTAATATTGGCAATGACAGTATGGTGGTCTGATAACCCATCTGAAACAGTAGGTGCTTGGATATTATTACAAGTTGAACGGGTAATCAAGAGGTCAAGCCAATGGCCATGTATATGTGTCGAAAAGGTAACATGTTGTTTCAAATCAAATGATGCCAGAATATCATCAAACGTAGTTGTAGTTGAAGAAGGTATATCCAAATGTAGATTAAAATCACCAAGAATGTAAAATTCTGAGTGAATGACTGCCAGATTTTCCAACATATCCTGAAAGTCTTCAAAGAAATTGGCAGGATGTCCTGGAGGGCGATAGATACAAACAAAGTGTGCGGAGAAAGAAGAATCTGAAATTTCAGCAAAGATGGACTCAAAACTAGAGTATTCAGGGTTAGAATGTAATTTAACTTTGAACTGCTGTGATATAAAAAAGCCAACACCACCTCCTCGGCCGACTAAACGTGGTCGATGGTGAAAGGTGTAACCAGAAGGGGAAACGTCAGCAATGCATGCATGTGTATCATGTGGTCTAAGCCAGGTCTCAGTTACAGCTAGAATGTTTATTTTCTTTGAAATTAATAAATCACAAAGTGAGGCTGTCTTATCTCGTACAGATTGAACATTTGTAGTGGCCACCCGAATGTGTCGTCTAACAGATGGCCCAGGATTGAGACTTACATCTCCTGCTAGTAATAAAATTATTGCTAATTTCAATGTAGGCGTAGAGCGGGGGATTGGCAGTAACTTTCTATTATAACAAACATGAAGACATGGCAGACTATGCAAAATTGAAATAGAATGATGAATTTTAGTGTGATTAGGAAAAAGCACATTAAAATGATTATATCTCAATGGTTTGCATAAAACAAAATCGATGTCCCTTACAACAACAGAACAAGACAAGCAGAAAACACCAAATAGGAATAATGGTGACATAATTATGTTAGATTATTATCATATTTAGTAGAAAATAATAGACCAAAACCATATCATTTTATATCATATAGATAATAAATAGTAAAGAATGTTAAACCCAGAGCTAAGGCTAAGCCTACGGCGTAACTACCGTAACTTAAGTAAAAACTAAATTATATTTACAAGATCAGTAGAGTCTCAATTTTAACAATAAAGCCTACTTTATTTAATTAGAAAATGTTGAACCGGGGCCAACTCCGGTAACTAAATTGAGACTTACAGGCCTATTAAGGGAGGAAGAACTATTTATATTTATTATAATTCACTCAGTCAGCCGTAGCCTTAGTCTTAGATAGGCAGAAACTGACTGTAGTATCAATCACTCAATGCCATTAACTGCACCATGATTCCTTTTTAAATACCGTATTTATTGTAATAATATAAAATGCCAATAGTAATCTAAAAGGTCAATTGAAAAAACTCACAGGCAGCATGTTTTGTAACTTCATAATTTAACAGTATAATTGGTACAAACGACAACATTTAAACAAACAAAAAACTGAACATTGCCGACCGGCGAAAGTGAGCGATAATCATAACGGCTTTAACGCCGATTTTATTAAGTTGAATATGACTAGACCAAAACTTGTTAAAATATGCCTATAATTTAAATATACTTAGCTTGTGGTTGAATTCTTGATTCTGTAGCGCATTACAAGTTACATAATATTAAAAGTAATCTATTCAAAATAATTAGTATGCTATAATTGAACATTAAACGAAGGATAAATTTTGAAAAGTAAACATTATGCCACGCCCCCTAGCGACCAGTTGGCCTACAAAGGCGCGTGGACGTACATATACTTCTGGTACCAATGTGGTAAAGAGCGAACGGTTAATAAATGGTAACTTACGTGGCTCGCTCTTGATGTTTGGTTGCTGCGTTGCGTTCTGTGGTTGCCATTGATCCTAAGCCAGCACATCGGAAGTAGGATGTCTTGCTCGGGTGGATCGGAGTGGCGCGCTTGGTATGGGTGTGGTTGGGGTTTATATACAGGGCAGGGGTATTGGTGTGCAGTGGTGTGTGCAAGGGGTAGTAGGTGGGTGGCGATGAGCAGTGCTCATCGTTACAAGTGTAAAAAAAGTTGGTTAAATGGTACCTTGCTTTTGTATTAACGTACATTTACTTTCAATATCTTGTTTTGCTATTTGCAGTATTCTCTAAATCATAAAAAAAAAATCTCTTAGTGCAATTTGTCACTCACTTGTGTCGTGACTTGTGATGCATTTTCTGTTAATACCCTTTTTGCATTTATAAATATTGGAAATGTGTTGGTTAAAATGCAGTAGAATGCATTAGCTCCTACCACTAGAAATAGTTTTATTCTTGGGCCATCTTGTCAAAAGGTCCTGACTTTTTTCTATTACATCGCCTTTTTTTATAGAATTTTTTTTCTAAACATAATCTGTTTTTTTTCTATCTCTGACACTTTAAGTAGCTACTTATCATGCACTGCTTTAGCTTTACATGAACAAAATACAAATATTATTAAACAAAATCTAGTAACTGAAACACTAAAGGCACACACTCTTACCAAAACATTAATGCACGTTGAAAATTTGCTGATCTCATTAAAATAAAACATACACTGAAATGATAACTGACGAAACTTTTCTCCAATTTACAGGTGGTATTACAAATAATTGTCTAAATAATATTCTAAACATCAGTAATACTGTTGATAAAAATAATGAATTGCCAACAATACGTCGATCATCATATTATGATTTTGAATTTTTTTATTTGTTAGTTCAAAATAATAAGAAACATTTCAGTATCCTAACCTCAAATATACAGTCGATTAATGCACAGTTTAGTGAGCTCGAGGCATTTGTAAATGACTTGTCTTCCTTAAATTTTAAATTTAGCATAATATGTCTCCAAGAGTGCTGGTTATCAGATAATGATGACTTATCACTAATTCAATTAAATGGATATGACTGTATATCCCAAGGAAAAAGTTGCAGCACCAAAGTATATATAATATAATATATATATAGATAAACACTTTGATTATGAAGTAAAGATTAAATAAAATATGTATGAACAAGGGGAGGGACAAATAATACAAGTACCATAGGTAAATGGAGGAGACTTATCGCAGACAGTCACTATAGGAAATATATACCACCAAGGCCTTTAACTGAAAACTATAATGAATTTATCAATGAATTTATAATGGTCATATCATCTATATAACATCATCAAAACAACAACCTTATTCTTGCAAGGAACTACAATATAAATATGCTAAAACATAAATGAGCAACAACACTGTTGCACTTTCTTTGACATGTTAACTTCATTTAGTCTCTTCCCCCAAATTACTCTTCCTACAAGGTTCACAACATGTACAGGTACATTTATTGATAATTTTTTAGTAATTTAACAAAGCATATTTTGCAAAGTACAGCAGGAATGTTAATTTAAAAATGTTCTGATCACCATATTTTATGCTTATGAACACTGCTCTAAAAGAGGAACATACTAAAAAATTATGTTAATGTACAAAATAAAGAGGCTATGTTAAAAGTCAGAAATTATATAATCTCTTCTGAAATACATAACAAATTAGATACAAGTTCAAATGCTGATCCAAACCATAATTATAACATTATCATCCATGAAATAAGTCGAGCTAAAAATAAATATATGACTAGAAAATTAGTGAAAATTAATAATTATAAACATAAAAAATCTACATGGATAACTCAAGGCTTGCTAACCTCAATACGATACACAGACAAACTTTACAACCAATTAAAAATCACAAACCCTGAATCTTCTGAATATGGTGTATTATTGATTAATCTAAAAATATACGATAGTATTTGGAAAACGAAATTTTCGCAAAGCAAAGCAATCATATTTTGACAAATGTTTTAATCAATTTAAATTTGATATAAAAAACACTTGGAAAACTATAAATGAAATCATGTCTAAACTAAAATTAATAAATCATTTCCAAAATATTTTAAAGAATCCAATTCAATTGTGGCAGACAAATTAGAAATTGCAAATGAATTCAATACATTATTGACTAATATAGGTAGTAATCTGGCTAATGATATTAAATACAAAGTCATTCATGATCATTCATATTATCAAAATAAAATAGTAAACTGTAATTTTACATTTAAATATGTTGAAGAAGATACCATAAAGAGAACAATAATTAATCTACCCAACAAAAGTAGATGTGTGATGGTCTCTCTACCAAACTGCTAAAAATGCTTGAACCTGCACTAACCAAATCTTTAACTTTATTAACAAATCAAGTATTAACCACAGGAATATTCCCTGATAAACTAAAAATTGCTAAGGTAATTCCCATTTATAAAAAGGGGAGCCAGCAGTATTCAATAATTATAGACCTATATCTCTTCTACCAGCTATTTCAAAAGTACTTGAAAACATTATTTTTGACCAATTATCATCTTATTTAAAAGACTAAGCTTTTGTTTGACCATCAGTATGGATTCCAACTGAATATGCAGCACTAGAATTAATAGATAGAATAATAACCAAACTGGATCAGGATGAAATACCCATTAATATTTACCTAGATCTTTCCAAAGCCTTTGAAACCATTGATCGTTTAATTTTAATTGACAAATTGAAATATTATGGTATACATGGAACACATCTGAACTTATTCAGCAGTTACCTAACAAATCGTAAACAATATACGGAAATTTACAATATAAAATCAAATATGTTATCAATAATAACAGGTGTACCACAAGGCTCAATCTTAGGACCCGTGTTATTCATCATATACATCAATGATTTTGCACAAGCCAGTAAAATGTATAATTTCATAATTTATGCTGATGATACAACTCTATCAAGTACACTAAACACTTTCAGTGATAACATACATGACGAAAATTTAGAATCCTTAATAAATGAAGAACTTTTAAAAATAAATGAATGGCTCAAAATAAATAAATTATCGCTAACCACAGCAAAATCGAAAACAAAATATACAGCCACTTACTCTGAAGATAGACAATATAAATATTGAACAAGTCAAAGAATTAAATTTTTGGGGTTTAATTTTAGATACAAATCTAAACTAGAAAAAGCACAGTGAAAAAATATCAAATACTTGTTCTAAAAAAATGTGCATTTTTAATCAATTGAAACATGTGTTACCTCTTCATATTAAAATAATATTATATAGTTCTTTAATAATGCCACACATTAATTATTGCACCATGGCGTGGGGCTTTCAATCAAATAGAATAATAAAACTTAAAAAAGCCCTGAGAATTATTACCTTAAGTAATTATACTTCCCACACAGAACCACTTAACAAAAAAACTCAACTTGTTAAAAGTAGATGACATTCTTAAATTACAAGAATTAAAATTTTACTATAAATATTTACATAATGACTTACCAGTTTACTTACAAAAGTGGAGGATAATGTTTAACTATGAGGTACATAATCATGATACAAGAGTCAAGAATAAAATATACACTTATAAAATTAAATATGACATAATTTACCACTTTTATTAAATAACATTCCGGAAAAGCTTAGTACAGTGTACGCACAGTTCACAAGGATTTGCTAAGTATGTTAAACTATATTTTTTACAAAACTATCAAGTAACATGCACCAGGCAAAATTGCTATATATGTATGCAAAATTAAGAACCGACAACCACCTGTCAACTTGATACAGTACAAAACAGTGCCTAAACGACAAACTCAATAATCATGTAAGCTTGCTCACACTACACACATGCATACATATTATGGGTTTTTGTTTTCTTATTCTGGAAGACTTTGATTAGGTGATGTATTGATTCAGTTAAAATTTTATTACAAAAGGTGGCTCCTCGATAGCGACTACCACAGTCTTAGAGGAATCTCCTGACCCTACTTTTCGTTATTTATCATACGTTATGCCATGTTTACTATAAGGTTATACATTTGTATTATTTTTTTTTTTGGACATGGATGTATTGTGTATATTATTTGAAATGTCTGGGTCAAATAAAACAAATTCTTCATGTCTGTACTTATCAATGTTCATGTAAGTATCAGCAGCTGTTCATTTAGACTCAACATAGTCCTTATGTGAACACATGTATGGAGCATCCACAATTTAACATACATGCGAGTCCGCATCAATCAAGTCTGTACTCATCAGTGTTCATGTAAGTAACATCAACTGTTCATTTAGATACAACATAGTCCTTGTATTTGCTAGGTAGCTTGGACTTGTTGATTCTCTCAAACTTCCTGGGTGTCGTTGGACGTACCTGAGAGTGTGGTTCTGTCTGGTCACTAATGACTAAATCCCCATTTTTAATCCTTTGGCCGAAGGTCCAAGGGATTATTACCATCACTCTGGGTCCGCCGTTAGCTGCCGTATCTTAGAAACAGTTCAGCAACTTTTTCTCTAATTTTGCATAGTTATATCTTAGGGCACTGCCAGTATGTACGAGAAATCTGTATTTGACTGAATCATTCTAAGGACTGGTAAAAATTTAACATTTTGCCTATTTTTTTAAAACTGTTCAGCAACTTTTTCTCTAATTTTGCATAGACATTTCATGTGGTAGTGCCACTTTACACAAGAAATCTGTATTTTATTGAATCATTCTAAGGGTTCCAAAGGTCCCCTAAAATGCTAAATTTGCTAACTAAATGGTCTACTGTAGCAGCAGATCTAGCAGTCTTCCAGTCCTTTTGTTCAACTAATCCCTTTTCCCACAACATCTGTCACACCTCACTGTGGCTGGCTGGTGAAAGTGTGACTAATCTGTAATTGGTCACTGGCAGAGGATTGGGTCACTGTGGCTGCTGGTGGAAAGTATGACTAATATGTAATTGGTCACTGGCAGAGTCTTGGGTCAACAGACACAGCACCCTCTAGACCCCTGGACAGTTGTGCCTACATTCTAAGGGGTCATCCTGAAACAACCACATGTCAACCATTAGAAGAGTTGACATAGTTCCGCTATATACAAGAAATCTGTATTTGATTGAATCATTCTAGTATCATCAGCATATAGTAGAACATACATTTGCAAGAAGATGTCTACATCATCATCACTAAGGTTGTAAATTTCACCAGCTGCCTTTTTAAGTCCCTTATAATTATTACTAACAGTGTTCAAAATCATTCAGGTAAATAGTAAATAACAAAGGAGACAAGTTTTCTCCTTGTGGTAACTCTACATCATATGAGAAGAAGGCTGACACAGCCCCCCAAAATGCAAAATGTTTACACTATCTAGTGATGTGGTTTTGAGAAGGGCCCTTTAGACTATCCCCTAACAGTAGATTTTGTGTATTGTACCAGAAACAGAACACTATTCCCCTTCCCAAAACATCTGTCACATGCGGAGTCTGTGTCTTGTATGGATATATATTTTTATGAAGTTGTTTTATATTAGCAGAAAGTTAATTGAAATGAGTTATTCTTAGGCCACAGAAAAGTAATTCTCGGTTTCTCATCAATGCATGTATTTAAAAATATGTGCCACAACATTTCTTTTTTTATTATAATTATTCCTCTAAATGTAAGACGTGGTGCAATATGTGAACAGTAAACATGTCAACATTTTACTTCTACCATAACCCTTAATGATCTGTAACTATGATTCCCCAAAAAAACATTTGATTAATAATTACCTACAGGGTTGTTTGATTTATGCCGGGCAGAAACTGTTTCAGCCTGGCAGAAACGGCATCAATAGGAAATACATGCCATTGATAGGCAAACGTGTTCTTTTTATAGAAAACGTCAGTTTCTTTCTGTACCTGTCTACGTATGATAACCATTTGTCCGCCCTGCTCACAATAAACATCACATGAATGATAAAAGGAAGATCACTGCCACTTAACTTGTGGATTATTATTATAAAACTGCTCTGCTACTGCTTGGTGGACAGTTAATTAGTGGGTCAAGTTCAAATACATCAGCACGTTTTTCACACCTGCATGGTAGTTTAGGCTCAGTAGTGTGCTGGCAGCTACTAAACCTACAGGGTTGTGTGAAAAGGATAGTTGACAGAAGAACTAACTTCAAAGCACCATTGCATTCATTTAGCCAGGCAGCAGTCACACTGTCCCAGTGTCTGCTGCTATGTTTATATAATAATTAGATAGGCTTAATGATCCCAATACACCAATCTGTTGGCACAATGTCAGATAATAGAACTAGGTTAAACATCTTAACAATAACTATAATTAGTTCTGTGGGGCTGTTTTTTTCTCAAAAACTGTTCAGTAACTTTTTCTCTAATTTTTACATTTCATGTGGTAGTGCCTGCTATTGTTTGATAGACTCCTGTTAAACTGGACAGTTGTAGGTTTTAAACTGTGTCAAACAGTGAGTCTACCTTTTGCTCTCAAATATTTGTCCTCTTAGTTTTACACATAAAGATATAATCTAACATAACTTGATAAGTTTTTGTAGCAGCACATTTGTACTTCCAGTGTATCATTGCAACATAACATAACATATTTGCTCTCAAATATTTGTCCTCTTAGTTTTACACATAAATATATAATCTAACATAACTTGATAAGTTTTTGTAGCAGCACATTTGTACTTCCAGTGTATCATTACAACATAACATACATACTGTGTGCCACATTTGAATGTCATGCATGTAATATTTCCATGCAGTCCATTTGCATGTATAATGTAAAACTTCAACAGCTGTTTTCTTCATTTTCACTTTTTGACCCTTACCATATTCAATGCTCCATAACTTCGCCAATTTTTGTAGCAGTCATAATTTTTGAAACCGTGTAAAGCACCCTACCCAACCTTTACAAGAATGTAAGAAAACAATGTTACAATTTTTTCGACTTATCACTCATTTGGTCAGGGATCACATATAGACGTATTAGTCCAAAGGACTTCAGGGCCACTTGGCCCATTTTTTACTGAAATGAGCGAACTCGTCTGACACCAGCTGTGGACAATTGTCACTAACTACAGTGTCTGGGATTCCCATCCTAGCATAGTGAGCTTTGAGCTTTGCGATTACTGCCTTGGAGCCAGTGGTTGGTAGGTAGTCTATTTCCAAGACGGTTGATCTGTAGTCAGTGGTGACTAAGTAGTCCTTTCCTTGGTAAGAGAACAGGTCGACACCAACCTTCTGCCATGGACGGTCCAGCACATCATGGCTCATCAGAGTTTCCTTAGTCTGAGAACGTTCGAACTCACGACAGGCTTCACACGTTTGGATGTACTCTTTGATTTTGCATTCATCCCATGCAAAAACACCAACTCCCTTGCACAAGTATTTTGTTGTGGAACACCAACCCATCAGTGATGGCCAACTCATCTCTCAAGTGGTAGTAAGGCACAGCAGGTGGCGGCACATCTGGCTTCTTGGGCCAGCCATGTTGCAGGACAGTTGTCAGCACTTATAGAGTGGCATCTTACTCGGTAACATTACGAATGTCCTGGACAACATCTTCTCTTATGGATAGATAGTTCACAGCGTGGATAACTTCGAACTCGGCGGTCGGTTGTTCCTGTCCAGCTGGCAGGAAGGCACGTGACAGTGTGTCAGCAAGAGACATCTTGCCTTCCAGGTACTTGACATCAATGTCATTCGCAAGTGCACGTAGGAGCATGCCCTGTAGATGCGTGGGTGCTCTGTCCAGAGGTTTCTTTGTTATTGCCTCAAGTGGCTTGTGGTCACTGTAGACAAGGATGGGGCGACCATAGATGAACGGATGCCACTTCTCAAGAGCAAAGACGACGACGATCTTTCTCTGTAATGACATATCTGGACTCTGTGTCAGTCAAAGCATGACTGGCGTAAGCAATTGGTCTTCCTTCCTAAAGTAGTGCACATCCCAGGTCATAGTTGCTAGCATCACACTGAATGACCAGTTGCTTACTCTGGTCAATGTAAGCCAGAGTATGTACCTCAGCCAGGAGTTGTTTCAGTGTTGTGAAAGCTTTCTTCTGAGCATCTCCCCACATCAAGGCAACATCTCGTTGTACAAGAGCAGCAATGGGACGGAATACATCAGTCAACTTGGGTACGTATCTCGCCAGGTATGTTACTGTACCTCTTAGCCTCTGCACAGCTTCCCCGTCACACGACTCTTCATCTTCAAAACAGCTTCGACCTTGGATGGGTCAGGTTTCAGACCATTAGCTATGACAACATGGCCTAAGAACTGGATTTCATTCTCATTGAAACGACATTTCTCATGGTTTGATCCCATGTTCCTTGCATCTTTGGAGCAGCTTCTGGATCTTGACACAGAGGTCAGAGTCATCAGATCCATCGATGATAATATCATCAGCAACACAGTGAACATTATCCAGCCCTCCCAGTGCCTGTTGTAGACATTTTTGGAAAATTTCACTGCTGACTTTCAAGCCGAAAGGTAGTCGTCGCCAACGATACCACCCAAACGGTGTTGCAAAAGTAGTTAGTAGGCTATATTCTTCATCCAGTTCGCTGTGTAGATATCCTTGTTGCAAGTCACACACAGCAAATTTCCTGGAGTTCACAAGCTTCGGTAGAATGTCGTCCAGCACAGGAAGCTTGTAGTGTTCACGCTTCAGGGCTAGATTGAGAGGCCTAGGACCAATACATATCCTGACAGCCCCAGAACGTTTCTTGGCCAGAGACATTTGGTTCAACCAATCAGTGGGTTGGTCCACTTTGACTATGACACCAGTGTGCTCTAGTCGGTCTAGCTCATCTTTCACAGAACTATTAAGTGATTCTGGTAGAGTACGAGGTTCAGCATTTTGTTCCAGTGTGAGACGAATTTTCCCACCAGGAAGCGAGCCGAGTTTACCATCGAACACTTCAGGATAGTCTCTTCAGTGCCTAGGGTTTGAGCAACTCTACAGCCGGACACTGATGATACAGTTTTAAAGTTCTCGTAGTTCACCGTGATGAGCTTTATGCAGTGAGCCGCTTTACGGCTGAGTAGTGGTGTCAGTTCGTCATGATCCACTATGACATCGTCCACTTTGAAGTTGTTTCCTGTAGCAGGATTTACGGTTTTAGCTCGGCATTTGCTGAGAGCTCCAGTCTTCACATTGTTTCACATCTTCAGAGTGATTGGTTCTGGGCGGATATCTTTCTCCTTCACATACTTCTTGGGCAGAATGCTGACAGTTGTACAACAGTCAACCTGCATCTTCACTGACTGCTTTTCGACCAGCATGCTGCAAAGAATGGGACCATCTTGAGCTATCTGAGTCTGATCCATCTTGTACACTGTGAACAGTCTTAGGGCATTGTGCGGAGCCGCTGATATGGTTTTGGCCCCTACACGCATCATACATCTTGCCCCATGCAGGGCAGAGTTCTTTCTTCATGGGGTGCGTTTTACAGCAGAATTTGCATTTTCTCTGACTAGCAGATTTTCTTCCACCGAATGTCGACTTGGTAGTGTAGCGTCTGTATCTGGTGTCGACTCGATTCACTGCTTTTTTATTCATCAACCAGTTGAACAAATCAATGTGTCGCCAACAAGAGCCTGCGCCAGGACAAACAAATCAATGTGTCGCCAACAAGAGCCTGCGCCAGGACAAACAAATCAATGTGTCGCCAACAAGAGCCTGCGCCAGGACAAACAAATCAATGTGTCGCCAACAAGAGCCTGCGCCAGGACAAACAAATCAATGTGTCGCCAACAAGAGCCTGCGCCAGGACAAACAAATCAATGTGTCGCCAACAAGAGCCTGCGCCAGGACAAACAAATCAATGTGTCGCCAACAAGAGCCTGCAGCAGGACAAACAAATCAATGTGTCGCCAACAAGAGCCTGCAGCAGGACAAACAAATCAATGTGTCGCCAACAAGAGCCTGCGCCAGGACAAACAAATCAATGTGTCGCCAACAAGAGCCTGCGCCAGGACAAACAAATCAATGTGTCGCCAACAAGAGCCTGCAGCAGGACAAACAAATCAATGTGTCGCCAACAAGAGCCTGCAGCAGGACAAACAAATCAATGTGTCGCCAACAAGAGCCTGCGCCAGGACAAACAAATCAATGTGTCGCCAACAAGAGCCTGCGCCAGGACAAACAAATCAATGTGTCGCCAACAAGAGCCTGCGCCAGGACAAACAAATCAATGTGTCGCCAACAAGAGCCTGCGCCAGGACAAACAAATCAATGTGTCGCCAACAAGAGCCTGCGCCAGGACAAACAAATCAATGTGTCGCCAACAAGAGCCTGCGCCAGGACAAACAAATCAATGTGTCGCCAACAAGAGCCTGCGCCAGGACAAACAAATCAATGTGTCGCCAACAAGAGCCTGCGCCAGGACAAACAAATCAATGTGTCGCCAACAAGAGCCTGCGCCAGGACAAACAAATCAATGTGTCGCCAACAAGAGCCTGCAACATAGCAAAGAAAATCAGCAACATAAGAAACAGCCAAGCAGCTTCGAGTGGAAAAAATTCAATTGTGGATTAGCCACATGCTAACGACGCCGAACGTGACGACACGGGCAGAAGTGACGACGCGAAACGCGACGACCCGGGCAGGTATCACCGACAACACTACCGCAGTCTCCACTCGGTCCACAACACCATCGTCTTCCCGGTGAACGATGGCAGTCAACGTAATTTGTTTTGGTTTTGATTGAAAAAAATGCGTAATGTAATTTCAACATTTCTTCGATGGCAGTAACATGGCAAACACAAAAATGCTACATTGCTGTTTAAGTTGAGTGTCACGTGCTTTCAATTAACCGGACCCCTCTAGGGAAATAACGAAGTACATGCGTTCAATGTATTGGGCGCCAAAAACTCGAACGCTCCCGATTACTCGTATTTGCATAAAAAGAATAACGGGCCAGCACGCGAATGCTAAAAAAGTAAATTGTCCGTTAACTCGGCTAAAACGATGCCATCGTAATTTGACCGAATCGAGTGTTACAAAACAGTTTTAGCAGGAAGAGAAGTTAACGCAACGTTAACAAGGTGTAAAATGCGGTCGGCAATTTGTTTATTGGCAATTCAAACACAGGAAACTTTCTCACAACAATGCCGACACAAGTTTTTGTAGTGCCAGTTTTTGACTAAGAGCAGTAATTAACAATGTGTATAAGCTGTTGCATTAAAACATTATCCATTTGAATATTGCGACAAACAATACACACGCCACGGGTGCGTAGAGTATTTCCAGGAACTGCCCTGTGAAGTCTATGCTAGTGTCAGCGAAAGGCTCCTCGTGTACGGCACCTGTCACATAGCCCGTCATATATAAAGGGCTAGTTCGGGTCATTACATAGTTGACGGATTTGTACCCGTCTGTAAAAATTCTGACCTGCTCCCGACCGACTCAGCCCGTCTAAGTGACGGGTCTCTGCATTAGTCAATGATTTAAATTCCAGGGATGTCACAGTTATAATGGCCTTGCATACACATGTCGATCTGAAGCTCAGGTTTTTGTTGTTAGTTGATATTAGTACGTGTATTATTTCATGTCAAGACAAACTGCGTTTTGCATGGTATCGTATTCGCGGGTATCGATTAGCAAGTTAAGTCGGTGTATCTCATCCAGGTTTGTCATGGGGAGCATTTCTTTTTGACCACCTGTAAACTAACCTAAATGCAATATCTATATCAAATTATAAATATATAGTGCTAATGTATACATGTGGCTGATTTGTTTGCCACTAAAAGGCTTTCACGTGGTATTGCATTTTCTGATCATTTGACTACCCGATATGTTTTTTTCGGAGATGATCTCGGCAAAATTTGACTGGGATTACACATAAATTATTTATACATATGTAATCTATTTTAAGGTATGCATATAATATTTAATATTATAATAAAGGTTGTTTCTATCTCAGTTTAATGCACATGGAAAGTTGCATTTTGCGTAGTGTCGGTTAAATAGAATTTAGATGAAAATAATTATAACAAATTAGTCATTCATGTTAGCGCAACAATTTTTTTAACATATTGTGTGCCCACATTTATTATTCGTCATATGATGTATTATTTGTGCATATCCGTTGAATTGTTTGAATGGCGGGCCATTTAATGAAATAAAATAAATGTGTCCAGGTTTCATGAGAATCGACCATATATGTGTGCGTGCGTGCATGAGTGTGTAACTGTTATTTTTTGTATTGCCATCATATTGGCCTTTGCATAGCTGTATCAATCAGCCCAAATCCACAGGCCAATATGGTTACCTTACCATGGTTACAGGACTTATTAACAATTCTACACATTTTCAAGCACTTTGACTGTCTATGGGCATTAAATTCACCTTCAACATTTTTAACTGAATATGACGTGACTAAATTCCTGCAACTGCGTTGCCGTGCGGCAGTATTGACATGCATCTGTATCAATGTGTGATGATATTTCATATTATCAAAACAACGGAATTATTTTTTCTTGGTGAACTTAAACCCTAAAATGGGTTGAACTGAATTTAGCATATACGTGATCTAGTGAAAACAGTGTGTGGTTATATCTTGATGATAATTTTAATCAGCATGTACACTAAACAGTAGAACCTCACTTTACGGTCACCTCAGTAATACAGCCACCTCATAATTAAGGTCACCCTAAGACAATGCAGAATTATTTACAATACAGTAAAATATAGGAAATTAGTCCCACTAATAAGGTTACCTTGCTGTTCAGGTTACCTTCACCTAGTCAAGCCCAGATCCAAGAGAACTGTACCCCGATTTTATTTTCCAATAAAAAAATTCTATTCCAATTCCAGTTAATTTTTGAAAATCAATTCCTGCAACTGTCAATTGCTGTGCACAGGTGACATTGAGTTGTCTGGCTATGGCAGCAGAAAACAGAGAAACCAGCGCAGCAGCAAGAATGTCAAGTTCAAAACTAGAACACTGCATCCGGATTTTATGGCTCAACAGTTGAGGGAGCAAGAGCAGGAAGGGCGAGACAGCCAGAGAGCAACAGGAGGTCACTACCACAGGGGAGATCAGCACTGCAACCTTATTTCTCTGGCAAGTCTTGCAGCACTATGTTGGTTGCGTCAGTAGTGATGTCACGTAGATGAGCTGGTCATTCGCTGCTGTTGTATCAATGTGGATTTTCAGTTGTTAGCATTTTGTTTTTCACATTTGTTTGGGAGTGGGACAGAAGGTTTATACACAGTCACAGTTTTGATTGATTGTATAATTACATACACCTGTATGGATAACACCGTTTTATTAATCAGTCACTGTGAATATGGTGTGTTGTATGTCAACAGATACCGCCAACTACAGTTTCCCTACTACAATTGAGGACAAATCGTGGTCCCAGTGTGCTGGTGAAGTATCTCTTACTTTCTCTGTACAGCTAACTAACCATTATTCCAGATCAATTTAGCATGTTTCTGGTATTTTTTTATGTGGAAGGTATACACATATGTTTAAGTAATGTGAACCCGTAAAGAATCTTTATACTGTAATTTGTTTTGAGAAGTCTCATTAAAAATTATATGCTAATACTATGTATTAAAACATGTTCATGCTTTACTTTGCAAGTCCACATATTTGTACATGTAGTTCCTACCATTTATATGCAAGTTGTGTTACTTGTATGCAGGACTTTCTATTTGTATGCCAGTCCTAATCTACTAATACTTGTATGCAAGTTATTTGTTTCCCATACTTGACTGACTTCCTTCTTGCTACTTTTCCTTACCTTCCTTCTTGCTATTTCTCCTTCCCTTCCTTCTCGCTACTTCTCCTTTCCTTCCTTTTTGCTACTTCTACTCTTTCTTCTTGCTAGTTCTCCTTCCCTTCCTTCTTGCTAATTTTCTTTCCCTTCCTTCTTGTTACTTCTCCTTCCCTTCCTTCTTGTTACTTTTCTTTCCCTTCCTTCTTGCTACTTCTCTTTCCTTTCCTTCTTGCTACTTCTCCTTCCCTTCCTTCTTGCTACTTTTCTTTCCCTTCCTTCTTGCTACTTCTCCTTCCCTTCCTTCCTGCTACTTTTCTTTCCCTTCTTGCTACTTCTCCTTCCCTTCCTTCTTGCTACTTCTCTTTCCCTTCCTTCTTGCTACTTCTCTTTCCCTTCCTTCTTGCTACTTCTCCTTCCCTTCCTTCCTGCTACTTCTCTTTCTCTTCCTTCTTGCTACTTCTCCTTCCCTTCCTTCTTGCTACTTCTCTTTACCTTCCTTCTTGCTACTTCTCCTTCCCTTCCTTCTTGCTACTTTTCTTTCCCTTCCTTCTTGCTATTTCTCCTTCCGTTCCTTCTTTTCTTCCTTCTTGCTACTTCATCTTCACCTTCCTTTCTTTCCCCTCCCATCCTACTCCTGCCATTACCTTCTTGTGCATTAGCATCCCTACCACTGTTTACTCTCTTCCCTCCTGTTGTTCACCTTCCTTCTTCCCTCCTGTTGTTCACCTTCCTTCTTTCCTGCTACTCCCAAATGATTTCCCATCCTTCCTGATACTCTAAAATCTTTTCCCCATCTTCTTGCAGTTTCCTCTTCCTTCCATTGTCCCTTCCTCACATGTTGTGAATAAGTAGATGTTTCTGCTGGTAGGCGTCTCTCCCCACAAGCGCCAGGATCGGCCATGCTATAGGCTCGAGAGAGAGAACATTGTTCAACAGTGACCAGGGCATGGGCCGTTCTTTGGTAAGTTTCACAATCTAACTATTGGGCTAGTTAACAAAATGTACCAGAATACGTCTTGGCACATAATAATAAACTATCATTCCATATACTGTAAAAGAAATATGGTACCTACAGTTTACCTTATACAGCCGTGTGATACACAGCAGTAATGTCAACAACATTAGTTCCGTGTGCAGTTACAATGTCACTACTGCATCCTATTATGTATGTATATGTACATATATATAAATTACATGTACATATAAATTACATGTGTAGAGGGTGTGCGTGGGTAGGTGGATGCGTGTGTAATAAAGAAGGAAAGCTATATCCAAAACTTAGATTGACTTTGGATATTCCTTATAATGAAACCTAAGGACTGCTGTGCATATTTTCAAATGGTTTATATACTATTAAGTGCGTGCGTGCGTGCGTGCGTGCGTGCGTGCGTGCGTGCATGTGCATGCATGTGTTTTATTTTTTAATTGTTTTCTTTATCAGTTGTCATATTTGTAAGCAAAACATGATATATATATATATATATATATATAAATGTGACCCAGGCTGACCAAATGAGTGATAAGTAGGAAATATTGTAACATCGTTTTTTTACATTTTTGGAAAGGTTGGATAGAGTGTTTTACACTGTTTAAAAAATTATGACTCTTCTACACAAATTGGCGAAGTTATGGCACATTGTACGTAGTAGGAGTCAAAAAATGAAAATGGCTGTATATTGGTTATTGGGCAGTCCCGAGGACTGGATACTGCACTGTATCAGAACTTACCTTTACTTTTTGTGTGGAGTGCAGTATCGCAGTGGTAAAAGCTTCGGACACTTGATTAAGAGAACCCAGTTGGAATCCTGTGTGGCAGTGTCAAACCTTGCCGTTTACTCTACATTGCCAGTTCACTCGGCAGTATGAATGAATACCTGGCTATAGACAGTGGTGGATATTTGTGTACGAATAGTCTTTGCGCATTAATTGCAGCATGGCTGAATGTTTCCAAGAGAAGTTGAGATGGTGTTTGTTTCAACAGGTCTGTAAAGTGTAAAGCGCTTTGAGGAATCCTGAGGACTGAATATTGCACGATATAAGAACTTACCTTTACTTTTTACTTTTTAGTCCTTTCGGCCGAAGGTTCAAATTGACACTCTGCGTTTGCCGTCCACCATTAGTTGCCATATCTCAGAAACCGTTCAGCAACCTTTTCTCAAATTTTGCAAAGACGTATCTTAAGGTACTGCCACTATGCATAACAAATCTGTATTTGACTGAATCATTCTAAGGGGCCCCGTAGGCCCTCCAGGGCCCCAGAAACTGGTTAATTTTCACATTTTGCCTATTTTTTCAAAACTTCTTCAGTAACCTTTTCTCTAATTTTGCATAGACATTTCATATGGTAGTGCCACTATACACAAGAAATCTGTATTTGATTGAATCGTTCTAAAGGCACCTCAGGGCCCCCCAAAACACAAAATGTTCACATAATTTGCCTGTTTCCTTACTACTGTGGCAGAACATGGCCAGCTCCCAAGTTCTGTGTACACATATTGGTCACTGTCAGAGAACCTGGGCAGCTTGTGTATTGCACTATCTCTGCCTGCCATTGTCCCAGTGTTGAACAGAATGAATGCCTCAGTGTGGACTGTGACTAATGTGTACAGCTTTAACTCATTAGACCACTGCTTGTTAACCAATGCTGCTGATATAGATTTCACCATTTCTGGGTGCCTGCAGGTTTTAAGCTGTATCTTAAAAGCTATTGATTTTTGGGAATATGCCTTCTAGGCAGGGTTGGTTTTCTACCGGGCCGAAAAATATTTCTGCCGTGCCCAGGGCAGAAATAGGGTAAACAGTATTTCTGCCAGGGAGAAACTGTTTCTGCCCAGCAGAAACGGCAACAATAGGAAATACATGCCATTGATAGGCAAACATGTTCTTTTTTATAGAAAACGTCAGTTTCTTTCTGTATCTGTCTACGTGTGATAACTATTTGTTCTGCCCTGCTCACAATAAACAAGAAACATCACATGAATGACAAAAGGAAGATCACTGCCAGTTAACTTGTGGATTATTATTATAAAACTGTTCTGCTACTGCTTGGTGGACAGCTAATTAGTGGCTCAAGTTCAAATACATCAGGATGTTTGTCACACCTGCATGTTAGTTTAGGCTCAGTAGTGTGCTGGCAGCTGCTAAACCTATAGGCTTGTGTGAAAAGGATAGTTGGCAGAAGAATTAACTTCAAAGCACCATTGCATCCATTTAGCCAGGCAGTAGTCACACTGTCCCAGGGTGTGCTGCTGTGTAAACTCATTAAGCCTCCAGTAACTAGAGGAATCTACTTTTCCTTGTAAATAATTAAATACCCTGATCAGAAAAGCATGATGCAAATTAAACTTTTGCAACAATTTCGTTGAACATCAATACTACTGTATGGTTTACATCCTTGCCAAGTGCCACATTTACTGCATCTTCCCAACTTACTGCCATTCTCTTCAACAGGCAAAAATGCTCCTTTGGCCTACCACCTTAAAACATGGTTACAACACAGCAGTATATCAGACTTATGTAGAGAGTGAGACAATCTTAGCAACTGACCCCTGCCCCATGTTTCTGGATTTGTGGTGTGCACTGGGCAAATTTAAATCCAGTTTTATACAGTGACTGCTGTCTGTGCATACTGCATAACTGACTTCAAACTGTTGCCCAGCCAAGTGATGCCCTAATACAAGATGCAGATATTCTGGCAAGTTGAATCTCTTTATTGTCTGGACAGTACTTGAAGTCAGCTCACTTTTACTATTTGTTGAAATGTTATCAGAGGTAGTCAATAGAGTTTGAAGCCTTTTACTGGCTTTTGTAGTGGCAGTATTTGGTGAACTGGAGTATTTGTGTAGATGAAGTGGGAGAATGGTTGGGGAGTGCAATGAAGGTAACCAGTTGGGGTGAACATCACACGTGAAACCGGAATGTTTATTGGTACTGACTGAAATAAATTAAACGTTTTGGGCATTTCTGTCCTTAGGGAAACTAGGGAAGAAAGGTATTTCTGCCGCTCGGGCAGAAAGTAGTTCTGCCACACAGTTTCTGTCGCTCGGGCAGAAACGTGCCAACCCTGCTTCTAGAACTTATCTTTGCCTACGGTGAATTACTGAGAAATTAATTCTTGGGTGTTCCTTCCATGAAGACCCAAAATGCAGCATAAACAAAAGGAGTGATTCTAGGGAAATACAAATGATCCTTATAATATTAACTAAATATGTTTTAACTTTTTTTTCACTACTCCCCACAGCTATATTTACCAAGACATCTACAATTTTACATAATCACAATTGTAACAATTTTAATTTCTCACTATATATTGCTGAGGAAAAAGTTAAAGCATATTTAGCAAAAATTATAAGGAATATTATTCAGATGTTTTACTATACATGTTCCAGCTATTACTTCACTCCAGTTCAATCAGTGTTATGTCATTAATTGCTACTGTTTTAAAGTCAAAATGCATGCTATATGTATATGTAGCTTGTGAACAAGTAAAGTTTTATCATAGTTCATCTCTTTCTTCTTTCCATTCTGGGGGAGGGTGGTAGGGGCAAAACAAGGACAGAAAAGGTGTGCACATTTTCTTAAACAACCTTTAACTGTCTTACATGCAAGATTGCAGCTCATCAACTCTCCTGCAAGGTTTCTATAACCACTGGAAATTGGCCTAAATAGCAGAGTATCGGGATCAAATTCAACAGTATATTTAATAACACATTAACTAATACAATCTTCACAAAACGGTCTACTCGAATATTTTATTTCCAGGTGATACTTCACTGGCATGCATATAGTCCCTACTAAGCATGTAAACAGTTTACTTCCATCATAACCCTTAATTACTTCCATCATAACCCTTAATGATATGTAACTATGATTCACCAAAAACCATTTCATTACTAATTACAAAATCACAATATAGTCCAAAGGACTTCAGGGCCTTTTGGCCTATTTTTTTAGTATTTTATACTCTAGAAATCTGGTGCTTAAGTAGTTATATCATTATGCCAGTAAACACTGACAAAACAGCTATTACAGTTTGGCATTTTTAATGACATTGAAGCTGTGGCAATCAAATTCGCTTTGAGGATGTCGTCTTGCTTCTGCATAATGTACTAGGGCAACGTCTCTGCCTGTTTGATAGAAATCCACATAATTTCTGATTACGTCACACTACTCAAGTTCTTTCGTGACATGTGCCAGAACGTATTCTCTTTCATCCATTATCTTCGGCTACGCCGGTCGATTCACAGTCACTGTCGCCAGTGTATAAATATATATGACCACGCAGACCAAATTAATGATAAGTCGGGATTTTAGATTTCGAGCCACTGGGTGATTTGTAACTTAGCTGTCAGGATTTCCGGTTGCTGTCAAAGCATTACACTCTTAGAAATGTACCGTAAAAATTACGGAAAAATGACTGGCAACACGGGTGCCAAACGGAGTACTGTAAATTTAACGGTATATGATTCACGGTGTACCGTATTTTTTACGGAATAATACTGTAGAATATACAGTAAGATCTTTACGGCGTACCATATTTTTTATGGAATAATACTGTAGAATATACGGTAAGATCTTCATGGCATACCATATTTTTTATGGAATAATACTGTAGAATATACGGTAAGTGTAGAATATCCCGTGGAATTTTTATTGTGCCATATTTATTACAGTACAATATTTACGGCGTATGGTACTTTTAAGGTATTGTATTAGCGAATATACTGAGGTTATTAAGTACCGTGATGGTAAAATGACTGACTGCACGGGCGCCAACTAGTTAGGGCCTAATACTAATGTATTGGTAGACAGAACATCTCTGACCTTGCCCTATATGAAGAAAACATTGCACATGGACTGCACTATACAGATGTGTGGACATCACATGAATATCAAAATAAATCATTATTATATAAACTCTGCTGATGCTTTATGGCAATACCCAGAGCTCATCTACTACAGGAAGACACAGAGCAATTGTTGGTAAAGGTAATTTATTAATGGTACCAACCGAAAAAATACACACACATTGATGAGATAAGCTAAACAGCTAACACAAACATAACTATGCTCATCAAGAAAAGTGATAATTAATTAACAAGAAAAGATAGCAAATGTTGGGGGGGGGGGGCATTTGTCCCACAATATAAAATGACATCAGCATAACAATTATAATGCTGTCCAAGTTCAACTTTATGCAGACCTATCAGGCATGCATTTGAAATGCACCACTTTTGTGAAAGATTAAGAAATCCTGTAGGAAAAAATCTGAAGGAAAGTGTTAAAACATACTTCATACGTATTGAAAATTCACTCAAAGTAAAACAATCACTAAAACCTTCTAAAAACTCCATGGGAAAATGTACATAAAAATTACAAAACACGATGTCAGTTGTAATAAAGGTCAACGTACTGTATTCATATTGACATAAAAGTGTATATGCTAAAAACCTTATCAAAACCTGGGAAAATGTACGGGGAAGTCTTAAAACAATGTAAATTGTTACAAAGCTCAATGGGGTGCATACATATTGTGCATGCATTTGAAGTAAAAATGTACACATTAAAACCTTCTCAAAACCCTATAGGGAAAATTACAAGGAAAGTGTAAACAAAGTGTTGATTGTCTACTATTATGCCTAAAAGAAAATGTTACCATAACCTGTGCTATAGCCAAACATGAACAATGTTCGATTTAATATGTATCCCCTGAACAGTATGCACGTGTAAACATCAAAATAGATTACACAAGTTGTACAGTTACATTTGTTATACAATAGTACCAGCTTTCATAGAAACTTGTACAACGTTTTATCCCTATCCAATATATGGCGATTGTGTTTGTTGTGGCCTAATGCACTAACTAGGGAGGGAGGGAGGGAGGGAGGGAGGGAGGGAGGGAGGGAGGGAGGGAGGGAGGGAGGGGCTCCAGGCCGATTTGGAGAAGGAGAGGCTTCAGGCCGAGGTAAGCTCGCGCAAAATGGAGCATGTGAAAGTACTATGCGACAGCGGGTGTAACGGACTCGTTGTACGACGTAGCCTATTTCCGGAAGATCAGTTAACTGGGAAAACCAAAGTCCTTATGATGATGGACCAATCCGTCATTGAAGTCCCGACTGCCCGGTGCTATGTGAGAACTCCATTTTTCACAGGCGAAATTGAAGCCCTATGTCTAAACAACCTCGTTTATGATTTAGTCATTGGCAATGTTGATGAACTAAATTTGCCCTGTTCCGATAACAGTGAAGGTTCTCCTTTTCGAGGAACCAAGTCAGATGGTGTCCCCATTACTGTTGAGGCCCCTTTGAATGACACCCCAGTCACCGGTTGTGCTGTAGAAACCCGTGAGCTAGTAGAAACGTACCAGTACGTAGTGGATCTCCGTAATCGGATAGAATCAACTTGCGAACTAGCTAGAGAGAATCTTAAGAATTCTCAAGACCGGTATAAGGAACACTTTGATCGAAAGGCCAAGGTGCAAACCCTAGAAGTAGGAGACAAAGCCCTCATCCTTCTCCCCACTGATTCAAACAAGTTGCTCATGCAATGGAAGGGTCCATATGAGGTGATAGAGAGAGTGGGGATAAACGATTATCGGGTAAAGATCGGAGATAATCGTAAACTCTTACACATCAACATGATGAAGAAATACTATGAGAGAGGTAATGTGGAGATGCTAGGTTTAGCTGCTGTTGTCGAAGAACAACCTGAATGTGAGACTGATGAGGATTTTCCCATTCCTGAGAGAGAGGAAAACATTGGGGACGTCCATGTGAGTGATAGTTTATCACCTGATCAGACACGAGACTTGAAATAGCTAATGGAAGAATTTCCTTCCATCTTTTCGAGCATCTGCAACATATTGCAAACCATAAATTTCTTATTAGATAAGAAACCAAGGGTTTACTCTGTAATATCACATTTGTTTTGGTTCATTGGCATTAGCAGCCCCATACACCTGTATACCATGTTTGATCCTTGAACACACTGATACAGCAAATAATTCTTATTAAAGGAAAACAAAAGGCAACGTTTTGGTGTTAAGCATCTAAAAGAGTTAATACAAACTAACAATTTCCAACTACAATCAAATTTTTAACGTCAGCGGTTTACCAGGAAAACATTTTTGAACACGCAACTACCGAATTTCTATGGACTACGCCATTGTTAGAAGAAAGTGACGTTACACTGTCGTAACTTTTCTGCGTACTATTTGTTCCCAACTCCGTTAGATGGCGCTATGGTAAGTTTACCAATTAAACTATGTGCGCATGTGCTGTGACTGTAAATAAGATGGCTTTCCAATTCTTCGGAAAACAACGAAAACCAAATCGATTTCAAAGCAGCTGGTTACCGGTTTGAACCACAAAAACAATGGAAGATACGGCAGAGGCGGGTGCCGGTGGGCACGAACAGGAAGGCCCACGGGCAGTTGAAATGTCGAGGCGCATACCATGCCGAGATGAAATTGACTGGTGTCGGTGTGGAAAATGCCGCAGCGATCTCCTTGTTCAGGAACAAGAACTGAATATGTCTGCTGCCAGGAGGCGGTTGCTACTCGACAGCAGCGCTGTTGGTGAAGGTAATTATTAATATGTTTAGTTTATTGTTTAAATAACCGATGAGCCTAAGTTCCGGGCTGCATATGAACAGCGAGAGATGATCGCTCGGGCCGGGACACGTCACTTGTCTTACATTTGGGATTGGTTGACGTTTAACGTTAGATCTCGCTCTCAGTGCCACTGCACTCAGTGTTTGAACTTTGACATGTCCATTTTCTAATACCACCCATGGCTGTACCTTCACTTTTTAAAAGAAATGTAGTTGAATGGTTCCATGATTCATGTGAACCAAAATTGTACAGGTCAGAGCTATGATAGAGTATGAACAATATGTGGCAGTACTACATTTTAAACACATGGCAGGTAGATAGATTATTTTTAACTTTATGCATACTGCAATTTTTCTGCCAAAAGTTTACATTGGCTCTTATGAATAAAATGTACCTTGAACATTTTTCAGCCAGAGCCCCCATTTGTTTTGGTGACAGAAAATTACCACCGTTTTGTGCAAATATTGACACATTTCAAAACGGCCTTCCTTAATCTGCATGATATTTCTATTGACCCAGGTATAATACTGGGATGAATACAGTTAGAGGATCGTGATGCATTCTTTGTGAAATTTGTTCAGAATAATAATCCATGTTTGCTTAACATTTGTGTAAAACTATTAGTTAAAAGCTTAATTCTTTGTTACAGGTGGATTGCTATGCATTACAAAGAGCAGGGGATTTAGAATTCTTTGTTTGGAGCAGGTGATGCTGCAGAATGGGAATTACGCCGTCCAACAAACAAGTACGTATATATGTGCATGCATTGTTACAAGACCAGTGAAATGTGTTGTTAAATATTTATTGAAATGTATTAATAATGAACACAATACAACATCATAGTAGCACTAGCAATACAAATATATATAGATAATGTTATCAGCAATCTCATGCCTGATGCCTAAATTATTAACAATCTTCCAGGGAAATTACTTAGTGGACTTACCATACGTCATCTACCATCCACATGCTAAGCAAATTCACATCATTGAACTGACTACCATTTGAACCTAACATCAAGAAAGATCATGTATTCAAAACTAACAAATATGTTGCACTAATCCATAATGTAAACAATAATGGAATAAAATCAGAATTAACATGCATTGAAATAGGTTGCAGAGGCTATGTATCTGAACCCAACAAATCTAAGACTGACAACCTCCTTAAAATCTCTTGGAATAAAACCACCAACAAAACAACTAATTCAATCGTATGCTTGTTTAAACTAGCCCGGCTAACGCCATTCACCCTTTCTAAATGTAAAGACGAACCACACTGGTTTGACCCAAGACTAATTTAAATATGATGACCATCACCCTAATATGACAATAATTGCAAAATAAAATTCCCCTCAACAGCAAGTAATCCTACATAAATGTGTTCATTTTCAATATGACGTACCTTAACCATTGGTCATTATTTACCTAAGCCTGCTACAATATACTACTATACATAGTTATTTACTGTATTCACACATGTACTTGGGTTATCGTTTCACACTTTATTGTATTCTACTGTAAGAATAAAGTGATACTCTCTCACTACAGAACAAATTATAATGGTTCCACTTAAGTTATCATAACGTATAGATACAATGTTTGTTGCACCGTCATAATTTGTTCTGTAGTGCAAAATTATCAATATTTGCCTTATTCCAGAAGAACACACGTTTAATGGTAAACAATTTATATAAAGGAATGGTGTCATTATAGAACCGATTTTTATATGTCATTTATTTACAATGTCAGATGTTTATTTGAGCCTAATTTATTTCAGGTTTCTCAGGTGGGCTGCATACATACAGTTTACCTGGTGGATCCATGGCAAGCTGGGACGGAGGGTACAGAGAGTTCTACCAGCATGCGCCAGCCATGGAATAAGATCAAGGTTCCCTGCCCCCGATGGGGGACAACACGAGGGATACCATGCTGGACTTGAAAACTAAACTAGACAATGTACATGTGACCTATGAAGATGTAGGTTGGTGGTGGCAGTATTTACTGTTTCTTTACAAATTGACTGACTCTTGCTGCCAGCAGATCCTCCTTCTCTGGTTTTGGGACATCTGCCCCAGTGACTGTGATCGCATGCAGTGTGATGTATCTTTATAAACACATCTGTCACTCGATCCGTGAGCATTTGTAGGTGGGTACATGGGTTCACCTGCTGTGGTCTGTTATGCAGCACCCATTGCTTGCGTCTTTTGGACCACATGACACCAGTCTCAACATGTTTGTCTGGGCTGGGACGTGGTCGGTAGTTCCACGCCAGAGCAGACAGCATCAATCTAGCTTTCATTCCTACAGTGAAGAATAGTGCATGCAGTATTCTAATAAAATGTCTGCAAACAACTGGTGTAACACACCAGTCTATATGTTGTTAGTAAGCTGCTGTTATTTACCTTATGACTGTAGCATTCAGTGAACTTTAAAGTGCTTTTCCTGTGTAAAGTGTTGGTTGTTTTTAGTAACAATACAATGGCCAATCATGGTAATCGTACTAGTACATTAGTAAACTGATACTGATCCTTACAAATAAGGCATTCCATCATCACATTCCTTCACATAATTTATTGTTTTTTCTTCTTAATTTCTGTATTTTGATTTTATATTTCTTTAATAAAATTGGTGATAATGACACAAGTGCTCTTATTTATTTCATTACAGACAATTGCATTCTGGAATGTAATTATTACACGGCGATGTAATTTATTACACTCAAGTAACTGTACTCGTAAATGTAACTGACTACGGTGATGGTAAAATCAGCAACTTATTACAAGGAATAGGTAGGGTGATACAGAATGGACACTATCACATCTGAGTAACTAAACTACTGAAAAGGTGGTCATCAGGAACTTTGACTATGTAACATTTTTGGTCCCATTCATAAGTCGGTGGTCCACATATTAACACATAACATGTAAACAGCATTCACAGTATCACTTTTTTTTGAAGTCTGAATAAACACATTTACTGATAAGGTAGTAGTCATGCTGGATGGTATTTTTGAGTAGCCATCCTGAAAAAAACGAGTTGGATGCCTATGAAATGCAGTAATTTCAAAAACTTATTATAATGTTAGTTATGCATAGGAGCTAATTTAGTGTATTTGGGATTCAAGTCGGTGACTGGAATTCACCTTACACTACTTGGGTCGTGGTCCCTACTCATCATCTACTGATTGCAAATCTAAAGGTTACTTGTTGCTTTGGACATGCCTCAGGTATAAAATGAATACATATCAAGTTTGGTACTTACTTCAGCAACTGTGCGTCACCGTTGCATGTTGCACAACACCACCACAGATGGTTTGATACATTCTGTATCCAATGAAGGAGGTCCTCGCATCCCTTGCCTTGGACCTTCACAGTAAACTTGCAGTTGATGCCTTTCCCCATGTGCCACATCATGTTGGTGATCGAGCTGAAATGCAAATTACAATAATTTATATTTTTGATCCAAATTCAAGATATTTTCACAACAGCTGTTACCTGTTTTTGCTGTTAGTATGCAAAAAAAACAAGTTAGTGAAGATGTGTGCACATGGTATATTATTAAAGATATTTCAACAATATATGATTATTGAGTGATGCCAGTATTTTTTTAATACAAACATGGTGTATCTGGTGAGCTCATTGATAACTATATTTGGATCACATAATTACTCCCAGAGAGATCCTTCCAAATGCAGAATTTAAATGTTTTTTTTATAGAAAAGGCCATAAAATGTGGCATAATGGATACAAATTACTTGATATTGGCACCCTTATTCCATGGATAAGAGTGGTTTAAAGGTATGTAATTGTTATAAAATTATATCTATTCACAGTAAACATAATAAGCTATCATAATCTGGCATAAAACAAACAATTTTGTATTTTTTTCAAAAAAAACCACTTTCACCTGGGTTGTATCCCCTTAACTAAAATTGAGTAACATGGAATTTTACTAAATACAAATGAAGCCATTTTAAACGTTTTACAATATAGTATATAGTGGTAATCTTCGTCACATAAAGTTAAACAGTAGTCACACATAATTATATACGAAGTCCAATTATATAACATCATGATATAAATAATAGGCCAAGCATTTCGATATATGACAATGTCTAAAGCAATATTATTGAATGCAGAACGTATTTGTGTTCATTTAACACAAAATACAGTAAGTTTTGCAATGTTATTATAAACGACAATCATTCCAGCCCATGTTAATCCGTTACTGTAATATCGCTCACGTGACTTGATTGCCGTTAACTTTTGCTATTCGGCCATCTTCTAAAGACTAAACTCTTTGTGGTGCAATATAGTACATTCTGGTACAGTTCTGGCTTGGCTCCAGCATATCTTGCATCTCAAATGTCAATAGATTTTAATTGGATACCAAGTAACTTGGTACTAACCTTCTTGCGATTGATTTCGCAGCGGCGGCGCGTCTGACCGAAAATATGCGTCGCTTCGACGGCCGAGGTCCGTGACTAAATATCGTAGGCACTGCACCTGGCTTCAAACATCGGCGACGTTTTGTCGGATCTTGTGTCATTAACTGACGATATAGATTTCCTTCGAAGCACGTTTCTTCAAAATGATCTGAACATAGTGCGTTGTATTTCGAAGGCTTCCAACCAGCCCGTCCACAGTTGTAAATCCACTATTTCACTTCTGCCTCGTTTCAAAGGGAAACAAAAAAGACAGCTCCTTATCCTTCGCTGTACTATTGTTACAACCATATGTAGAGCAGTGTGGCATATTGCAAGTCACGTTTTCACTGTAAGCTCAACTTATACTAATGTAACGAACCGCATCCCATGAACATGAACCAACTACGCGAACAACACAAGACAGTGTGTCGTACACAGCAAAACTAATGCAGCTCGTTTATTGGTTGCTTACGGCCAAATGAGCGCGTCATCAGTAAGATGGCAGTCTACATGTTATCGCAGATTTCGTTAGAATCTTCCACTTTAAGACTACATTCCGAGTAAACCACTGAACTGGGAGGGAAGGAGGGTTACTGTGCTACTTTTCTTTCCCTTCCTTCTTGCTACTTCTCCTTCCCTTCCTTCCTGCTACTTTTCTTTCCCTTCCTTCTTGCTACTTCTCCTTCCCTTCCTTCTTGCTACTTCTCTTTCCCTTCCTTCTTGCTACTTCTCTTTCCCTTCCTTCTTGCTACTTCTCCTTCCCTTCCTTCCTGCTACTTCTCTTTCTCTTCCTTCTTGCTCCTTCACCTTCCCTTCCTTCTTGCTACTTCTCTTTCCCTTCCTTCTTGCTACTTCTCCTTCCCTTCCTTCTTGCTACTTTTCTTTCCCTTCCTTCTTGCTACTTCTCCTTCCGTTCCTTCTTTTCTTCCTTCTTGCTACTTCACCTTCCTTTCTTTCCCCTCCCATCCTACTCCTGCCATTACCTTCTTGTGCCTTAGCATCCCTACCACTGTTTACTCTCTTCCCTCCTGTTGTTCACCTTCCTTCTTCCCTCCTGTTGTTCACCTTCCTTCTTTCCTGCTACTCCCAAATGATTTCCCATCCTTCCTGATACTCCAAAATCTTGTCCCCATCTTCTTGCAGTTTCCTCTTCCTTCCGTTGTCCCCTCCTCACATGTTGTGAATAAGTAGATGTTTCTGCTGGTAGGCATCTCTCCCCACAAGCGCCAGGATCGGCCATGCTATAGGCTCGAGAGAGAGAACATTGTTCAACAGTGACCAGGACATGAGCCGTTCTTTGGTAAGTTTCACAATCTAACTATTGGGCTAGTTAACAAAATGTACCAGAATACGTCTTGGCACATAATAATAAACTATCATTCCATATACTGTAAAAGAAATATGGTACCTACAGTTTACCTTATACAGCCATGTGATACACAGCAGTAATGTCAACAACATTAGTTCCGTGTGCAGTTACAATGTCACTACTACATCCTATTATGTATGTATATGTACATATATATAAATTACATGTACATATAAATTACATGTGTAGGGGGTGTGCGTGGGTAGGTGGATGCGTGTGTAATAAAGAAGGAAAGCTATATCCAAAACTTAGATTGACTTTGGCTATTCCTTATAATGAAACCTAAGGACTGCTGTGCATATTTTCAAATGGTTTATATACTATTAAGTGTGTGCGTGCGTGCATGTGCATGCATGTTTGTGTTTTATTTTTTAATTGTTTTCTTTATCAGTTGTCATATTTGTAAGCAAAACATGATATATATATATATATAAATGTGACCCAGGCTGACCAAATGAGTGATAAGTAGGAAATATTGTAACATCGTTTTTTTACATTTTTGGAAAGGTTGGATAGAGTGTTTTACACTGTTAAAAAATTATGACTCTTCTACACAAATTGGCGAAGTTATGGCACATTGTACGTGGTAGGAGTCAAAAAATGAAAATGGCTGTATGTATGTTATTGGGCAGTCCCGAGGACTGGATACTGCACTGTATCAGAACTTACCTTTACTTTTTGTGTGGAGTGCAGTATCGCAGTGGTAAAAGCTTCAGACACTTGACTAAGAGAACCCAGTTGGAATCCTGTGTGGCAGTGTCAAACCTTGCCGTTTACTCTACATTGCCAGTTCACTCGGCAGTATGAATGAATACCTGGCTATAGACAGTGGTGGATATTTGTGTACGAATAGTCTTTGCGTATTAATTGCAGCATGGCTGAATGTTTCCAAGAGAAGTTGAGATGGTGTTTGTTTCAACAGGTCTGTAGAGTGTAAAGCGCTTTGAGGAATCCTGAGGACTGAATATTGCACGATATAAGAACTTACCTTTACTTTTTACTTTTTAGTCCTTTCGGCAAAAGGTTCAAATTGACACTCTGCGTTTGCCGTCCGCCATTAGTTGCCATATCTCAGAAACCGTTCAGCAACCTTTTCTCAAATTTTGCAAAGACGTATCTTAAGGTACTGCCACTATGCATAACAAATCTGTATTTGACTGAATCATTCTAAGGGGCCCCGTAGGCCCTCCAGGGCCCCAGAAACTGGTTAATTTTCACATTTTGGAGGGAGGGAGGGAGGGAGGGTTACTGTGCTACTTTTCTTTCCCTTCCTTCTTGCTACTTCTCTTTCCTTTCCTTCTTGCTACTTCTCTTTCCCTTCCTTCTTGCTACTTCTCCTTCCCTTCCTTCTTGCTACTTCTCTTTCCCTTCCTTCTTGCTACTTCTCCTTCCCTTCCTTCTTGCTACTTTTCTTTCCCTTCCTTCTTGCTACTTCTTCTTCCGTTCCTTCTTTTCTTCCTTCTTGCTACTTCACCTTCCTTTCTTTCCCCTCCCATCCTACTCATGCCATTACCTTCTTGTGCCTTAGCATCCCTACCACTGTTTACTCTCTTCCCTCCTGTTGTTCACCTTCCTTCTTCCCTCCTGTTTTTTACCTTCCTTCTTTCCTGCGACTCCCAAATGATTTCCCATCCTTCCTGATACTCCAAAATCTTTTCCCCATCTTCTTGCAGTTTCCTCTTCCTTCCATTGTCCCCTCCTCACATGTTGTGAATAAGTAGATGTTTCTGCTGGTAGGCGTCTCTCCCCACAAGCGCCAGGATCGGCCATGCTATAGGCTCGAGAGAGAGAACATTGTTCAACAGTGACCAGGGCATGAGCCGTTCTTTGGTAAGTTTCACAATCTAACTATTGGGCTAGTTAACAAAATGTACCAGAATACGTCTTGGCACATAATAATAAACTATCATTCAATATACTGTAAAAGAAATATGGTACCTACAGTTTACCTTATACAGCCGTGTGATACACAGCAGTAATGTCAACAACATTAGTTCCGTGTGCAGTTACAATGTCACTACTGCATCCTATTATGTATGTATATGTACATATATATAAATTACATGTACATATAAATTACATGTGTAGGGGATGTGCTTGGGTAGGTGGATGCGTGTGTAATAAAGAAGGAAAGCTATATCCAAAACTTAGATTGATTTTGGCTATTCCTTATAATGAAACCTAAGGACTGCTGTGCATATTTTCAAATGGTTTATATACTATTAAGTGTGTGCGTGCGTGCGTGCGTGCGTGTTCATGCATGTTTGTGTTTTATTTTTTAATTGTTTTCTTTATCAGTTGTCATATTTGTAAGCAAAACATGATATATATATATAAATATAAATGTGACCCAGGCTGACCAAAAAATTATGACTCTTCTACACAAATTGGCGACGTTATGGCACATTGTACGTGGTAGGAGTCAAAAAATGAAAATGACTGTATGTATGTTATTGGGCAGTCCCGAGGACTGGATACTGCACTGTATCAGAACTTACCTTTACTTTTTGTGTGGAGTGCAGTATCGCAGTGGTAAAAGCTTCGGACACTTGACTAAGAGAACCCAGTTGGAATCCTGTGTGGCAGTGTCAAACCTTGCCGTTTACTCTACATTGCCAGTTCACTCGGCAGTATGAATGAATACCTGGCTATAGACAGTGGTGGATATTTGTGTACGAATAGTCTTTGCGCATTAATTGCAGCATGGCTGAATGTTTCCAAGAGAAGTTGAGATGGTGTTTGTTTCAACAGGTCTGTAAAGTGTAAAGCGCTTTGAGGAATCCTGAGGACTGAATATTGCACGATATAAGAACTTACCTTTACTTTTTACTTTTTAGTCCTTTCGGCCGAAGGTTCAAATTGACACTCTGCGTTTGCCGTCCACCATTAGTTGCCATATCTCAGAAACCATTCAGCAACCTTTTCTCAAATTTTGCAAAGACGTATCTTAAGGTACTGCCACTATGCATAACAAATCTGTATTTGACTGAATCATTCTAAGGGGCCCCGTAGGCCCTCCAGGGCCCCAGAAACTGGTTAATTTTCACATTTTGCCTATTTTTTCAAAACCTCTTCAGTAACCTTTTCTCTAATTTTGTATAGACATTTCATATGGTAGTGCCACTATACACAAGAAATCTGTATTTGATTAAATCGTTCTAAGGGCACCTCAGGGCCCCCCAAAACACAAAATTTTCACATAATTTGCCTGTTTCCTTACTACTGTGGCAGAACATGGCCAGCTCCCAAGTTCTGTGTACACATATTGGTCACTGTCAGAGAACCTGGGCAGCTTGTGTATTGCACTATCTCTGCCTGCCATTGTCCCAGTGTTGAACAGAATGAATGCCTCAGTGTGGACAGTGACTAATGTGTACAGCTTTAACTCATTAGACCACTGCTTGTTAACCAATGCTGCTGATATAAATTTCACCATTTCTGGATGCCTGCAGGTTTTAAGCTGTGTCTTAAAAGCTATTGATTTTTGGGAATATGCCTTCTAGGCAGGGTTGGTTTTCTGCCGGACAGAAAAGTATTTCTGCCGTGCCCAGGGCAGAAATAGGGTAAACAGTATTTCTGCCAGGGAGAAACTGTTTCTGCCCAGCAGAAACGGCAACAATAGGAAATACATGCCATTGATAGGCAAACATGTTCTTTTTTATAGAAAACGTCAGTTTCTTTCTGTATCTGTCTACGTGTGATAACTATTTGTTCTGCCCTGCTCACAATAAACAAGAAACATCACATGAATGACAAAAGGAAGATCACTGCCAGTTAACTTGTGGATTATTATTATAAAACTGTTCTGCTACTGCTTGGTGGACAGCTAATTAGTGGCTCAAGTTCAAATACATCAGGATGTTTGTCACACCTGCATGTTAGTTTAGGCTCAGTAGTGTGCTGGCAGCTGCTAAACCTATAGGCTTGTGTGAAAAGGATAGTTGGCAGAAGAATTAACTTCAAAGCACCATTGCATCCATTTAGCCAGGCAGTAGTCACACTGTCCCAGGGTGTGCTGCTGTGTAAACTCATTAAGCCTCCAGTAACTAGAGGAATCTACTTTTCCTTGTAAATAATTAAATACCCTGATCAGAAAAGCATGATGCAAATTAAACTTTTGCAACAATTTCGTTGAACATCAATACTACTGTATGGTTTACATCCTTGCCAAGTGCCACATTTACTGCATCTTCCCAACTTACTGCCATTCTCTTCAACAGGCAAAAATGCTCCTTTGGCCTACCACCTTAAAACATGGTTACAACACAGCAGTATATCAGACTTATGTAGAGAGTGAGACAATCTTAGCAACTGACCCCTGCCCCAAGTTTCTTGATTTGTGGTGTGCACTGGGCAAATTTAAATCCAGTTTTATACAGTGACTGCTGTCTGTGCATACTGCATAACTGACTTCAAACTGTTGCCCAGCCAAGTGATGCCCTAATACAAGATGCAGATATTCTGGCAAGTTGAATCTCTTTATTGTCTGGACAGTACTTGAAGTCAGCTCACTTTTACTATTTGTTGAAATGTTATCAGAGGTAGTCAATAGAGTTTGAAGCCTTTTACTGGCTTTTGTAGTGGCAGTATTTGGTGAACTGGAGTATTTGTGTAGATGAAGTGGGAGAATGGTTGGGGAGTGCAATGAAGGTAACCAGTTGGGGTGAACATCACACGTGAAACCGGAATGTTTATTGGTACTGACTGAAATAAATTAAACGTTTTGGGCGTTTCTGTCCTTAGGGAAACTAGGGAAGAAAGGTATTTCTGCCGCTCGGGCAGAAAGTAGTTCTGCCACACAGTTTCTGTCACTCGGGCAGAAACGTGCCAACCCTGCTTCTAGAACTTATCTTTGCCTACGGTGAATTACTGAGAAATTAATTCTTGGATGTTCCTTCCATGAAGACCCAAAATGCAGCATAAACAAAAGGAGTGATTCTAGGGAAATACAAATGATCCTTATAATATTAACTAAATATGTTTTAACTTTTTTTTCACTACTCCCCACAGCTATATTTACCAAGACATCTACAATTTTACATAATCACAATTGTAACAATTTTAATTTCTCACTAAATATTGCTGAGGAAAAAGTTAAAGCATATTTAGCAAAAATTATAAGGAATATTATTCAGATGTTTTACTATACATGTTCCAGCTATTACTTCACTCCAGTTCAATCAGTGTTATGTCATTAATTGCTACTGTTTTAAAGTCAAAATGCATGATATATGTATATGTAGCTTGTGAACAAGTAAAGTTTTATCATAGTTCATCTCTTTCTTCTTTCCATTCTGGGGGAGGGTGGTAGGGGCAAAATAAGGACAGAAAAGGTGTGCACATTTTCTTAAACAACCTTTAACTGTCTTACATGCAAGATTGCAGCTCATCAACTCTCCTGCAAGGTTTCTATAACCACTGGAAATTGGCCTAAATAGCAGAGTATCGGGATCAAATTCAACAGTATATTTAATAACACATTAACTAATACAATCTTCACAAAACGGTCTACTCGAATATTTTATTTCCAGGTGATACTTCACTGGCATGCATATAGTCCCTACTAAGCATGTAAACAGTTTACTTCCATCATAACCCTTAATTACTTCCATCATAACCCTTAATGATATGTAACTATGATTCACCAAAAACCATTTCATTAGTTATTACAAAATCACAATATAGTCCAAAGGACTTCAGGGCCTTTTGGCCTATTTTTTTAAGTATTTTATACTCTAGAAATCTGGTGCTTAACTAGTTATATCATTATGCCAGTAAACACTGACAAAACAGCTATTACAGTTTGGCATTTTTAATGACATTGAAGCTGTGGCAATCAAATTCGCTTTGAGGATGTCGTCTTGCTTCTGCATAATGTACTAGGGCAACGTCTCTGCCTGTTTGATAGAAATCCACATAATTTCTGATTACATCACACTACTCAAGTTCTTTCGTGACATGTGCCAGAACGTATTCTCTTTCATCCATTATCTTCGGCTACGCCGGTCGATTCACAGTCACTGTCGCCAGTGTATAAATATATATGACCACGCAGACCAAATTAATGATAAGTCGGGATTTGAGATTTCGAGCCACTGGGTGATTTGTAACTTAGCTGTCAGGATTTCCGGTTGCTGTCAAAGCATTACACTCTTAGAAATGTACCGTAAAAATTACGGAAAAATGACTGGCAACACGGGTGCCAAACGGAGTACTGTAAATTTAACGGAATATGATTTACGGTGTACCGTATTTTTTACGGAATAATACTGTAGAATATATGGTAAGATCTTTACAGTGTACCATATTTTTTATGGAATAATACTGTAGAATATATGGTAAGATCTTCATGGCATACCATATTTTTTATGGAATAATACTATAGAATATACGGTAAGTGTAGAATATCCCGTGGAATTTTTATTGTGCCATATTTGTTACAGTACAATATTTACGGCGTATGGTACTTTTAAGGTATTGTATTAGCGAATATACTGAGGTTATTAAGTACCGTGATGGTAAAATGACTGACTGCACGGGCGCCAACTAGTTAGGGCCTAATACTAATGTATTGGTAGACAGAACATCTCTGACCTTGCCCTATATGAAGAAAACATTGCACATGGACTGCACTATACAGATGTGTGGACATCACATGAATATCAAAATAAATCATTATTATATAAACTCTGCTGATGCTTTATGGCAATACCCTGAGCTCATCTACTACAGGAAGACACAGAGCAATTGTTGGTAAAGGTAATTTATTAATGGTACCAACCGAAAAAATACACACACATTGATGAGATAAGCTAAACAGCTAACACAAACATAACTACCAGGGTATGCTCATCAAGAAAAGTGATAATTAATTAACAAGAAAAGATAGCAAATGTTGGGGGGGGGGGCATTTGTCCAACAATATAAAATGACATCAGCATAACAATTATAATGCTGTCCAAGTTCAACTTTATGCAGACCTATCAGGCATGCATTTGAAATGCACCACTTTTGTGAAAGATTAAGAAACCCTGTAGGACAAAATCTGAAGGAAAGTGTTAAAACATACTTCATACGTATTGAAAATTCACTCAAAGTAAAACAATCACTAAAACCTTCTAAAAACTCCATGGGAAAATGTACAAAAAAATTACAAAACACGATGTCAGTTGTAATAAAGGTCAACGTACTGTATTCATATTGACATAAAAGTGTATATGCTAAAAACCTTATCAAAACCTGGGAAAATGTACGGGGAAGTCTTAAAACAATGTAAATTGTTACAAAGCTCAATGGGGTGCATACATATTGTGCATGCATTTGAAGTAAAAATGTACACATTAAAACCTTCTCAAAACCCTATGGGGAAAATTACAAGGACAGTGTAAACAAAATGTTGATTGTCTACTATTATGCCTAAAAGAAAATGTTACCATAACCTGTGCTATAGCCAAACATGAACAATGTTCGATTTAATATGTATCCCCTGAACAGTATGCACGTGTAAACATCAAAATAGATTACACAAGTTGTACAGTTACATTTGTTATACAATAGTACCAGCTTTCATAGAAACTTGTACAACGTTTTATCCCTAACCAATATATGGCTATTGTGTTTGTTGTGGCCTAATGCACTAACTAAGCTACACAGAGGAAACGTTGTATGGTTCTGACCCCAGAAGGATAAGTAATAAAATTACTATTACTATTTCTGAACAAAATACTCATAAAGTGTTTCCACCATATTCTGATGATAGCTTATTACGTTATATACAATAAAGTTCACTTTTATAACCACTACATACCTCTAAGTCAATTGTATCCATGGATAAAAAATTCAATATATATTTGACTCGGTATGACCTGTCTCTGGCCAAGAAACAAATCCATTAAACGTGCAATTACAATAATCGTAACTAGCTATTGTGTCCCCCCCCCCTTTTACTGCTCAGTCCATCGATCAGATCAAGGACCTTGTTGCTCACGGTCGTGGACGTCTTTCGTTTTTGTCCCAATGCTCTTTGCTGCCAGTCTCCGGGTTGATGTGTACTAAGCATCTGCAACATATTGCAAACCATAAATTTCTTATTAGATAAGAAACCAAGGGTTTACTCTGTAATATCACATTTGTTTTGGTTCATTGGCATTAGCAGCCCCATACACCTGTTACACCATGATTGATCCTTGAACACAGTGCTACAGCAAATAATTCTTATTAACACATAATTGATACCAGTGTGCAATATTCTAACAATATGACATGTTTTAATTCTGAATATATACATGTTCAAAGATGCTATGTTAATATATTTATTTTAATATTAGCCAACTTCTGACCAAAAGTTACACATTTACACATTGAAAGAGGGTTTGGAATGGTGTGTTTTGAGGCATGCTGTGAAGGCGTCCAGTGAGAGAGGGAGGGAGGGAGGGAGGGAGGGAGGGAGGGAGGGAGGGAGGGAGGGAGGGAGGGAGGGAGGGAGGGTTATTGTGCTACTTTTCTTTCCCTTCCTTCTTGCTACTTCTCTTTCCCTTCCTTCTTGCTACTTCTCTTTCCCTTCCTTCTTGCTACTTCTCCTTCCCTTCCTTCTTGCTACTTCTCTTTCCCTTCCTTCTTGCTACTTCTCCTTCCCTTCCTTCTTGCTACTTTTCTTTCCCTTCCTTCTTCCTACTTCTCCTTCCGTTCCTTCTTTTCTTCCTTCTTGCTACTTCACCTTCCTTTCTTTCCCCTCCCATCCAACTCCTGCCATTACCTTCTTGTGCCTTAGCATCCCTACCACTGTTTACTCTCTTCCCTCCTGTTGTTCACCTTCCTTCTTTCCTGCTACTCCCAAATGATTTCCCATCCTTCCTGATACTCCAAAATCTTTTCCCCATCTTCTTGCAGTTTCCTCTTCCTTCCATTGTCCCCTCCTCACATGTTGTAAATAAGTAGATGTTTCTGCTGGTAGGTGTCTCTCCCCACAAGTGCCAGGATCGGCCATGCTATAGGCTCGAGAGAGAGAACATTGTTCAACAGTGACCAGGGCATGGGCCGTTCTTTGGTAAGTTTCACAATCTAACTATTGGGCTAGTTAAAAAAATGTACCAGAATGCGTCTTGGCACATAATAATAAACTATCATTCTATATACTGTAAAAGAAATATGGTACCTACAGTTTACCTTATACAGCCGTGTGATACACAGCAGTAATGTCAACAACATTAATTCCGTATGCAGTTACAATGTCACTACTGCATCCTATTATGTATGTATATGTACATATATATAAATTACATGTACATATAAATTACATGTGTAGAGGGTGTGCGTGGGTAGGTGGATGCGTGTGTAATAAAGAAGGAAAGCTACCGGTATATCCAAAACTTAGATTTACTTTGGCTATTCCTTATAATGAAACCTAAGGACTGCTGTGCATATTTTCAAATGGTTTATATACTATTATGTGTGTGCGTGCGTGCGTGCGTGCGTGCGTGCGTGCGTGCGTGCGTGCGTGCATGTGCATGCATGTTTGTGTTTTATTTTTTAATTGTTTTCTTTATCAGTTGTCATATTTGTAAGCAAAACATGATATATATATATAAATGTGACCCAGGCTGACCAAATGAGTGATAAGTAGGAAATATTGTAACATCGTTTTTTTACATTTTTGGAAAGGTTGGATAGAGTGTTTTACACTGTTTTAAAAATTATGACTCTTCTACACAAATTGGCGACGTTATGGCACATTGTACGTGGTAGGAGTCAAAAAATGAAAATGGCTGTATGTATGTTATTGGGCAGTCCCGAGGACTGGATACTGCACTGTATCAGAACTTACCTTTAATTTTTGTGTGGAGTGCAGTATCGCAGTGGTAAAAGCTTCAGACACTTGACTAAGAGAACCCAGTTGGAATCCTGTGTGGCAGTGTCAAACCTTGCCGTTTACTCTACATTGCCAGTTCACTCGGCAGTATGAATGAATACCTGGCTATAGACAGTGGTGGATATTTGTGTACGAATAGTCTTTGCGTATTAATTGCAGCATGGCTGAATGTTTCCAAGAGAAGTTGAGATGGTGTTTGTTTCAACAGGTCTGTAAAGTGTAAAGCGCTTTGAGGAATCCTGAGGACTGAATATTGCACGATATAAGAACTTACCTTTACTTTTTACTTTTTAGTCCTTTCGGCCGAAGGTTCAAATTGACACTCTGCGTTTGCCGTCCACCATTAGTTGCCATATCTCAGAAACCGTTCAGCAACCTTTTCTCAAATTTTGCAAAGACGTATCTTAAGGTACTGCCACTATGCATAACAAATCTGTATTTGACTGAATCATTCTAAGGGGCCCCGTAGGCCCTCCAGGGCCCCAGAAACTGGTTAATTTTCACATTTTGCCTATTTTTTCAAAACTTCTTCAGTAACCTTTTCTCTAATTTTGTATAGACATTTCATATGGTAGTGCCACTATACACAAGAAATCTGTATTTGATTGAATCGTTCTAAGGGCACATCAGGGCCCCCCAAAACAACAAAAATTCACATAATTTGCCTGTTTCCTTACTACTGTGGCAGAACATGGCCAGCTCCCAAGTTCTGTGTACACATATTGGTCACTGTCAGAGAACCTGGGCAGCTTGTGTATTGCACTATCTCTGCCTGCCATTGTCCCAGTGTTGAACAGAATGAATGCCTCAGTGTGGACAGTGACTAATGTGTACAGCTTTAACTCATTAGACCACTGCTTGTTAACCAATGCTGCTGATATAGATATCACCACTTCTGGATGCCTGCAGGTTTTAAGCTGTATTTTAAAAGCTATTGATTTTTGGGAATATGCCTTTTAGGCAGGGTTGGTTTTCTGCCGGACAGAAAAGTATTTCTGCCGTGCCCAGGGCAGAAATAGGGTAAACAGTATTTCTGCCAGGGAGAAACTGTTTCTGCCCAGCAGAAACGGCAACAATAGGAAATACATGCCATTGATAGGCAAACATGTTCTTTTTTTATAGAAAACGTCAGTTTCTTTCTGTACCTGTCTACGTGTGATAACTATTTGTTCTGCAAGAAACATCACATGAATGACAAAAGGAAGATCACTACCAGTTAACTTGTGGATTATTATTATAAAACTGTTCTGCTACTGCTTGGTGGACAGCTAATTAGTGGCTCAAGTTCAAATACATCAGGATGTTTGTCACACCTGCATGTTAGTTTAGGCTCAGTAGTGTGCTGGCAGCTGCTAAACCTATAGGCTTGTGTGAAAAGGATAGTTGGCAGAAGAATTAACTTCAAAGCACCATTGCATCCATTTAGCCAGGCAGTAGTCACACTGTCCCAGGGTGTGCTGCTGTGTAAACTCATTAAGCCTCCAGTAACTAGAGGAATCTACTTTTCCTTGTAAATAATTAAATACCCTGATCAGAAAAGCATGATGCAAATTAAACTTTTGCAACAATTTCGTTGAACATCAATACTACTGTATGGTTTACATCCTTGCCAAGTGCCACATTTACTGCATCTTCCCAACTTACTGCCATTCTCTTCAACAGGCAAAAATGCTCCTTTGGCCTACCACCTTAAAACATGGTTACAACACAGCAGTATATCAGACTTATGTAGAGAGTGAGACAATCTTAGCAACTGACCCCTGCCCCAAGTTTCTGGATTTGTGGTGTGCACTGGGCAAATTTAAATCCAGTTTTATACAGTGACTGCTGTCTGTGCATACTGCATAACTGACTTCAAACTGTTGCCCAGCCAAGTGATGCCCTAATACAAGATGCAGATATTCTGGCAAGTTGAATCTCTTTATTGTCTGGACAGTACTTGAAGTCAGCTCACTTTTACTATTTGTTGAAATGTTATCAGAGGTAGTCAATAAAGTTTGAAGCCTTTTACTGTCTTTTGTAGTGGCAGTATTTGGTGAACTGGAGTATTTGTGTAGATGAAGTGGGAGAATGGTTGGGGAGTGCAATGAAGGTAACCAGTTGGGGTGAACATCACACGTGAAACCGGAATGTTTATTGGTACTGACTGAAATAAATTAAACGCTTTGGGAGTTTCTGTCCTTAGGGAAACTAGGGAAGAAAGGTATTTCTGCCGCTCGGGCAGAAAGTAGTTCTGCCACACAGTTTCTGTCGCTCGGGCAGAAACGTGCCAACCCTGCTTCTAGAACTTATCTTTGCCTGCGGTGAATTACTGAGAAATTAATTCTTGGATGTTCCTTCCATGAAGACCCAAAATGCAGCATAAACAAAAGGAGTGATTCTAGGGAAATACAAATGATCCTTATAATATTAACTAAATATGTTTTAACTTTTTTTTCACTACTCCCCACAGCTATATTTACCAAGACATCTACAATTTTACATAATCACAATTGTAACAATTTTAATTTCTCACTAAATATTGCTGAGGAAAAAGTTAAAGCATATTTAGCAAAAATTATAAGGAATATTATTCAGATGTTTTACTATACATGTTCCAGCTATTACTTCACTCCAGTTCAATCAGTGTTATGTCATTAATTGCTACTGTTTTAAAGTCAAAATGCATGCTATATGTATATGTAGCTTGTGAACAAGTAAAGTTTTATCATAGTTCATCTCTTTCTTCTTTCCATTCTGGGGGAGGGTGGTAGGGGCAAAATAAGGACAGAAAAGGTGTGCACATTTTCTTAAACAACCTTTAACTGTCTTACATGCAAGATTGCAGCTCATCAACTCTCCTGCAAGGTTTCTATAACCACTGGAAATTGACCTAAATAGCAGAGTATCGGGATCAAATTCAACAGTATATTTAATAACACATTAACTAATACAATCTTCACAAAACGGTCTACTCGAATATTTTATTTCCAGGTGATACTTCACTGGCATGCATATAGTCCCTACTAAGCATGTAAACAGTTTACTTCCATCATAACCCTTAATTACTTCCATCATAACCCTTAATGATATGTAACTATGATTCACCAAAAACCATTTCATTAGTAATTACAAAATCACAATATAGTCCAAAGGACTTCAGGGCCTTTTGGCCTATTTTTTTTAGTATTTTATACTCTAGAAATCTGGTGCTTAACTAGTTATATCATTATGCCAGTAAACACTGACAAAACAGCTATTACAGTTTGGCATTTTTAATGACATTGAAGCTGTGGCAATCAAATTCGCTTTGAGGATGTCGTCTTGCTTCTGCATAATGTACTAGGGCAACGTCTCTGCCTGTTTGATAGAAATCCACATAATTTCTGATTACATCACACTACTCAAGTTCTTTCGTGACATGTGCCAGAACGTATTCTCTTTCATCCATTATCTTCGGCTACGCCGGTCGATTCACAGTCACTGTCGCCAGTGTATAAATATATATGACCACGCAGACCAAATTAATGATAAGTCGGGATTTGAGATTTCGAGCCACTGGGTGATTTGTAACTTAGCTGTCAGGATTTCCGGTTGCTGTCAAAGCATTACACTCTTAGAAATGTACCGTAAAAATTACGGAAAAATGACTGGCAACACGGGTGCCAAACGGAGTACTGTAAATTTAACGGAATATGATTTACGGTGTACCGTATTTTTTACGGAATAATACTGTCGAATATATGGTAAGATCTTTACAGTGTACCATATTTTTTATGGAATAATACTGTAGAATATATGGTAAGATCTTCATGGCATACCATATTTTTTATGGAATAATACTATAGAATATACGGTAAGTGTAGAATATCCCGTGGAATTTTTATTGTGCCATATTTGTTACAGTACAATATTTACGGCGTATGGTACTTTTAAGGTATTGTATTAGCGAATATACTGAGGTTATTAAGTACCGTGATGGTAAAATGACTGACTGCACGGGCGCCAACTAGTTAGGGCCTAATACTAATGTATTGGTAGACAGAACATCTCTGACCTTGCCCTATATGAAGAAAACATTGCACATGGACTGCACTATACAGATGTGTGGACATCACATGAATATCAAAATAAATCATTATTATATAAACTCTGCTGATGCTTTATGGCAATACCCTGAGCTCATCTACTACAGGAAGACACAGAGCAATTGTTGGTAAAGGTAATTTATTAATGGTACCAACCGAAAAAATACACACACATTGATGAGATAAGCTAAACAGCTAACACAAACATAACTACCAGGGTATGCTCATCAAGAAAAGTGATAATTAATTAACAAGAAAAGATAGCAAATGTTGGGGAGGGCATTTGTCCCACAATATAAAATGACATCAGCATAACAATTATAATGCTGTCCAAGTTCAACTTTATGCAGACCTATCAGGCATGGAGTGTCAGCGTTGTTCCGTGGCTAGAGATGAAACCTACATCTATTCCAGTAGCTGTAGTGTCGGGTAATTCACATGCCCCTTGTCGTTTCTGCCCGGACATAATTCTGAGTTCCAAATTTCTTGCTTCATTTATTTTATGTCATTCACGTTTTGAGGCATAAGATTTGTTTATTGCAGCAGCAAAGGACCATAAATTAATCGTCTATTATTGTAAGTAGGAGTTTTGTTATCTTTCAGCTGTATGAGGAAGTTGAATTACTTGTTGCATTTGCCGAGTAGGCATTGGGCAGATTGAAGTCCCACAGAATTTCCATGTGTTGATAGTTGACACGGCGTGGTTGGAGTCATATAGTGATTTAATTATTCCAGTCTTATGAGAAGATTGTGTGGAGTGTTGTAGCGTAGCTAACACTTTTGTTGTTTACAGGTGATTTACCTTTTGTACTACTTAAACGTGATATCCGTTTAGTGATTATTTCGTGTGTTGCACTAGTTTGCAAACATGGATCTTGCTCAATAAATTGAGTTAGGCGAGAAGTTAGGGTTAACAGGTCCCGAAATTCAGGCATTTGTTCGTGATGAACAAGGAGCCGCCCGGGCTGAGCGACAGGCAGCTCGCGAGGCGGTGAAGGAGAGGCTCCAGGCCGATTTGGAGAAGGAGAGGCTTCAGGCCGAGGTAAGCTCGCGCAAAATGGAGCATGAAGAGAAGATGGCCAGGCTCCACAATGAGGCTACTACCTTAGAGAACCGAGATTCGGTGAGTAATGCTTCAGCCATTACTAAGGAAATCCGTATCCTCCGTTGCCCTGTTTTAACGAAGACAGGGATTCGATTGATGGCTATCTCCAGCGCTTTGAAAGATATGCGGAAAACCAGGGTTGGGAGCATGAGAATTACGCTATATTTCTGAGCGCATTGTTAACCAGTCATGCACTGGAAGTTTATTCCCGTTCCCCGATTTCCATGCCCAACGATTATGACCAGTTAAAGCAAGCATTGCTAGGACGGTACCGACTGACTGTAGGCGATTTTCGTAAGAAGTTTTACACCTGTTCTCTAAATTCGACCGAAACAGTGTCGCAGTATTTTGCTCGTATGGAGCATTATTTGACTCGGTGGATTTCTTTGTCAAACATTAATGAGTCTTTCGAGGGCCTTAAGGAACTCATTCTGAGAGAGCAATTCTTGTTTATGTGCCCTAGGGAACTGCCCGTGTTTCTGAGAGAAAACTAGATCAGGGGAGGGGAGGTACCCTATTTCTAGCCCTACCCCGCGGCCCTTTTCCTCCGCCGCATACATGTTTCCTTTGTAATCGGCCAGGTCACATCGCGAGACAGAATAGGAATCCTCCACCGCAAAGGATGAAACCAGTGGTTGGGAATTGTGCAGTTGTGCTAAACCAGAATTCCCCTAGTCACCAATGTCCTGTGGGTGAGACTGATGTCTAGTTGCAATGTGGATGTAAGATCCCCGTAATTGCTAGTGCTTATGTACAACATGAAAACAGTTGTAACTTACCGGTTGTAGAGGGGTATGTGGGGGGGATCCCCAGTGAAAGTACTATGCGACAGCGGGTGTAACGGACTCGTTGTACGACGTAGCCTAGTTCCGGAAGATCAGTTAACTGGGAAAACCAAAGTCCTTATGATGATGGACCGATCCGTCATTGAAGTCCCGACTGCCCGGTGCTATGTGAGAACTCCATTTTTCACAGGCGAAATTTAAGCCCTATGTCTAAACAACCTCGTTTATGATTTAGTCATTGGCAATGTTGATGAACTAAATTTGCCCTGTTCCGATAACAGTGAAGGTTCTCCTTTTCGAGGAACCAAGTCAGATGGTGTCCCCATTACTGTTGAGGCCCCTTTGAATGACACCCCAGTCACCGGTTGTGCTGTAGAAACCCGTGAGCTAGTAGAAACGTACCAGTACGTAGTGGATCTCCGTAATCGGATAGAATCAACTTGCGAACTAGCTAGAGAGAATCTTAAGAATTCTCAAGACCGGTATAAGGAACACTTTGATCGAAAGGCCAAGGTGCGAACCCTAGAAGTAGGAGACAAAGCCCTCATCCTTCTCCCCACTGATTCAAACAAGTTGCTCATGCAATGGAAGGGTCCATATGAGGTGATAGAGAGAGTGGGGATAAACGATTATCGGGTAAAGATCGGAGATAATCGTAAACTCTTACACATCAACATGATGAAGAAATACTATGAGAGAGGTAATGTGGAGATGCTAGGTTTAGCTGCTGTTGTCGAAGAACAACCTGAATGTGAGACTGATGAGGATTTTCCCATTCCTGAGAGAGAGGAAAACATTGGGGACGTCCATGTGAGTGATAGTTTATCACCTGATCAGACACGAGACTTGAAATAGCTAATGGAAGAATTTCCTTCCATCTTTTCGAGCACTCCGGGGCAAACTAGTCTCTTGTCCCATGCCACTGACGTAACGTCCTCTAGTCCCGTGAGATGCAAACCATACCCTATTCCATTAGCCAAGCTGGGAGTGGTAAAACAGGAGGTTGAGAAGATGCGAGAAATGGGCGTGATTGAGCCATCTCATTCACCGTACTCATCGCCTTTGTTGCTAATTCGTAAATCTGACTCCACATACAGACCGGTAGTAGATTTTCGCCAGTTAAACAAGTTTACTAAATTCGATGCAGAACCTATGCCAAATCCCGATAATATCTTGGCTGAGGTGGGGCAGGATAGGTACTTGTCCAAACTAGATTTCTGCAAAGGCTACTGGCAAATAAGGAACGAACCGGAAGATAAGAAAAAAACCGCATTTTATACTCCCCAAGGGTTGTTCCAATTCTGCGTCATGCCTTTCGGTCTAGTCAACGCCGGCACATCGTACGCATGATGCGCATACTCTTAGATGGCCTCGGTGGTGCTACCAATTATGTTGACGATGTATTGATTCACACCTCAACATGGGCCGATCACTTATTAACACTGCGGGCAGTGTTCGTCTGAGTGAGACAAGCGGGTCTCACAATAAAACCGTCGAAGTGTTATCTTGTGTTTGAATCCGTCGATTTCCTGGGGCACCAAGTAGGACAACGAGAAGTGAAGACCCAGGAAGACAAGGTAAACAAGATTAGGAATGTGCCCATTCCTACCACGAAGAAACAAGTGAGGTCTTTTCTAGGTTTGGCAGGATATTACCGGAAGTTTGTTAATGGGTATTCCAGAATCGCGGCTCCATTGACTGATCTCACAAAGGCAAAACAGCCTAACAAGGTAAGTTGGAATGATGAGGCGGACAAGGCCTTCATTCAACTGAAGCCGGCCCTGTGTAAGGCGCCTATCCTCAAATTGGCTGACGTCAACAGACCGTTTGTCTTGCGTACAGATGCGTCCGATACCGGACTCGGAGCAATGTTACTCCAAGAGAATAACGGAGTCTTATTCCCAGTCGCGTTTGCGAGCAAGAAGCTCAATCCCACACAAAGGCGATATTCCGTAGTAGAAAGAGAATGTCTGGCAATTGTTTGGGGACTCGAGAAATTTCACTTATACCCATATGGGCGAAGTTTCATTGTACAGTGTGATCAACGATCCCTGAAATTCCTAAACACTGCGAAGTTGACAAACAATCGCGTTATGCGATGGGCTCTTAAAGTCCAACCCTATCGCTTCAGGGTAGAGTCAATCCCTGGAACAGATAACATAGGTGCAGACTACCTAAGCCGAATGGAATAGATGTAGGTTCCGTCAAATTAGTTGAGACGCTGAAGTGTCATGAATTTTTGTGTGCAACTAGATAGTTACTAGTTCGGCGAGTGATCGCCAGGTTATTTATTGTATTAAATTGATATATAAGAACCCTACTAGACTGAGCCATCTAGTGTACGGAGACCTCGCTAATCCGTGACATAACTTCTCTTTCCCTTCCTTCTTGCTACTTCTCCTTCCTTTTTTCTTTGCTATTTCTCCTTCCCTTTCCTTCTTGCTATTTCTCCTTCCTTTCTTTCCCCTCCCATCCTACTCCTGCCATTACCTTCTTGTGCCTTAGCATCCCTACCACTGTTTACTCTCTCCCTCCTATTGTTCACCTTCCTTCTTTCCTGCTACTCCCAAATGATTTCCCATCCTTCCTGATACTCCAAAATCTTTTCCCCATCTTCTTGCAGTTTCCTCTTCCTTCCATTGTCCCCTCCTCACATGTTGTGAATAAGTAGATGTTTCTGTTGGTAGACGTCTCTCCTCACAAGAGCCAGGACCGGCCTTGCCATAGGCTCGAGAGAGAGAACATTGTTAAACAGTGACCAGGGCAAGGGCCGTTCTTTGGTAAGTTTCACAATCTAACTATTGGGCTAGTTAACAAAATGTACCAGAATACGTCTTGGCACATAATAATAAACTATCATTCCATATACTGTAAAAGAAATATGGTACCTACAGTTTACCTTATACAGCCGTGTGATACACAGCAGTAATGTCAACAACATTAGTTCCGTGTGCAGTTACAATGTCACTACTGCATCCTATTATGTATGTATATGTACATATATATAAATTACATGTACATATAAATTACATGTGTAGGGGGTGTGCGTGGGTAGGTGGATGCGTGTGTAATAAAGAAGGAAAGCTATATCCAAAACTTAGATTGACTTTGGCTATTCCTTATAATGAAACCTAAGGACTGCTGTGCATATTTTCAAATGGTTTATATACTATTAAGTGCGTGCGTGCGTGCGTGCGTGCGTGCGTGCGTGCGTGTGCATGCATGTTTGAGTTTTATTTTTTAATTGTTTTCTTTATCAGTTGTCATATTTGTAAGCAAAACATGATATATATATATATATATATATATATATAAATGTGACCCAGGCTGACGAAATGAGTGATAAGTAGGAAATATTGTAACATCGTTTTTTTACATTTTTGGAAAGGTTGGATAGAGTGTTTTACACTGTTTAAAAAATTATGACTCTTCTACACAAATTGGCGAAGTTATGGCACATTGTACGTGGTAGGAGTCAAAAAATGAAATTGGCTGTATGTATGTTATTGGGCAGTCCCGAGGACTGGATACTGCACTGTATCAGAACTTATCTTTACTTTTTGTGTGGAGTGCAGTATCGCAGTGGTAAAAGCTTCGGACACTTGACTAAGAGAATCCAGTTGGAATCCTGTGTGGCAGTGTCAAACCTTGCCATTTACTCTACATTGCCAGTTCACTCGGCAGTATGAATGAATACCTGGCTATAGACAGTGGTGGATATTTGTGTACGAATAGTCTTTGCGCATTAATTGCAGCATGGCTGAATGTTTCCAAGAGAAGTTGAGATGGTGTTTGTTTCAACAGGTCTGTAAAGTGTAAAGCGCTTTGAGGAATCCTGAGGACTGAATATTGCACGATATAAGAACTTACCTTTACTTTTTACTTTTTAGTCCTTTCGGCCGAAGGTTCAAATTGACACTCTGCGTTTGCCGTCCACCTTTAGTTGCCATATCTTAGAAACCGTTCAGCAACCTTTTCTCAAATTTTGCAAAGACGTATCTTAAGGTACTGCCACTATGCATAACAAATCTGTATTTGACTGAATCATTCTATAGGCCCTCCAGGGCCCCAGAAACTGGTTAATTTTCACATTTTGCCTATTTTTTCAAAACCTCTTCAGTAACCTTTTCTCTAATTTTGCATAGACATTTCATATGGTAGTGCCACTATACACAAGAAATCTGTATTTGATTGAATCGTTCTAAGGGCACCCAGGGCCCCCCAAAACACAACATTTTCACATAATTTGCCTGTTTCCTTACTACTGTGGCAGAACATGGCCAGCTCCCAAGTTCTGTGTACACATATTGGTCACTGTCAGAGAACCTGGGCAGCTTGTGTATTGCACTATCTCTGCCTGCCATTGTCCCAGTGTTGAACAGAATGAATGCCTCAGTGTGGACTGTGACTAATGTGTACAGCTTTAACTCATTAGACCACTGCTTGTTAACCAATGCTGCTGATATAGATTTCACCATTTCTGGGTGCCTGCAGGTTTTAAGCTGTATCTTAAAAGCTATTGATTTTTGGGAATATGCCTTCTAGGCAGGGTTGGTTTTCTGCCGGGCAGAAAAGTATTTCTGCCGTGCCCAGGGCAGAAATAGGGTAAACAGTATTTCTGCCAGGGAGAAACTGTTTCTGCCCAGCAGAAACGGCAACAATAGGAAATACATGCCATTGATAGGCAAACATGTTCTTTTTTATAGAAAACGTCAGTTTCTTTCTGTACCTGTCTACGTGTGATAACTATTTGTTCTGCAAGAAACATCACATGAATGACAAAAGGAAGATCACTACCAGTTAACTTGTGGATTATTATTATAAAACTGTTCTGCTACTGCTTGGTGGACAGCTAATTAGTGGCTCAAGTTCAAATACATCAGGATGTTTGTCACACCTGCATGTTAGTTTAGGCTCAGTAGTGTGCTGGCAGCTGCTAAACCTATAGGCTTGTGTGAAAAGGATAGTTGGCAGAAGAATTAACTTCAAAGCACCATTGCATCCATTTAGCCAGGCAGTAGTCACACTGTCCCAGGGTGTGCTGCTGTGTAAACTCATTAAGCCTCCAGTAACTAGAGGAATCTACTTTTCCTTGTAAATAATTAAATACCCTGATCAGAAAAGCATGATGCAAATTAAACTTTTGCAACAATTTCGTTGAACATCAATACTACTGTATGGTTTACATCCTTGCCAAGTGCCACATTTACTGCATCTTCCCAACTTACTGCCATTCTCTTCAACAGGCAAAAATGCTCCTTTGGCCTACCACCTTAAAACATGGTTACAACACAGCAGTATATCAGACTTATGTAGAGAGTGAGACAATCTTAGCAACTGACCCCTGCCCCAAGTTTCTGGATTTGTGGTGTGCACTGGGCAAATTTAAATCCAGTTTTATACAGTGACTGCTGTCTGTGCATACTGCATAACTGACTTCAAACTGTTGCCCAGCCAAGTGATGCCCTAATACAAGATGCAGATATTCTGGCAAGTTGAATCTCTTTATTGTCTGGACAGTACTTGAAGTCAGCTCACTTTTACTATTTGTTGAAATGTTATCAGAGGTAGTCAATAGAGTTTGAAGCCTTTTACTGGCTTTTGTAGTGGCAGTATTTGGTGAACTGGAGTATTTGTGTAGATGAAGTGGGAGAATGGTTGGGGAGTGCAATGAAGGTAACCAGTTGGGGTGAACATCACACGTGAAACCGGAATGTTTATTGGTACTGACTGAAATAAATTAAACGTTTTGGGCGTTTCTGTCCTTAGGGAAACTAGGGAAGAAAGGTATTTCTGCCGCTCGGGCAGAAAGTAGTTCTGCCACACAGTTTCTGTCACTCGGGCAGAAACGTGCCAACCCTGCTTCTAGAACTTATCTTTGCCTACGGTGAATTACTGAGAAATTAATTCTTGGATGTTCCTTCCATGAAGACCCAAAATGCAGCATAAACAAAAGGAGTGATTCTAGGGAAATACAAATGATCCTTATAATATTAACTAAATATGTTTTAACTTTTTTTTCACTACTCCCCACAGCTATATTTACCAAGACATCTACAATTTTACATAATCACAATTGTAACAATTTTAATTTCTCACTAAATATTGCTGAGGAAAAAGTTAAAGCATATTTAGCAAAAATTATAAGGAATATTATTAAGATGTTTTACTATACATGTTCCAGCTATTACTTCACTCCAGTTCAATCAGTGTTATGTCATTAATTGCTACTGTTTTAAAGTCAAAATGCATGCTATATGTATATGTAGCTTGTGAACAAATAAAGTTTTATCATAGTTCATCTCTTTCTTCTTTCCATTCTGGGGGAGGGTGGTAGGGGCAAAATAATGACAGAAAAGGTGTGCACATTTTCTTAAACAACCTTTAACTGTCTTACATGCAAGATTGCAGCTCATCAACTCTCCTGCAAGGTTTCTATAACCACTGGAAATTGACCTAAATAGCAGAGTATCGGGATCAAATTCAACAGTATATTTAATAACACATTAACTAATACAATCTTCACAAAACGGTCTACTCGAATATTTTATTTCCAGGTGATACTTCACTGGCATGCATATAGTCCCTACTAAGCATGTAAACAGTTTACTTCCATCATAACCCTTAATTACTTCCATCATAACCCTTAATGATATGTAACTATGATTCACCAAAAACCATTTCATTAGTAATTACAAAATCACAATATAGTCCAAAGGACTTCAGGGCCTTTTGGCCTATTTTTTTAAGTATTTTATACTCTAGAAATCTGGTGCTTAACTAGTTATATCATTATGCCAGTAAACACTGACAAAACAGCTATTACAGTTTGGCATTTTTAATGACATTGAAGCTGTGGCAATCAAATTCGCTTTGAGGATGTCGTCTTGCTTCTGCATAATGCACTAGGGCAACGTCTCTGCCTGTTTGATAGAAATCCACATAATTTCTGATTACATCACACTACTCAAGTTCTTTCGTGACATGTGCCAGAACGTATTCTCTTTCATCCATTATCTTCGGCTACGCCGGTCGATTCACAGTCACTGTCGCCAGTGTATAAATATATATGACCACGCAGACCAAATTAATGATAAGTCGGGATTTGAGATTTCGAGCCACTGGGTGATTTGTAACTTAGCTGTCAGGATTTCCGGTTGCTGTCAAATCATTACACTCTTAGAAATGTACCGTAAAAATTACGGAAAAATGACTGGCAACACGGGTGTACTCTAAATTTAACGGTATATGATTTACGGTTTACCGTATTTTTTACAGAATAATACTGTAGAATATACGGTAAGATCTTTACGGCGTACCATATTTTTTATGGAATAATACTGTAGAATATACGGTAAGATCTTCATGGCATACCATATTTTTTATGGAATAATACTGTAGAATATACGGTAAGATCTTTACGGCGTACCGTATTTTTACAGAATTGTCCTGTAGAATATACGGTACCATTTTTACGGCATACCATATTTTTACGGAATTGTGCTGTAGAATATATGGTAGACTATTTACGGTGTACCGTATTTTATGTGGAATTGTACTGTTGATTATACGGTAGAATTGTTTCGATGTACCATATTTTATGTGGAATTGCAGTGTAGAATATCCCGTGGCATTTTTATTGTGTCATATTTGTTACAGTAGAATATTTACGGCGTATGGTACTTTTAAGGTATTGTATTAGCGAATATACTGAGGTTATTAAGTACCGTGATGGTAAAATGACTGACTACACGGGCGCCAACTAGTTAGGGCCTAATACTAATGTATTGGTAGACAGAACATCTCTGACCTTGCCCTATATGAAGAAAACATTGCACATGGACTGCACTATACAGATGTGTGGACATCACATGAATATCAAAATAAATCATTATTATATAAACTCTGCTGATGCTTTATGGCAATACCCTGAGCTCTTCTACTACAGGAAGACACAGAGCAATTGTTGGTAAAGGAAATTTATTAATGGTACCAACATAAAAAAGGCATGCATTTGAAATGCACCACTTTTGTGAAAAGTTAAGAAACCCTGTAGGAAAAAATCAGAAGGAAAGTGTTAAAACATACTGCACACATATTGAAAATTCACTCAAAGTAAAACATATACACTAAAACCTTCTAAAAACTCCATGGGAAAACGTACATAAAAATTACAAAACACGATGTCAGTTGTAATAAAGGTCAACGTACTGTATTCATATTGACATAAAAGTGTATATGCTAAAAACCTTATCAAAACCTGGGAAAATGTACGGGGAAGTCTTAAAACAATGTAAATTGTTACAAAGCTCAATGGGGTGCATACATATTGTGCATGCATTTGAAGTAAAAATGTACACATTAAAACCTTCTCAAAACCCTATGGGGAAAATTACAAGGAAAGTGTAAACAAAATGTTGATTGTCTACTATTATGCCTAAAAGAAAATGTTACCATAACCTGTGCTATAGCCAAACATGAACAATGTTCGATTTAATATGTATCCCCTGAACAGTATGCACGTGTAAACATCAAAATAGATTACACAAGTTGTACAGTTACATTTGTTATACAATAGTACCAGCTTTCATAGAAACTTGTACAACGTTTTATCCCTATCCAATATGTGGCGATTGTGTTTGTTGTGGCCTAATGCACTAACTAAGCTACACAGAGGAAATGTTGTATGGTTCTGACCCCAGAAGGATAAGTAAGAAAATTACTATTACTATTTCTGAACAAAATACTCATAAAGTGTTTCCACCATATTCTGATGATAGCTTATTACGTTATATATCAATAAAGTTCACTTTTATAACCATTACATACCTCTAAGTCAATTGTATTCATGGATAAAAAATTCAATATATATTTGACTCGGTATGACCTGTCTCTGGCCAAGAAACAAATCCATTAAACGTGCAATTACAATAATCGTAACTAGCTATTGTGTCCCCCCCCCCTTTTACTGCTCAGTCCATCGATCAGACCAAGGACCTTGTTGCTCACGGTCGTGGACGTCTTTCGTTTTTGTCCCAATGCTCTTTGCTGCCAGTCTCCGGGTTGATGTGTACTAAGCATCTGCAACATATTGCAAACCATAAATTTCTTATTAGATAAGAAACCAAGGGTTTACTCTGTAATATCACATTTGTTTTGGTTCATTGACACCTGTATACCATGATTGATCCTTGAACACAGTGCTACAGCAAATAATTCTTATTAACACATAATTGATACCAGTGTGCAATATTATAACAATATGACATGTTTTAATTCTGAATATATACATGTTCAAAGATGCTATGTTAATATATTTATTTTAATATTAGCCAACTTCTGACCAAAAGTTACACATTTACACATTGAAAGAGGGTTTGGAATGGTGTGGGAGAGACGGAGAGGGAGAGGGAGAGACGGAGAGGGGGGGAGAGAGGGGGGAGAGAGAGGGGGAGAGAGAGAGAAAGATCGCTGGTTGTATCGCACCCAGGGTTCGCACGGATCCCCGAAAACCCTTAAAAACTCTTGAATTTAGAAATTACGTTCAAGGGTACCCAAAATGGCAAAAACCCTTGATTATCACCCGTTTTCAGAATAAACCCTTGAAAACCCTTTAAAATGCATGTTTTTGCTTTAAATGTGCAATTAAGGTATTATATCTCAGCCGTGTCATTGTAATATAAATGATTTAATAAGTGCGAAAGTAAATGTGCGATTCAAATTCAACGTCGGAACGTCAAAACTAAAAGGCGATTGACAAAACACGAGGAGTGAGTCCAAGTGACCAAGAATTATATTAATAATTATCCGCTAGATAGCGCCATAAGTACTGCTCATACAGGTCACGCTACATACGGGTATTAAGTTGCCATTTTGGAAAGCGACAAAAGCGTGTTCGTTGAAAATATTATCGGTCGATTTGAATTTGCATTACGATGGCTCCCGAGAAAGGAAACTGTAAATTTTAAGATGAATGGTTGGCAATCGCGGAATACAAAGAATGGGTGTGTCGAGACCCGACGGGAATCGTTCGTTCTGCGCGATGTCAATTTTGCGCAAAATCCATCAACATCGGGAATGGAGGTCGATATACTATAGCCTGGACAGTCATGTTAAAACTAAAAGTGCGAAGCACAAGAACAGCGTGTCCGCGAAACACAATTAGCAACTGCGCCGCATGCTGGTTACACCAGGAACATGTTTAGTTCGCCAGTTGAGTGAGAAGAAGTGAGAAACCTGAAAAGACTAGTCTAATGTGACACTGACAGCAACAGTATGTAATGAACGTTATTGTTTCTTGATTAATTTACACAAACACTGTGAAACAGGCAGTTAAAACTTAAGCATCTTCGTCAAGATTGATTTGTTATTTGAATGTTTGGCTAATGATCCCCCTCATTGTTCTAAGGCTAAGGGTCCTGTGATTGATTGTTTATTTGCTTCATTCATTCCTGAAATGTGTGCTTGCTGGATTTATTGATGTGTAACCGATCTTTTCAATGGCCAGTTGATTACTTGTAAACCACAGGTATGAAATGATTGACTGGTCCAGTAAAAATGGGGCTGAAAAACTAAATAAATAACAGAAATATACACCCTTGAAAATGGCATGTTTTTATGTCAAAGAACCCTTGAAAACCCTTGAATTTAATTGTTAGTTGTCTGTATGAACCCTGATCGCACCGTATGGCACGTAGCGAGTGGTCAGTGACGGGGGTACGAGGGACGTTGAGGACAAGATTCACTGTTTTATACTCTGTGCGGCGCTTCATCGGTAGCCAGTGAGAAAGTTTGGGTCCTACGGTGATGTTATGATGTCGGTCGCTGCGCTGGACCTGTGGAGCTACTCTGACCGCAGAGCGCTGGACCTATTGAATTATACTTTAGATCATGATTGTTTAGCATAGTGTTATTTTAGCAAAATTATAGACGTTTTATTTTATTACTCACATTTTAGTAGCTCTATTAATCATTACATAACTACTAGAAGAAGAAGAAGAATTTGTTTTATTTGACCCAGACATTTCAAATAATACATAGAATACATCCATGTCCAAAAAAATTAATAATACAAATATGTAACCTTATAGTAAACATGGCATAATGTATAATAAATAACGAAAAGTAGGGTCAGGAGACTCCTCTAAGACTGGTAGTCGCTATCGAGGAGCCACCTTTTGTAATAAAACTTTAACTGAATCAGTACATCATCTAATCAAATTCTTCCAGAATAAGAAGAAGAAAAAAAACATAATATGTATGCATGTGTGTAGTGTGAGCAAGCTTACATGATTATTGAGTTTGTCGTTTAGGCACTGTTTTGTTGACAGGTGGTTGTCGGTTCTTAATTTTGCATACATATATAGCAATTTTGCCTGGTACATGTTACTTGATAGTTTTGTAAAAAATAAAGTTTAATATACTTGGCAAATCCTTGTGAACTGTGTGTACTAAGGTTTTCTTTGACAATATCAGGAATGGTATTTAGTAAATGTGGTAAATTATGCCTAAGGCATTTCTTAGCAAATTCCTTTTTAATTTTATAAGTGTATATTTTATTCTTGACTCTTGTATCGTGATTATGTACCTCATAGTTAAACATTATCCTCCAGTTTTGTAAATCAACTGGTAAGTCATTGCGTAAATATGTATAGTAAAATTTTAATTCTTGTAATTTAAGAATGTCATCTACTTTTAACAAGTTGAGTTATTTTGTGAAGTGGTTCTGTGTGGGAAGTATAATTACTTAAGGTAATAATTCTCAGGGCTTTTTAAAGTTTTATTATTCTATTTGATTGAAAGCCCCACGCCATGATGCAATATTTAATGTGTGGTATTATTAAAGAACTATATAATATTATTTTAATATGAAGAGGTAACACATGTTTCAATTTTAAAAAAATTGAATTTTTTTTAGAACAAGTATTTTATATTTTTTCAGTGTGCTTTTTCCAGTTTAGATTTGTATCTAAAATTAAACCCCAAAAATGTAATTCTTTGACTTGTTCAATATTTATATTGTCTATCTTCAGAGTAAGTGGCTGTATATTTTTTTTTCGATTTTGCTGTGTTTAGCAATAATTTATTTATTTATTATTATTGTTCTAAGGCTAAGGGTCCTGTGATTGATTGTTTATTTGCTTCATTCATTCCTGAAATGTGTGCTTGCTGGATTTATTGATGTGTAACCGATCTTTTCAATGGCCAGTTGATTACTTGTAAACCACAGGTATGAAATGATTGACTGGTCCAGTAAAAATGGGGCTGAAAAACTAAATAAATAACAGAAATATACACCCTTGAAAATGGCATGTTTTTATGTCAAAGAACCCTTGAAAACCCTTGAATTTAATTGTTAGTTGTCTGTATGAACCCTGATCGCACCGTATGGCACGTAGCGAGTGGTCAGTGACGGGGGTACGAGGGACGTTGAGGACAAGATTCACTGTTTTATACTCTGTGCGGCGCTTCATCGGTAGCCAGTGAGAAAGTTTGGGTCCTACGGTGATGTTATGATGTCGGTCGCTGCGCTGGACCTGTGGAGCTACTCTGACCGCAGAGCGCTGGACCTATTGAATTATACTTTAGATCATGATTGTTTAGCATAGTGTTATTTTAGCAAAATTATAGACGTTTTATTTTATTACTCACATTTTAGTAGCTCTATTAATCATTACATAACTACTAGAAGAAGAAGAAGAATTTGTTTTATTTGACCCAGACATTTCAAATAATACATAGAATACATCCATGTCCAAAAAAATTAATAATACAAATATGTAACCTTATAGTAAACATGGCATAATGTATAATAAATAACGAAAAGTAGGGTCAGGAGACTCCTCTAAGACTGGTAGTCGCTATCGAGGAGCCACCTTTTGTAATAAAACTTTAACTGAATCAGTACATCATCTAATCAAATTCTTCCAGAATAAGAAGAAGAAAAAAAACATAATATGTATGCATGTGTGTAGTGTGAGCAAGCTTACATGATTATTGAGTTTGTCGTTTAGGCACTGTTTTGTTGACAGGTGGTTGTCGGTTCTTAATTTTGCATACATATATAGCAATTTTGCCTGGTACATGTTACTTGATAGTTTTGTAAAAAATAAAGTTTAATATACTTGGCAAATCCTTGTGAACTGTGTGTACTAAGGTTTTCTTTGACAATATCAGGAATGGTATTTAGTAAAGGTGGTAAATTATGCCTAAGGCATTTCTTAGCAAATTCCTTTTTAATTTTATAAGTGTATATTTTATTCTTGACTCTTGTATCGTGATTATGTACCTCATAGTTAAACATTATCCTCCAGTTTTGTAAATCAACTGGTAAGTCATTGCGTAAATATGTATAGTAAAATTTTAATTCTTGTAATTTAAGAATGTCATCTACTTTTAACAAGTTGAGTTATTTTGTGAAGTGGTTCTGTGTGGGAAGTATAATTACTTAAGGTAATAATTCTCAGGGCTTTTTAAAGTTTTATTATTCTATTTGATTGAAAGCCCCACGCCATGATGCAATATTTAATGTGTGGTATTATTAAAGAACTATATAATATTATTTTAATATGAAGAGGTAACACATGTTTCAATTTTTAAAAAATTGAATTTTTTTTAGAACAAGTATTTTATATTTTTTCAGTGTGCTTTTTCCAGTTTAGATTTGTATCTAAAATTAAACCCCAAAAATGTAATTCTTTGACTTGTTCAATATTTATATTGTCTATCTTCAGAGTAAGTGGCTGTATATTTTTTTTTCGATTTTGCTGTGTTTAGCAATAATTTATTTATTTATTATTATTGTTCTAAGGCTAAGGGTCCTGTGATTGATTGTTTATTTGCTTCATTCATTCCTGAAATGTGTGCTTGCTGGATTTATTGATGTGTAACCGATCTTTTCAATGGCCAGTTGATTACTTGTAAACCACAGGTATGAAATGATTGACTGGTCCAGTAAAAATGGGGCTGAAAAACTAAATAAATAACAGAAATATACACCCTTGAAAATGGCATGTTTTTATGTCAAAGAACCCTTGAAAACCCTTGAATTTAATTGTTAGTTGTCTGTATGAACCCTGATCGCACCGTATGGCACGTAGCGAGTGGTCAGTGACGGGGGTACGAGGGACGTTGAGGACAAGATTCACTGTTTTATACTCTGTGCGGCGCTTCATCGGTAGCCAGTGAGAAAGTTTGGGTCCTACGGTGATGTTATGATGTCGGTCGCTGCGCTGGACCTGTGGAGCTACTCTGACCGCAGAGCGCTGGACCTATTGAATTATACTTTAGATCATGATTGTTTAGCATAGTGTTATTTTAGCAAAATTATAGACGTTTTATTTTATTACTCACATTTTAGTAGCTCTATTAATCATTACATAACTACTAGAAGAAGAAGAAGAATTTGTTTTATTTGACCCAGACATTTCAAATAATACATAGAATACATCCATGTCCAAAAAAATTAATAATACAAATATGTAACCTTATAGTAAACATGGCATAATGTATAATAAATAACGAAAAGTAGGGTCAGGAGACTCCTCTAAGACTGGTAGTCGCTATCGAGGAGCCACCTTTTGTAATAAAACTTTAACTGAATCAGTACATCATCTAATCAAATTCTTCCAGAATAAGAAGAAGAAAAAAAACATAATATGTATGCATGTGTGTAGTGTGAGCAAGCTTACATGATTATTGAGTTTGTCGTTTAGGCACTGTTTTGTTGACAGGTGGTTGTCGGTTCTTAATTTTGCATACATATATAGCAATTTTGCCTGGTACATGTTACTTGATAGTTTTGTAAAAAATAAAGTTTAATATACTTGGCAAATCCTTGTGAACTGTGTGTACTAAGGTTTTCTTTGACAATATCAGGAATGGTATTTAGTAAAGGTGGTAAATTATGCCTAAGGCATTTCTTAGCAAATTCCTTTTTAATTTTATAAGTGTATATTTTATTCTTGACTCTTGTATCGTGATTATGTACCTCATAGTTAAACATTATCCTCCAGTTTTGTAAATCAACTGGTAAGTCATTGCGTAAATATGTATAGTAAAATTTTAATTCTTGTAATTTAAGAATGTCATCTACTTTTAACAAGTTGAGTTATTTTGTGAAGTGGTTCTGTGTGGGAAGTATAATTACTTAAGGTAATAATTCTCAGGGCTTTTTAAAGTTTTATTATTCTATTTGATTGAAAGCCCCACGCCATGATGCAATATTTAATGTGTGGTATTATTAAAGAACTATATAATATTATTTTAATATGAAGAGGTAACACATGTTTCAATTTTTAAAAAATTGAATTTTTTTTAGAACAAGTATTTTATATTTTTTCAGTGTGCTTTTTCCAGTTTAGATTTGTATCTAAAATTAAACCCCAAAAATGTAATTCTTTGACTTGTTCAATATTTATATTGTCTATCTTCAGAGTAAGTGGCTGTATATTTTTTTTTCGATTTTGCTGTGTTTAGCAATAATTTATTTATTTTGAGCCATTCATTTATTTTTTAAAAGTTCTTCATTTATTAAGGATTGTAGATTTTCGTCATGTATGTTATCACTGAAAGTGTTTAGTGTACTTGATAGAGTTGTATCATCAGCATAAATTATGAAATTATACATTTTACTGGCTTGTGCAAAATCATTGATGTATATGATGAATAACACGGGTCCTAAGATTGAGCCTTGTGGTACACCTGTTGTTATTGATAACATATTTGATTTTATATTGTCAATTTCCGTATATTGTTTACGATTTGTTAGGTAACTGCTGAATAAGTTCAGATGTGTTCCATGTATACCATAATATTTCAATTTGTCAATTAAAATTAAATGATCAATGGTATCAAAGGCTTTGGAAAGATCTAGGTAAATATTAATGGGTATTTCATCCTTATCCAGTTTGGTTATTATTCTATCTATTAATTCTAGTGCTGCATATTCAGTTGAATGTTTAGGTCGGAATCCATACTGATGGTCAAACAAAAGCTTAGTCTTTTAAATAAGATGATAATTGGTCAAAAATAATGTTTTCAAGTACTTTTGAAATAGCTGGTAGAGAGACCATCACACATCTACTTTTGTTGGGTAGATTAATTATTGTTCTCTTTATGGTATCTTCTTCAACATATTTAAATGTAAAATTACAGTTTACTATTTTATTTTGATAATATGAATGATCATGAATGCCTTTGTATTTAATATCATTAGCCAGATTACTACCTATATTGGTCAATAATGTATTGTATTCATTTGCAATTTCTAATTTGTCTGCCACAATTGAATCGGATTCTTTAAAATATTTTGGAAATGATTTATTAATTTTATGTTTAGACATGATTTCATTTATAGTTTTCCAAGTGTTTTTTATATCAAATTTAAATTGATTAAAACATTTGTCAAAATATTATTGCTTTGCGAAAATTTCGTTTTCCAAATACTATCGTATATTTTTAGATTAATAAATAATACACCATATTCAGAAGATTCAGGGTTTGTGATTTTTAATTGGTTGTAAAGTTTGTCTGTGTATCGTATTGAGGTTAGCAAGCCTTGAGTTATCCATGTAGATTTTTTATGTTTATAATTATTAATTTTCACTAATTTGCTAGTCATATATTTATTTTTAGCTTGACTTATTTCATGGATGATAATGTTATAATTATGGTTTGGATCAGCATTTGAACTTGTATCTAATTTGTTATGTATTTCAGAAGAGATTATATAATTTCTGACTTTTAACATAGCCTCTTTATTTTGTACATTAACATAATTTTGTAGTATGTTCCTCTTTTAGAGCAGTGTTCATAAGCATAAAATATGGTGATCAGAACATTAAAAAATTTATATTCCTGCTGTACTTTGCAAAATATGCTTTGTTAAATTACAAAAAAATTATCAATAAATGTACCTGTACATGTTGTGAACCTTGTAGGAAGAGTGTTTTGGGGGAAGAGACTAAATGAAGTTAACATGTCAAAGAAAGTGCAACAGTGTTGTTGCTCATTTATGTTTTAGCATATTTATATTGTAGTTCCTTGCAAGAATAAGGTTGTTGTTTTGATGATGTTATATAGATGATATGACCATTATAAATTCATTGATAAATTCATTATAGTTTTCAGTTAAAGGCCTTGGTGGTATATATTTCCTATAGTGACTGTCTGCGATAAGCCTCCTCCATTTACTTGTATTATTTGTCCCTCCCATTGTTCATACATATTTAATTTCATCTTTACTTCATAATCAAAGTGTTTATCTATATATATATATTATATTATATATACTTTGGTGCTGCAACTTTTTCCTTGGGATATACAGTCATATCCATTTAATTGAATTAGTGACAAGTCATCATTATCTGATAACCAGCTCTCTTGGAGACATATTATGCTAAATTTAAAATTTAAGGAAGACAAGTCATTTACAAATGCCTCGAGCTCACTAAACTGCATTAATCAACTGTATATTTGAGGTTAGGATGCTGAAATTTTTATTATTGTTTTGAACTAACAAATTACATTTTTCAAAATCATAATATGATGATCAGCGTATTGTTGGCAATTCATTATTTTCATCAACAGTATTACTGATGTTTAGAATATTATTTAGACAATTATTTGTAATACCACCTGTAAATTGGAGAAAAGTTTCATCAGTTATTATTTCAGTGTATTTTTTATTTTAATGAGATCAGCATATTTTCAATGTGCAGTATTGTTTCAATAAGAGTGTGTGCCTTTATTAGTGTTTCAGTTACTAGATTTTGTTTAATAATATTTGTATTTTGTTCATGTAAAGCTAAAGCAGTGCATGATAAGTAGCTACTTAAAGTGTCAGAGATAGAAAAAAAACAGATTATGTTTAGAAAAAAATTCAAGAAAAAAAGGCGATGTAATAGAAAAAAGTCATGTTATTTGACAAGATGGCCCAAGAATAAAACTATTTTTAGTGGTAGGAGCTAATGCATTCTACTGCATTCTGACCAACACATTTCCAATATTTATATACCTCAGAAGGGTTGGATATATGTAAATAAAAGGGTTGGACTCTTGATAAGCCAAAGGGCTTCCTTGTCCACCTGCCATCTAGAGTTAATTCTCTGGATGGCAATCTTGTTAAATCTTGTTAAACATGGCTGGCCCAAGAAACCAGATGTGCCGCCACCTGCTGTGCCTTACTACCACTTGAGAGATGAGTTGGCTGACACTGATGGGTTGGTGTTCCGCAGCGAAATACTTGTGCAAGGGAGTTGGTGTTCTGGCCTGGCATGAATGCAAAGGCAAAGAGTACATCCAAACGTGTGAAGCCTGTCGTGAGTTCGAACGTTCTCAGACTAAGGAAACTCTGATGAGCCATGATGTGCTGGACCGTCCATGGCAGAAGGTTGGTGTCGACCTGTTCTCTTACCAAGGAAAGGGCTACTTAGTCACCACTGACTACAGATCAAACTTCTGGGAATTAGACTACCTACCAACCACTGGCACCAAGGCAGTAATCACAAAGCTCAAAGCCCACTGCTAGGATGGGAATCCCTGACACTGTAGTTACTGACAGTGGTCCACAGCTGGTGTCAGACGAGTTCGCTCATTTCAGTAAGAAATGGGGATTCGAACATGTGACAGCATCTCCACACCACAGTCGCACAAATGGCAAGGTGGAATCATCAGTGACAGCTGCAAAGAAGATGATCAAGAAAGCACAATGCACTGGTGATGACCAATATTTTGCACTGCTGAATATCCGTAACACCCCAACTCAAGGAATGGATAGTAGTCTTGCACAGAGGCTACTAGGTAGGCGGACTAAAACAATTATTCCAACAGCTCAGTCTTCTGAAGTCACGGTTGTCTGTGCAGCAACATGAAACAGATATGTTTAAAAGGACACAATGCTGGCAAGCCAAGCACTATGACAAATCTGCTACAGATCTCCCACATCTGCATCAAGTCGATACCGCCCGAATGAAGCCGTTCAAGCTTGGAGTCAAGTCATGGAAGAAAGCGAAGGTTGTAAGATGACTGGATGAAAGATCCTATGAAGTTGAAGATAGTGAGGGAACAGTGTACAGGCGCAACCGTGTACACCTAAGAACACACAAAACACCACCTCATGTGTTGGTTGAAGAGTCCGTGGATATCCCATCCCAAGATGATCCTCTAATCACTCCAATTTGACCCAATTCAGGCTAACACACCGGTAGAAATTCAGCCAAACACATTGGTTGAACAACAACACCAGAGTGACCAGACAGAACCACACTCTCAGGTATGTCCAACGACACCCAGGAAGTTTGAGAGAATCAACAAGTCCAAGCTACCTAGCAAATACAAGGACTATGTTGTATCTAAATGAACAGTTGATGTTACTTACATGAACACTGATGAGTACAGACTTGATTGATGCGGACTCGCATGTATGTTAAATTGTGGATGCTCCATACATGTGTTCACATAAGGACTATGTTGAGTCTAAATGAACAGCTGCTGATACTTACATGAACATTGATAAGTACAGACATGAAGAATTTGTTTTATTTGACCCAGACATTTCAAATAATATACACAATACATCCATGTCCCAAAAAAAAAAAAATACAAATATATAACCTTATAGTAAACATGGCATAACGTATGATAAATAACGAAAAGTAGGGTCAGGAGATTCCTCTAAGACTGTGGTAGTCGCTATCGAGGAGCCACCTTTTGTAATAAAATTTTAACTGAATCAATACATCACCTAATCAAAGTCTTCCAGAATAAGAAAACAAAAACCCATAATATGTATGCATGTGTGTAGTGTGAGCAAGCTTACATGATTATTGAGTTTGTCGTTTAGGCACTGTTTTGTACTGTATCAAGTTGACAGGTGGTTGTGGGTTCTTAATTTTGCATACATATATAGCAATTTTGCCTGGTGCATGTTACTTGATAATTTTGTAAAAAATATAGTTTAACATACTTAGCAAATCCTTGTGTACACTGTACTAAGCTTTTCAGGAATGTTATTTAATAAAAGTGGTAAATTATGCCTAAGGCATTTCTTAGCAAATTCATGTTTAATTTTATAAGTGTATATTTTATTCTTGACTCTTGTATCGTGATTATGTACCTCATAGTTAAATATTATCCTCCAGTTTTGTAAATAAACTGGTAAGTCATTGCGTAAATATTTATAGTAAAATTTTAATTGTTGTAATTTAAGAATGTCATCTCCTTTTAAGAAGTTGAGTTTTTTGTGAAGTGGTTCTGTGTGGGAAGTATAATTACTTAAGGTAATAATTCTCAGGGCTTTTTTTTTAAGTTTTATTATTCTATTTGATTGAAAGCCCCACGCCATGATGCAATAATTAATGTATGGCACTATTAAAGAATTATATAATATTATTTTAATATGAAGAGGTAACATGTTTCAATTAATTTAAAATGCCAATTTTTTTAGAACATGCATTTGGTATTTTTTCAGTGTGCTTTTTCCAGTTTAGATTTGTATCTGTAATTAAACCCAAAAAAATAAATTGTTTGACTTGTTCAATATTTACATTGTCTATCTTCAGAGTAAGTGTCTATATGTTTTTCTTGGCCTTTTGAAATGTCATGTATTTCGATTTTGCTATGTTTAGCGATAATTTATTTATTTTGAGCCATTCATTTATTTTTTAAAGTTTTTCATTTATTAAGGATTCAACATTTTCGTCATATATGTTATCGCTGAAAGTGTTTAGTGTACTTGATAGAGTTGTATCATCAGCATAAATTATGAAATTATACATTTTACTGGCTTGTGCAAAATCATTGATATATATGATGAATAACAGGGGTCCTAAGATTGAACCTTGTGGTACACCTGTTGTTATTGATAACATATTTGATTTTATGTTGTCAATTTCCGTATATTGTTTACGATTTGTTAGGTAACTGCTGAATAAGTTCAGATGTGTTCCATGTATACCATAATATTTCAATTTGTCACTTAAAATTAAATGGTCAAGGGTATCAAAGGCTTTGGAAAGATCTAGGTAAATATTAATGGGTATTTCATCCTTATCCAGTTTGGTTATTATTCTATCTATTAATTCTAGTGCTGCATATTCAGTTGAATGTTTAGGTCGGAATCCATACTGATGGTCAAAAAACAGCTTTGTCTTTTAAATAAGATGATAATTGGTCAAAGATAATGTTTTCAAGTACTTTTGAAATAGCTGGTAGAAGAGATATGGGTCTATAATTATTGAATACTGCTGGCTCACCTTTTTTATAAATGGGAATTACCTTAGCAATTTTTAGTTTATCAGGGAATATTCCTGTGGTTAATACTTGATTTGTTAATAAAGTTAAAGATTTGGTTAGTGCAGGTTCAAGCATTTTTAGTAGTTTGGTAGAGAGACGTCAACTCCACAGCTACTTTTGTTGGGTAGATTAATTATTGTTCTCTTTATGGTATCTTCTTCAACATATTTAAATTTACTATTTTATTTAGATAATATAAATGATCATGAATGCCTTTGTATTTAATATCATTAGCCAGATTACTACCTATATTGGTAAATAATATATTGAATTTATTTGCAATTTCTAATTTGTCTGCCATAATAGAATCGGCTTCTTTAAAATATTTTGGAAATTATTTATAAATTTTATGTTTAGACAGGATTTCATTTATAGTTTTCCAAGTGTGTTTTATATCAAATTTAAATTGATTAAAACATTTGTCAAAATATGATTGCTTTGCTTTGCGAACACTTCTTTTCAAAATACTATTGTATGTTTTTAGATTAATCAATAATATGCCATATTCAGAAGATTCAGGGTTTGTGATTTTTAATTGTTTGTAAAGTTTGTCTCTGTATCATATTGAGGTTAGCAAGCCTTGAGTTATCCATGTAGATTTTTTATGTTTATATTGATTAAATTTCACTAATTTGCTAGTCATATTTATTTTTAGCTTGATTTATTTCATTGATGATAATGTTATAATTATGGTTTGGATCAGCATTTGAACTTGTATCTAATTTGTTATGTATTTCAGAAGAGATTATATAATTTCTGACTTTTAACATAGCCTATTTATTTTGTACATTAACTTAATTTTGTATGTTCCTCTTTTAGAGCAGTGTTCATGAGCATAAAATATGGTTGATGATCAGAACATTTTTTAATTAATATTCCTGCTGTATTTTGCTAAATATGCTTTGAATTACAAAAAAAATTATCAATGTAGATGTTGTGAACCTTGTATGAAGAGTAATTTGGGGGAAGAGACTAAATGAAGTTAACATGTCAAAGAAAGTGCAACAGTGTTGTTGCTCTTTTATGTTTTAGCATATTTATATTGTAGTTCCTTGCAAGAATAAGGTTGTTGTTTTGATGATGTTGCATAGATGATATGACCATTATAAATTCATTGATAAATTCATTATAGTTTTCAGTTAAAGGCCTTGGTGGTATATATTTCCTATAGTGACTGTCTGCGATAAGCCTCCTCCATTTACTTGTATTATTTGTCCCTCCCATTGTTCATACATATTTAATTTCATCTTTACTTCATAATCAAAGTGTTTATTTATATATATTAATAACCCCCCTTTGATGCTGCAAGTTTTTCCTTGGGATATACAGTCATATCCATTTAATTGAATTAGTGAAGTCATCATTATCAGATAACCAGCTCTCTTGGAGACATATTATGCTAAATTTAACATTTAAGGAAGACAAGTCATTTACAAATGCCTCAAGCTCACTAAATTGTGCATTAATCGACTGTATATTTGAGCTTAGGATACTGAAATGTTTATTATTGTTTTGAACTAACAAATAAAAATTTTCAACATCATAATATGATGATCGGCGTATTGTTGGCAATTCATTATTTTCATCAACAGTATTACTGATGTTTAGAATATTATTTTACTCACCGCTCCTCGCCTCATCTATAGTGTAGTTATAGGATGTGATGTGTATTGGAATCTGCTGTGCGTTGCTAGGTTTATGTAGAGAAAGAGAGTCATGGAATAAGGGTGGAAAATGGCAATGCCCTTTAATTACATGTAGTCAATAGTAATGTAAATGGTAAAGACAGACAATGGGCATTGCCGTCAACCTAGATAGCAAAAGGCAATTCCCCTTACAAGCATAGATGAGTCGTACATATCTGTCGATGGGAATGCCAATAATTAACTATCTAAGCGGAATAAATGTGGGGCCAAGAAACTCACCATCCAAAACACTAGGGCGACTAAGCTGGAGTAGTTGGGGAAGGAGTGTGGGTACAACAGAAAATGGGCAGCAGAGAGCAAACAAACTTTCTCTGTGACAGAGGAATTTAGACTGAGTTTCCCCAGTTCAGATACTGGGCAGTGATTGGCTACTGCTTGGTCACTGCCTGGTTACCAGAGTGGGTTATTCCCTTATTAGGATATAGGCTCTCTGCGACCTGACTGAGACCCCCTCTGTTGTATTCCCAAGGGATAGATGTATCCAGCTTAGCCTAGAGGCAACATCAATGGTGACATTGTCCAGATGTGTCTGGCCAATGTTTATGTCTCAGTGCTGTGAGTAAAATGTATTTAATTCATGCTGGATTAAACACTTATTTTACTCACAGCTCCTCGCCTTATCTATAGTGTAGTTATAGGATGTGATGTGTATTGGAATCTGCTGCGTGTTGCTAGGTTTATGAAGAGAAAGAGAGTCACGGAATAAGGGTGGAAAATGGCAATGCCCTTTAATTACATGTAGTCAGTAGTAATGTAAATGGTAAAGACAGACAATGGGCATTGCTGTCAACCTAGATAGCAAAAGGCAATTCCCCTTACAAGCATAGATGAGTCGTACATATCTGTCGATGGGGAATGCCAATAATTAACTATCTAAGCGGAATAAATGTGGGGCCCAGAAACCACACAAAGCGCAGCAGAACCCAACAACAAAAGTGTGTTCCTGGGACTGGCTCAGCCAATCAATTCAAAGAGAAGCTATGAACATAAATTAGCTTGTAATGTAAAACATGACAGCAAGAGTTTTTAGGTGTATGTTCGAAGCAAACAGAAAGTTCAGGATAAGGTCGGTCCTCTAAAAGATAGTGCATGAAATATAATATCAGAAGGATACTTAATGGCAGAAGTCCTGAATGAGTATTTTAGTTCAGTGTTTACCAGAGAAGACACTAGTTCACTGACAGTACCAGAGGCTAAGTTCAAGGGGGCAGAATCAGACTATTTAAGACAGTTAATTGTAACCCCAGAAATGGTAGCTAAGAAAATTAGGGCTATGAAGGATAATAAATCACCTGGAGTGGATGGTATTCCACCCAAACTACTATTGGAAATTGTAGAACAAATTAGCATACCGCTTGCAACAGTTTTCAACTTGTCATTAGAAGAGGGAGTGGTTCCTTTAGAATGGAAAGAAGCAAACATACCGTTATTTAAAAAATGTTCAAGAAACAAGTCAAATAATTATAGACCAGTTAGTTTAATATCGGTGATTTGTAAATAATTAGAAAGACTAATTAAAGATCACATGGTGGATTTTCTGGTTGAACATAACTTGATAAACCCATCTCAACACGAGTTTCTAAAAGCGAGGTCATGCTTAACAAATATGTTATGTTTTTTGGAAGATACCACTAAGTGGGTAGACGAGGGATCACCCGTAGATATCATCTACTTAGATTTTCAAAAAGCTTTCGACAAAGTGCCACATCAAAGATTACTGCTTAAACTAAAGGCCCATGGCATAGGAAATGGTATAATTAACTGGATAGAAAAATGGCTGATTGACAGAAGACAACGGGTAGTTGTTGATGGGGAGGCTTCAAACTGGAAATCAGTTTTGAGTGGGGTTCCACAGGGATCAGTACAGGGACCTATATAATTCTTAATATATATAAACGATTTGGATGATGATATAGCTAGCAAGGTGTTGAAATTTGCAGATGATACAAAAGTGTTTAGAAGGATTAAAAGTAATGGAGATAGACAGCATTTACAAGATGATCTCCTCACCTCCCTAGTACCACGTTCAAGTGCTAACTATGCCCAGAATTGCACACATATATCTACTAAAATATGAACACATACATATCAAATGTATGTGAGGGTGCTGCGGCTAAGGGGTGACTGGCTACGTGCATCTACTCCCGGCCAAAAGCTGAAGAGCTGAGCACGCACCAGGGCCCCCAACCTCGGCCCTCCATGACCAACAAATGGTGTATACATATTGTGAATACGTATGTCTATGACTATTACCTATCAACTAATATATAAGCATGAACATATATGAATGCATAGTGGTCATAATACCACCAATTGTGATAAATTTACCCAACAAATCACCAGCTCGTGGGCTTGGTCGAGATTGTGGTAAGGTAGACACCAGAGTTTCTGATGTAATCCCAATGTTAACCTAGCTAACTGTCAACGTTACACAGAAATGATCCAGATAATCATGGTAAAGATACATTTGAATAAAGTCTCCCAACTCCATCCATGGTTTGAGATATATCAAAGTCCCATATATCTTTAAAATGTTTCAAAAGAAGTAATCCGGATATATTTTTTGAATGCCAAGGATTTCCAATGGCCCATCCTCTGGATTTGGGAGTCGGAATATCCCTGAACTGAAGCGTATGTTGCTGCCCCGATTCGAAAACTGTGAGATTTTATATTTTGATTATGGAGAGATGACCATGCTAACGAGAAAGATAGCCAAGAATTTAGCTGATGAAGGGTGATTGGTAACATATCTGGGTCACAGAATAGTGGGCCTGAAGCATGACCCCTTTGAGAGATGTACTCAGATAAAGCAGCCACTGGGCAGTACCTAGTCGGTGAGCTTGGAATTGAGATGGAAATGTGTGATCCAAATTGGTATTTTGCCTGTTAAAAAACTATCACTAGGGAGGCCGAAAGAATTTATACCTGGTATATGTTTATGTTATTCTGAGACTTAGTGACTTCAACGATGCGAAGGAAACCATGAAACATTAGCAGGTAGATAGCTCGAACTAGGCAAGCATAATAAGGTGCCCGAGTCACGTGTCCTGAAGAATCATAAAGTGCATGTAGAATAGGTATGGTAATCGGGGGCCTAGTATCAAATTTTGACAACTGAGAAGTATGCGTCTGATTAAATAATTACCAGTTGGATCTGGGAACTGGAATAATTTGTGAAAAAATGCAATTGCTGACATACGAGAGTGACTGGGGCTGGTGACAGTCCTGTACTGAGGAGATCAGCAATACAATTACCAATTAAGGGAACAGAGGCAGGAAACCAAGATTCTCCTAGAAAAGTAGTTACAGCGAAGTCATGCAACTGGGTTACCGCTTGTGAATATATCCTACGGGTGGAAGGGGCCAAAGATGCTGCAATGAAGCCACTTGCAGTATTCACCAGGGAAGATAGTCTGTTGGTAAGCAGTCCGGCTGGTGGTTGAGCCAAGGAGCCTCCTTGTGTGCAGTATCGTTCTTGAAACGAGATAGGGCATCGGCAGTAATGTTGGTTTTTCCAGGCACATGTTTAGATGCAAACTGGATGTTGTATCTCATACAAATTACAATGAGTTCCCGAGTCAAGTTCATGATATTTACATCTTTGGACGTCTGTGAATTAATGATGGAAACCACACTCATGTTGTCACACATAAACAGTACGCGTGAGTTTGCAAGTTTAGTAGTGACAAACTGGTGGTGCTTTAGGGCTGAAGGATGATTGACATGCTGATTATTCTGGGAACTGCATGTGATGGTTGATGGGATGCGGAAACCGAAGGAAAACCCATGGATTAATCGGTTTCGCTTAACCCTTTCGTATCTGACTAGGTACGTTGCCAGCCTGTGGGGTAGGACTGGAGTTGGGAGGCTTCTTGGAAGATCTCTTGACAGAATAACAGTTGACTTTGGCATGTCCTTTTCTGCCACAGACACTGCAGGCATGCCTGTAGCGGCAATGCCTGTTGGCACATTTGCCATTACTGTTCCAAGCGAAGCATACACCTGAGTCTTCCGGTCCTAGTTGCTGGCGGTTCTGGCGAAAAGGCCGGTGCGAACGGGGTGCAGCCAGTGGGGATGCGTCACCATGGACGGCGTCCATGGCTAAATCCCAGTTCGTGGTCTGCCACGGCAATGACGGCAACAAAGCATGGACATGCCGAAACTTATCATCGTAGGTGCGCCATGCCATCCCACCGTGGCGTTTCTGCATGTCTATGATTCGCATCATGTATATCAACATTGCTGGTGCCTCTGCAGGGTAGCATCACGCAGCCAGTGTGCAATGTTGGTGAGTAGTGTCACCCTGCCTGGCATCATATGTGGATGCGGCAGCTGACTTAGCGGGTTGAGGGACCAGGACACTGTTGGTTCAGAAGCTGTTGCCAACAATCCCAGCTCGATGAACTGGTGGGCCCAGATCATCGCTTTGATCTTGGGGTCCAAAATAGCCCCCAAAATCAAAAAGGGAGTCATGGCTGACTCACCTTGTCTAGGCCTGAACTGGGTCGTTCCTGTCATTTGTTGGAGAGTGCTGGCCAGCACTGCTTGAAAGTCTGTATCCTGGCCCCCAATGCCAGATGTCCCTGGCTGTTGCATAGGTGCAGGGGTGGACGTCTCAGTTGTTGGCATCATAGTGTCAAAATGTGGCAGTGGTGTCGATGTTGGAGTCAAAACTGAGGGGGGATGGTTGTCATTGCCGCGAGTCTTAGTCAGATGTGCTTGCGTTTCCCGCAATTGTCGCTGCAGATCGAGAATGGTGGTGCGCAACGAGGCAAGATCAGTGTCGCAGTCCGAGCTGTCCGACGAGTCTTCTGCCAGTCTCGCAGGCATCCGAGTTGGCCTCGTGGAGTGTCTGCTTGCAGGTGGAGGGCCGCCCTTCCTCCCATGTTTTACCTTAGGCATTGCTGAAATGGGAAAACACAGCAGGGCAGTTTTCCGCGCATATGGGTTAACATGTTTCCTGAATAGAGAAAGGCATAATGCTGTGGTGCCGGCCTACTGGCAGGTAATATATGCTTGAAACCAGGCCGCAATCGCCTAAAAAATTGAAATTCACATAGTGAATCCAGTTATTAAGGTCTGCTGGTAGGTATGTGTTGATGACAGCGCACCTACAAAAGTGTCCTTAAACTCACATTAACATTTGCAGGTCCCACTTAAGTGTAACCTGACCGCAATTAACACACTCCAATATGTGTTACACAGCAAAGCCTTTTCGCATAGCACTCAACAAAATGGGCATAAGTAAACGCAAGCCCAACAGTACCGGTGTGCTACACAACCTTGCCTGCTCACACAACAGAAGGTTAAAACATGGGTGTGTAAACTCATCATCACCCTGGGCCGACCACCTTGCAAGCCCAACACAAATGTGTAGTCTACAACATGGCCTGTCCGTGCAACCAGGCTCATAGCATACATGGGTGTGGAAACACATCATCACCCTGGGCCGACCACCTTGCAAGCCCAACAATCAATGTGTAGTCTACAACATGGCCTGTTCGTACAAACAGGCTCATAGCATACATGGGTGTGGAAACACATCATCACCCTGGGCCGACCACCTTGCAAGCCCAACGATCAATGTGTGGTCTACAACATGGCCTGTTCGTACAAACAGGCTCATAGCATACATGGGTGTGGAAACACATCATCACCCTGGGCCGACCACCTTGCAAGCCCAACGATCAATGTGTGGTCTACAACATGGCCTGTTCGTACAAACAGGCTCATAGCATACATGGGTGTGGAAACACATCATCACCCTGGGCCGACCACCTTGCAAGCCCAACAATCAATGTGTGGTCTACAACATGGCCTGTTCGTACAAACAGGCTCATAGCATTCATGGGTGTGGAAACACATCATTACCCTGGGCCGACCACCTTGCAAGCCCAACAATCAATGTGTGGTCTACAACATGGCCTGTTCGTACAAACAGGCTCATAGCATTCATGGGTGTGGAAACACATCATCACCCTGGGCCGACCACCTTGCAAGCCCAACAATCAATGAGTGGTCTACAACATGGCCTGTTCGTGCAACCAGGCTCATAGCATACATGGGTGTGGAAACACATCATCACCCTGGGCTGACCACATTGCAAGCCCAACAATATAGACGTGGTCTAAAACGTGGCCTGTTCATGCAACAAGGCTCAACAACATGGGTGTGGAAACACATCATCACCCTGGGCGGACCACATTGCAAGCCCAACAATAGAGACGTGGTCTACAACATGGCCTGTTCATACAAGGCTCAACAACATGGGTGTGGAAACACAACATCACCCTGTCCTGACCACCTATAATCCCCACAAATAAAAGTATGATTAGTGCATGGAAAGGAAGAGCGGCCTGTCACCCTCACTGTACAAACACAGTAGTTACTAGTGTGGTCAGCATAACAGCACAGCCTGGAGAAAATTGAGATGAAAGCAAATGATTATGCACGCTAAACTCCAAGCTAAAGTCATGGCCACATGCATATGTATGCATTTGGTAGGATGCACATAAATGTGAAGTGCACATCTGCCAGCTCAAAGTCAAGCACAATCATTTTAGTGTATATAAATATGTAGTCATGATGAGTGTCGACCAGCCTGAATACCTGATCCTGAAAGAATGACATGGTTAAACATAACCTCCCTGGAGTGTAAGTTACCAGGTACGTCAATCAAACCAGCCAGGTATACAATAGGAAAATCCTGAAAGAAATATATATATGCAACAACTGTTGGCATGATGAAACAATGTCTATGGAGCAAGTTCTCCAACAATATTGGGTGATGTGTATTTAATTACAGCTCGCCGCAGAGACCTGTAATACTTGGTCAAACCAAGTTCATTCAAATGCACGCCATCTGTCATAAGAAATTGTTGCCAGTGTTCCACAAGACCCTGGTGATGGTGGAATTGAATGGTGCATGAATTCCGGGGGCCGGCTGCATCAATTCTTTCTTTCAGTAACGTATTGTACAATACAACACGTTCGTTAAAATCTACTGGGCAGGGGTACTTGCCTGTCGGTAATCTGCGAAGAATTTCCAAAATTACGACCTGTTTGACATGGTATTTGGATACCAAGATATGAGCAGCGCCCAATACCTGCCCTATCAGACGTTCGATCGAGTAACCTAACGCCAAGTCATTAGTCCCAATATCAAAACATGAGGGCACATGCGGCCAACCAAATGCGTCGTATGTTCCAGGTGGGCAGTTGTCATTCCTCCCTGCTCTACACAGGAGACCAAATGACCGTCAGGGCAAAGTCCAAAATTGCGAGTTTCCTCCCTGTTAATAAACAACTGTAATCTACGAACGAAACTGTGGCCAGAGAACACCACATTAACACTAACAGGGTAACATCCTGCTTAAAAACATAACATCATACCGTACGAAGCCAAAGGTTGGCGATAATGTTCTGAAAAAGGCTGACTAGTTGAATGAGACCTCATAAGATCAGCTCCACTGTAACCACAACATATACAGACTAGTCAGTTAATAGAACGTTGCCGAGTGCTGGAAACAACTAGAACTAGAAAGGCCAACATTTCAATAGCTAAATGTGGATAAGATACACAATTAGCAAATTAAAGACTGAAAAGGTAAACAAATAAAAGTAGCACAACAAATTAAACCAATGATACAGTAACGGTCCACTGGACACACTAGTGTACTAGCAAACGAATGTAAACACGGCGAAAAAACGAGGTACTTTAAAATCGCCAGATGGCGATACGTGTTAAAAAATACTTAGGAAATCCGCTAGATGGCAATACTGAATCCAAGAAATCGCGTTAGAAGTTAAAGGGGAAATAAAACGATTGAACAACCACAGCCCAAACATAAGAATATACCATTTAGAGTACATGTCACCATGATTTGACAAGTACAGCGTCACGGTATATTTTAAATAATTTTTCAAACGTAGCTACTGTCGGCACAGGGCGCCGCCATCATGCTCTAGGAGCGTGTGGTTGTACATCCGGTTTGATTGGCGAGATGTCTCCCAAAGTTGTATACAGCAATTCGATAGGCGACGCAGCGAAGCTCTCAGAAAAACCGACGAAACGCATACAAACACATAAAAACAGAACAATTTAATGCACTGCGTGGCTACTAGATATACTATAAGTGTTAGTAAGCAACTTTTCACATACTTCCACCGAAGGATTCCAACAGAAAAAAACAAGTTATAGATGATGAATTTGACGTGTTCGCCGGCGGCAAGATTGGCAAAAGTCTGCGGTGGTCACTTTCAAACGCTGATTGCAACCCTAAATACGAAAGTGACGAGCATAAAAAGACATTGAACGTCGAAACATAATTCTTGGTTAAAGTCACAGGTCCATCTTCAGTCGATTTGTTTACATATAACTATGCACCGATGAAGTAAAATTAAACGAAATCGACCTGGAAGCTCGACATTATTGCCTTATTTGGAGGGTGAAGCGGCGCGTAGGAAATAACAAGCCGAAACCAGCTTGTTGTTGCTAAGGTGACTCGGCACTCACTAGTTCCGTCAGGTATCATTACGACCACTATATAGTCCCGCAGTTCTAGTTCAAAGTCTGCATATATACAAATATGACGTATTCAAAATTGAAATGTAATAAGAAATGTGAATGTGATGATATAATTGGGAATAATGAGTGCTTGTAAATCGCCGATTTAATTTACGGCAAGTCGTGCCGGCGTGTTGCTACGTCTGAATACCGCAACGTCTACATCTACGAGTCTATGTTATCGACTTAGTTGCTGGTGGGGGGAATAACCTTCAAAATAATTTAAAAAATACATGTCAGCTACCGTAGCCAGTATAACGTTTTGCGAAATAGTGTCGTCATCTATTAATCAACATTAGTCACAGTCCGGACCAAGCCCTGTCAAAAATGTATTGTAGGCATTGTCATTGGAATGTATTAATTTAAAAGAAATAGTTAAAGACAAATATTATTAAAGTTGGACTGCTCAAATACTATAAAATGTAACCGCATTTAATTAAGTGACATTACAAGTATTTAAATCCTTAAAAATACTTGTTATACAGTCAATAGCATACAACAAAACACTGTAGTCATATCTGATATAATTAGTTATTGACATAGTAAATAGGTTCACATCAGTCAACTAAAGTCAATCACCATGTAGGCCTAATACTAATTTATGTGTCTCAAATATTGGCTTGTAACAATGGACCCTGAATTGATGCTCCAGTTTTGAGGTGACAATTTAGCAAGCATGCTATCATACCAACTTTTTTCCTGATATAGATTGCATGACTGCAAACACCAATGTATGCTTTTAATAACAAGGACATTGTATATAATTTATTGACTTTTGAATGTAAGCCTAACAAGGAAAAAAGGAAATAACGTCACAAGAAAAAGCCACAAAGATTAATAAATATGTATTTTGTATTTATAAAGTTCAAATGTTAAACACATTTGAGTGCACATGCATTTTAATCATGAAAATTAAAGATAACACACATATATCCACACAAAAAAACCGTTGAAAAAGTCACTTGTAAATCGCACTTGTGCTCCAATTTTAATTAATATTTCCACGATTGTGGCATTTTGTTCATAATATATAACGGAAGTATCCAAACAACCATAGGGTCTAATACCGAGCGCAAGCTTCGAAGGATTTAGCACGCGAGATGACATCGTCCCTCGTGGTAATACAAATGTCACTTGTAGTGCTGTCACGCCATCGAACTGTAGTGTCAAAACATAAAGGAAGCCAGTGGTCGTGTCGCCAGTGCGACACTTTGTCGATGCAGTAGTTAATACTGACAATACTGTTGTTCCATTGAACATTCACCATGACCATGGGTATGCAAAGTTGCCATCGCAGTCTAGCACGCCTTCTCCGACTGACCCTGACCATGGCAGTTCTGTCAATATAGACGCCCTTCGGATGTCCCAGTCTCACTATCGCCATCTTCAGACGATTCTGTCTGCAACAGCGAGAAGAGAAACATTGAAGCGAGTGATGCAGAATATGTTGTAGCATGTGACAGCGGTATCACTGATGATGACTCAAGCGGTTCTTACACTATTGGGAAAGAGAGAAAGTTTGTCATCTGTGAGAAAAACATCATTTCACTTTTCTGCACCTGCTAAAACACCAAACTGCAATAAACCACATATCAAAGCCTAGCATCACAGTGACTGGATTTGCTGTGGTTGTTACCACAGAATGTGTTGATGGCCACTCGTTCATGTGGCACTCGCAACCCAAGATTGGTAACATTTATGAGAGTAACTTGTTGATACCAAGCGTCCTCTTCCTGACTGGACATTCATTCACTGTGTACAATTTGGTGAACCTATGTGCCTTGTCACCCCGCCAGTGCTACAACATACAGCGGGCATACATACTGCCAGAGATAGAGGACATGCCATTCAAAGGCCATCATGTCAGCTCTGGCCGGACAGAGCGTGGTCGCATCAGACGATGCAAGATATGACAATCCAGGACACAACACTACATTTGGCATTTACTTCATCATGGACACTGACAGCCAACTCATCATTGCTCAAGAAACTGTTCGGGTCACAGAGGTCAAGAACAGTTACTGGATGGAAGTGGAGGGCTTGAAACGCTGCTTGGACAACCTGACTGACCATGGGGTGAAGATCACCACACTTGCCACTGACAGACATCCCAGCATTAGAAAGAGAAAGAAATAAAGGTTGTTGCCTGCCAAGAAAGTTGAAGTTGTCCCTTTGATAGGCGCAATTGCCAACCACCTGTGGTATTGCGCATCAGCTTGTGATGGTGATCCCTGCTTGATGAAGGAGATGTGGATCTCGCTCCTCCATCACATCAGGATTTCCATTCATGGACAGCAGGCGCAGAGTTGTACTTCAGATATTTCTATTGTTATACTGATTTTAGATTTATCATTTGTTTAATCAGCGGGAAATGGTGAAAACAGCAGACAACAAGCTGCAGTATTCAAAGTCTGCTGGGTATGTAGTGAAGAAAGTGATGGCGTCAAAGGACTACAGCTTCCGAGGAGAAATTCCAGAGGGCATTGCAGCTAAATGCACGAGTGGCACAAAGCTGTAAAGTGTGCTCCAAGTTGCAACATCAAGTAAGGAGGTAACTCTAGCAGAGCATGCAGGCATCGAAAAACCAGCAAAAGAGGAGGCTGTGGCAAAGCAAAGAAGCGGCTTTACGGAAAACTAGTTGTATCCTTATCAATTTGGTTTAGTGCCACCCAATTGATACGACATCCAATTTCAAATGACAATGGATTTCTATGCTTAAATAACATAGTTTGAACATCACTGGCAGAAATAGAGAAACGTTTTAGGCAAAGTGCATTCTCACTACTGTATAGGACCTCCTAAAGTAAGGAACATCCACTTAAAAGCTTGTATCCTAGTTGTGGTATGCAATGTATTTTATTAGACACTATTGTATGTAGGGAACTTTGGGTATATGTAATTTACTGGAATAGTTTAAACAAGTCCAAACATGTTACTTATAGTGAGTTTTTTGCAACAGACTACCATTCTCAAACATCACACTGAACTGTACATGTATTTGTTCATATGACTCACTGTACACTTTTAATGTGGCTTCTAGGATGTGTGTCACAAAAATGATAAGGGCCATTACCATTAAAACTGGACTGTTACCATCAAGTTTAGTAAAAGTAAAGTGCCATCTTACAACAAAATATATATTTTTTGTTTAATCTGTATGTTTTAGCCAGTATTATTAAAGTGTACTACAAACTAATGAAGCAGCAAAGGATTCAGCTATACGTTTTTTATATATTCATACTTCATTGTTAGTATTACATTTGACATTATCACAAAACAACATCTCAAAAAGTACTTAATAATAATAAGAACACTTATATAGTGCCATAAATCCATTTGGAGGCACTTGATAGATTTTGAAACTAGTACTACAAGTTTTGAATCTGTATCTTGAATAATAATACTTGTTTTCTTGACACATGGCCCTAGTGTTGAAAGTTGAAACCCACAATTATGTAAAACTGGAACTGTAATGGAATATTTTGTATGTAATAATTTTTGTATCACAATATTTGATCATAATGATGACCCATATCATCAATAAACGTTACTTATTGATGTACTATATGTGCACAGGACTGACACAGACCCAAATTGTAATACAGTTAGATTAAAATGTGTCACAGTGTGAAGTGAATCAACTGAAAGAAACATTGAAAACCGGTGTGTGAATTTGACTAATGCATTGGCACAGTCTGCCATGTAGTCTTATTTATTTGTGAATTGTTTCTCCATATGAATAAACTGTTGATATATTTCATGTTGGCTTCAGTATTACAAATCGAATTATGAATAGGGACATGCAAGACACTACAGATCACATTGTTGTTGCCAAAAATGGGATAAGAAGGCACCGAATAATTCATTCTTCCTTTTGGTCAATCTAATCTTACTTATCCATGGTTTTTATTTTCACTGTACACTCACCTGTATAGTGCAATGTCCATAGCTAAAATTTTCATAAACCCCATCCACTTCTGGATACAGTGCAGGCTGGTATAACACGTCTGTTGTCTTTTCCAAGTCTCTCCCTTGACCACAACATGAAGTGACGATAGGCGGCTAATCGAATCAATCGATATGTTCTGAAAGTTTATTTATTTGCATTAGTTGATAATAAACAACCGGTATCTTCTAATTATTGTTATACTGACAAAACTGTGTTTTATCAATATCACATCATGAATTCAGTGAATTGGTTCATTTGTTTGTGAAGGGCTGTAATAATTATGATTGTAAGACTACATTTCATGATGTGGTCTTGATAACACACACACAATATACATAAAATTTTTATTATATTAAAAACTCCACTTAAATATTTTTGTATCAATAATACATTGCACAATGTCCTGATTATGCATCTATTAATGCATGGTAGTGTGCAATTTGTCTACATTTTTATATAAATTAAGCAAGTTGCTTGAACACTTATAAATAGGGAATTAAACAAGTGTATAAAAAGGATGCACACATCCTGTCAAGAATAAAAGTAAGTTTATTAAGAAAATGATCAAAAATTGTTTGATGAAAATCATAGACATAGTATTTTATGAAGATTGAGTGAACCTGAACATTTGAGGTGGGAACAAGTATAATTACTCTATTTAGCTATTGGTCGAATCAACGAGTCTGCACACAAATCATACAATGACAACAGACCGACTTCCAAGTTCCAACACCGCCCTGTTTGTGCAAACCGTTTCGAAGTCGTCACTCATAATCGCCACTAAATCTAATGCAGGCATCTGCAAGGTCTGTCATTCGGTGCTGTACGGCAGCTATATCCCTACAGCACAGCAACTCGATGTGCGTCGACATTGTCATTGGGACGCAGTGTCCACACGAACACCATGCGACATTATTAAGTCGCGTAACGTCTTCATCGTCGATAGACCAACTGTCACTGTCCGACTCCCACAACTGAACCTGACCCGGGGCCGGACATTATCGGACCGTGGATCGCACACTGACTCTGGCCCGGGTGAAACCCGTATGGCACAGGCCCTTTGTGTGTGTCAACCGTAATTTCCGAGTGACAAGTCGAACTAGAGTCTTCATCTGTCGTATCGATTTTCTCCCCAAGTGATACGGAAGTTTTAAAAATCACTTAATAACTCGTCTCTACCAGAATTCTTCGACGTCTTTGTCAACAAAATAAAAATAGTCCCGGTATGCGCGCGCATCTAATATTCTGAACTTTGCTTTGAAAACCCCGCCCCCTTCTGGCAGCTAAAATCTTCGTTCGGGAAGTGCGACTTTAACAACGATTTCATTGGTTATAAATCGTTGCCATTTAAGTTCACCTTTTTATTTCGAAAGCGTATACAAGTTATTTGTTGACCTATAGAACGCCTATCGTGTATAATAGGGCACCATATCTTTGTTTTCGCACAGAAATGTCTACTAATGAAGTAAACCGAAAAACCCCGAAATTTAACATTGATTAGATAGGAGTGAATCAAACCACTCGCTTGGAACAAAGATGGCGATACGCAGTGCTCTATAGCGACGATTTAGGCATCGAACAAAATCGTTTTTTTAGTTTGTCTTATAAATGAGTACGTTTCTGTTAACATTAATGTATACTTATATAGTATATATTTAAATATGTAGCATGAAAGAGCTGCATTTCATTTCCCCTTTAACGTAGTCGTAAACAACCGTGTACAATCGCACAGACAGTCGCCAACTAGCCCAAGTAAATTCAGCAAACGTACAAAATATTCATTATCCGCACACAAGGCAATATCAAAATGCAAGCATACCAACAACCGACAAATTATGAACTGGTTGTAAACATGCAATCAGTTATGAATCCCATGATTCGCATGATTGACGACGTAATGCCAATGCCATGGCGTTGCAAACTACAAGACGCAGTACAGTATGTTCGCCTGTATCAGTGTATGTGGGCGAATACCGCATAAAAAGCTGAATAATTACGTTACAACCTAAATTCAAGTTAAGACTGATGACTGGCCGTCTAAAATCAAGCACCCAACGTCACACCCGTTTTCGTGGCCGAAAAGACAGAGCGTCGCGCAAACGAAACAAAGCCAAAGGACTGCGAGAACAGCGCCTCGGTCGCTTGCGGATGTCTATCGGCAAAAAAAATCGCTAAGCAAGGTCGCCAAGCGCCAATGTCGTTCGGGGGCGTGGCATAATGTTTACTTTTCAAAATTTATCCTTCGTTTAATGTTCAATTATAGCATACTCATTATTTTGAAGAGATTACTTTTAATATTATGTAACTTGTAATGCGCTACAGAATCAAGAATTCAACCACAAGCTAAGTATATTTAAATTATAAGCAAGTTTTGGTCCAGTCATATTCAACTTAATAAAACCGGCGTTAAAGCCGTTATGATTATCGCTCGCTTTCGCCGGTCGGCAATGTTCAGTTTTTTGTTTGTTTAAATGTTGTCGTTTGTACCAATTATACTGTTAAATGATGAAGTTACAAAACATGCTGCCTGTGAGTTCTTTCAATTGACATTTTAGATTACTATTGGCATTTTATATTATTACAATAAATACGGTATTTAAAAAGGAATCGTGGTGCGGTTAATGAGTGATTGATACTACGTCTACAGTTAGTTTCTGCCTATCTAAGACTAAGGCTACGGCTGACTGAGTGAATTATAATAAATATAACTAGTTCTTCCTCCCTTAATAGGCCTGTAAGTCTCAATTTAGTTACCGGAGTTGGCCCCGGTTCAACATTTTCTAATTAAATAAAGTAGGCTTTATTGTTAAAATTGAGACTACTGATCTTGTAAATATAATTTAGTTTTTACTTACGGCAGTTACGCCGTAGGCTTAGCCTTAGCTCTGGGTTTAACATTCTTCACTATTTATTATCTATATGATATAAAATGATATGGTTTTGGTCTATTATTTTCTACTAAATATGATAATAATCTAACGTAATTATGTCACCATTATTCCTATTTGGTGTTTTCTGCTTGTCTTGTTCTGTTGTTGTAAGGGACATCGATTTTGTTTTATGCAAACCATTGAGATCTAATCATTTTAATGTGCTTTTTCCTAATCACACTAAAATTCATCATTCTATTTCAATTTTGCATAGTCTGCCATGTCTTCATGTTTGTTATAATAGAAAGTTACTGCCAATCCCCCGCTCTACGCCTACATTGAAATTAGCAATAATTTTATTACTAGCAGGAGATATGTAAGTCTCAATCCTGGGCCATCTGTTAGACAAAACATTCGGGTGGCCACTACAAACGTTCGATGTGTGATTTATTAATTTCAAAGAAAATAAACATTCTAGCTGTAACTGAGACCTGGATTAGACCACATGATACACATGCATGCATTGCTGACATTACCCCTTCTGGTTACACCTTTCACCATCGACCACGTTTAGTCGGCTATGGAGGTGGTGTTGGTGTTTTTATATCACGGCAGTTCAAAGTTAAATTACATTCTAACCTTGAATACTCTAGTTTTGAGTCCATCTTTGCTGAAATTTCAGATTCTTCTTTCTCCGCACACTTTGTTTGTATCTATCGCCCTCCAGGACATCCTGCCAATTTCTTTGAAGACTTTCAGGATATGTTGGAAAATCTGGCAGTCATTCACTCAGAATTTTACATTCTTGGTGATTTTAATCTACATTTGGATATACCTTCTTCAACTACAACTACTTTTGATGATATTCTGGTATCATTTGATTTGAAACACCATGTTACCTTTTCGACACATATACATGGCCATTGGCTTGACCTCTTGATAACCCGTTCAACTTGTAATAATATCCAAGCACCTACTGTTTCAGATGGGTTATCAGACCACCATACTGTCATTGCCAATATTAATGGTTCTATAGCCCCTTTACAATCGAAACACAATGTGTCTTACAGAGCCATTCATAGGATTGACATTACAGCTTTAATGGCTGATATCCTTATATCTGACCTTATCACAGATCCCAAAAAACATCTATCTGACTTATATAAACAGTACTGTCAAGTACTCAATGCACTACTTGACAAACATGCACCTATAAAATCCAAATGGGTGTCAGAAAGGCCACCGGCTCCATTGATGACTTCCGAAATTATACTATCTAAAAGGCGTCGTTGTTATTTAGAGCGTGTATGGCGCAAATCACGCTCGCCATTAGATAGATCGCGTTATTCTAAGCAATGTCACCTCTGTAACAGACAAATGGCTAAAGCTAAATCAGATTATTTTACAGATATGGTCATAAATAAGTCTGATAATCCGCGTCAGTTATGGAACTGCATCAATAGCATTCTACACAGACAGCCTACTCCATCGCTACCTGATCATGTGTCAATTAAGTCTCTATGTGATTCGTTCTCTAGTCACTTCAAGAATAAAATCAGTATCATTCGTTCTGCTTTCCCACGTCATAATATAAGTAATGTCAGTGTGGACTTTCCACAAGTAAATTCTCAACTTGTATCATTTGAACCTGCAACAGTTGATGAAGTTAGGAAAATAATTATGTCCTCCCCAAATAAATCTTGTGCACTTGATCCATTTCCAACAATACTGCTAAAAGCATGTCTCGATACACTAATTGGACCTATAACAAATATTATAAATGCATCACTTTGCTCTGGCTGTTTTCCTGATGATTTTAAATACGCCCATGTCACACCACTTCTTAAGAAGTCATCTCTGCCTAAGCAAGACCTAAACAGTTATAGACCTACTTCTAATCTCAGCTTCATTTCCAAAATACTAGAAAAGGTTGTAGCAAGTCGTCTAAGGTCTCACATTAGCACAAATGTCTTAACTAATGTGTCACAATCAGCATATAAGCAGTTTCATTCAACAGAGACTGCCCTCTTAAAGGTTCATAATGACATTAACTTGAACATTAATAATGGTAAAGTGACTGCACTTACCTTACTAGATCTCTCTGCCGCGTTTGACACGATTGATCACAGCATTCTCATTGAACGCCTATTAAAGTGGTATGGCATATCTGGCACAGCTCTAAGCTGGTTTTCTTCGTATCTAACTGATAGATACCAAACTATAAAGATTGGGAACTGCTTTTCAGCTGCACTGCCGGCTTTATTTGATGTTCCCCAGGGTTCTGTTCTTGGGCCTTTGCTTTTTACTCTTTACACCACGCCACTAAGCTCTGTTATACAAAAACATACCTTAGATCATCATCTTTATGCTGATGATACTCAGATCTACATTTCGTTGGCTACCCCGGATACAAATCGCTCCCTTAACCAACTTAGTGATTGCCTTCAAGATATCTTCCATTGGATGACTGGCAGCAAGTTGAAATTAAATGCAAATAAAACTGAATTGATCATTATTGGTACTCCAATGCAGCGTTGTAAACTGGATGGTTTTCCCCCTATGCGTATTTTGAATCAGTACATCACGCCAGCAATCTCGGTGCGGAATCTAGGAGTAATCTTTGATAGAAACTTCAATTTCCGACAACATACATCTCAAACATGTCGCTGCTGTTTTTATCATATTCGTGATCTTCGCCGTATTCGCCGGTATATGTCATTTTCTGTTGCTAAGACTATTGCAACAGCGCTTGTTAGCAGCAGAATTGACTATTGCAATTCCCTCCTTTATAATATCGCTAGCAAGGATATCACAAAACTTCAACGTGTCCAAAATTGTCTAGCAAGAGTAGTTACAAGATCTCCTCGTTTTTCTCGCTCTGTGCCACTTTTGAAGTCTTTACATTGGCTTCCTGTACGATATCGTATAATTTTTAAGATCTGTACCATTACATATCAGGCACTGTCCAATAAGCAACCATCTTATTTGCATTTATTGCTTACTCCTGTAAGAAAATCTATCCAGCTTCGATCATCTAGTTCTGACCTACTTTTTGTTCTTAGAATCAACACTAACATTGGAACTAGGGCTTTTTCTGTTGCTGCACCAACTCTTTGGAATATGCTTCCTCTTAGTATTAGATCAGTTGAAAATATTACAAAATTCCGTCGTCATTTAAAAACATCTTTACAACCTTGCTTATCCACCTTAGCTCCCTAGCGCCTTGACCCATCTGTTGACAACTGGAAAACTACTTATGGACTTTGAGATTGACCAACCCTTTTGTTTTGATGCGCCTCTGAGCTTGGTTTCCAAGGATTTAGGCGCAATAGAAGTTATGTTATTATTATTATGCTTACAAAAATCAAGAGAAAATGTCAGCGAAATGTAATAAACAACAGAAAACGGGCTGCAGAGAGCAAACAAACTTTCTCTGTGACAGAGGAATTTAGACTGAGTTTCCCCAGTTCAGATACTGAGCAGTGATTGGCTACTGCTTGGTCACTGCCTGGTTACCAGAGTGGGTTATTCCCTTATTAGGACCTGACTGAGACCCCCTCTGTTGTATTCCCAAGGGATAGCTGTATCCAGCTTAACCTAGAGGCAACATCAATGGTGACATTGTCCAGATGTGTCTGGCCAATGTTTATGTCTAAGTGCTGTGAGTAAAATGTATTTAATTCATGCTGGATTAAACACTTATTTAGACAATTATTTGTAATACCATCTGTAAGTTGGAGAAAGGTTTCGTCAGTTATCTTTTCAGTGTATTTTAAATTTTATTGAGATCAGCATATTTTCAATGTGTAGTAATGTTTCAATAAGAGTGTGTGCCTTTAGTGTTTGAGTTACTAGATTTTGTTTAATAATATTTGTATTTTGTTCATGTAAAGCTAAAGCAGTGCATGATAAGTAGCTACTTAAAGTGTCAGAGATAGAAAAAACAGATTATGTTTAGAAAAAAATTCAAGAAAAAAAGGCGATGTAATAGAAAAAAGTCAGGACCACTTGACAAGATGGCCCGAGAGAAAAAAATTAAGAATAAAACTGTTTTTCTAGTGGTAGGAGCTAATGCATTCTACTGCATTATAACCAACACATTTCCAACATATATAAATGCAAAAAGGTTATTATATTATAACAAATAAAAGTCATGTGTGGAAAATAAATAAACGTTAAACAGAAAACGAATCACAAGTCACGACAAAAGTGAGTGACAAATTGCACTAAGAGATTTAAAAAAAAATTATTTTGAGAATACTGCAAATAGCAAAACAAGATACTGAAAGTAAACGTATGTTAATACAAAAGTAAGGTACCCTTTAACCAACTTTTGTTTACATACATATAATTCCTATAGCAGACATTGCAAATGCTAATGCAATCTAATGCATTTTACCCAACACATTTCCAATATATATAAATGCATAGGTTATTATATTATAACAAATAAAAAGTTGTGTGGAAAATAAAGAAGCATTAAACAGAAAACGGACCACAAGTCACGACACAAGTGAGTAACAAACTGCACTAAGATATATTCCAAAAAGTTGATATAGGGAACACTGCAAATAGCAAAACAAGATATTAAAGAAAAAAATCCTGTGAATCACGTTGTTGACATCCTTGATTACAATGTTCCCATTGTAAGTCCAGCAGTCTCTGATTGTGTTTGCCTTTTTCAACACTCTTGTTGCGTAAGCCAACTTTGAGCGCATTATTGTCAAATCTTCATTTATGAAGATCTTCAAACTTCGCTCGGCTACTCGTTCGTTCTTTTGTTTAAGTGAAACTCTTGACTGAAACACTCTGTCGTGTGTCATCTCCGATTTGAAGCGGACGATTATGGGTCGCGGCCTGGTGGAGGTGTCCGTTTTGCGACTAATTCTGTGTACCCGTTCAAAGTCGCTGGGCAATACAGCAGGACTGATTTTTATGTGCTCGTTGCAAATTTCGATGAGCTTTGACTCAATGTCCTCCCCATGACCTGTCTCCTCAATGCCACTGAAACGTAGGTTTGCCCTACGGCCATATTGTTCATTGTCATCAATTTGGTTCTGGAGATGAGTAACCTTATCTTCGAGAAGTGCAATTTTATTGTTTTTTTCATCCAGTTGCTGTTGAAAGTTTTTGAACGTTTGTCTCAATTCACGAATCTCTTTGGTGAGTTCATCCGGAAAAAGAACCTGTTTCATTTTGTTCAGCACTGCTGAATCGTTGAGGGCTGCAATTAGTCTTAGAACTAACTGATCTTCTTGGTTGTCCTCGACATTGCTTGATCTACGCGACTTTGGCATATTGTAAGCCAACTTGCAAACGCAGTCATGCGGAACACACTAACAAGTGGGTGTCTACAGTTCCACTGTCCTGTGTTGTTTGCCAGTGCCAGACGTTACGCAATGCACCTTGCTACACAGGCATGCACTGACACTGAGGCGTAATGTGGGTCGATTTCAGGCTTAAGTTAATTATGGAACTAACAGCAGCTAAGCAACCTCTATCTAGCACTTTCACAAAGTCCGAAAAGTTCAGCGTGCTCTACCTCCTTCGGTCAGTCACCCACCTTGAAAACCTCCACACTCCAAAAACTATTCAAAGCTCGGGACACACCAGAACGCACGTCTATCCCCGGACAGCCATCTTGTCAGATACTAGTATTTTAGAAACATTGTTAACACAATTGAACAGAGTTGTGCTTTGGAAATGGGTGTCTAAATAAAGTTATTATTATTATTATAAAATCTTGAACATATCAATGTACACCAAATACTCCTTACCACACAAACGAGGCAAGGTGTCTCAGGCAAGGTTGGCAGCTGCTCCACTTCTGATGCCGAAGACGTCCTATGACCAACACATAATATGTAAATTAAATATAACATTTATTTTATTGTCTGCAGACCTATGATTAAGCGATTCTGATACCACTGCTCTCACATAAACAATTCCAATTTGGGAATCAGCCTTTCCAATTCAGGAATTGCCGCAGGCCAATTAATAATATTTAATTGTGTTCAGTACAAGGCTGATCAGAAATGTTGCCATGGTAGCACGGTGACATTTTATCGTTTCATCATCAAGGTGTGTAGTACAAGTTTTCTCGCTTTATATTGATGATTTGAATTACACCATCATGGCCCAGTCGAATTGGGACCCACATATTAATTTTGTATATCAAATAAAATATAAATTTTATATATACTCGTACACATTTACGTACCTTAGCGTCTATAAAGAGTTGGTCGCTCTTTTCATCAAACTCGGCCATCATTGCCAGGCTGAATGCTGCTGTCTTGCACTGGCCGCTGTTGACATCAGCTTGCTGGAGGGCAGAGCTTGAGACTGATGTTCTTTTTGGAAGACACCTTCAGGTAGCGCTTCAAGATGTCGTAACGTTTGCATTGCTTACCTAATCCTTCACCGGGTCTAAATTATAGTAGATTTGCTGAACTACAGCCACCAATATAACACCAGATAGAAAAGTCGCGTTTTTCCCCGAAATGCAGCCTTTCCGAAATAATCTGAATTCAAAGCTGATTAATCCCAGTTCAAGGTGAGGCTTAATAATATCTTCTGCTACATTTGGAGGCAAAATAATTAATTACTTCTTCTCAAGCCTGCCTGTAATGCTAGACGGGCTCAGGTTGTGACTCCAGGGGATTGAGTTATATCACTGATGGTTCTCCTATAGACTACATGTACGATAAGCTAGGCTGGCCCACTACAGCACCCTACTGGCCATCATCCCACTGTAAGGCAGAAAGAGTTGTACCCACCACTGTTTGTTATCTATGACATGTGATAAATATCTGGCAGAGGAAATGTTTGACTTGCAGATGTGTCTCTGTGCTCCCTGGATAAGGTGAATAATGGCTAATAATGGGGTAGGCTGTAGCCACCAGCTTAGCCATTTGGGGAAGGGTTGTGATCTGGAAATGAGATTAATCTGAGGGTAATATCCCAGTTGGATTATCCTAGGCTGTGGACAGTCGGGTGGCTCACACGTGTCAGGGGTGCCAAGTCTATCCATTTGGCTGTAGAACATGTCTTCTTTCTTCATTCTTGGGACAATCTCAAGCCTACCGCTTTAGTACCAAAATCTGCCATCAGATCGATAATTCACGGTGATAAAAGAATTACTCATTTCAGTCCAATTATACAGCCTAACCAACATTTCACGTTGAAAATGCCATGCAATAAATAAATATATCCTAACTTTGAAACATTATCTGGCGCGACTGAGGCTCATATATGCACAAGATCCTCATCTACCGCCATCACATCATGACAAGCGGTAGATCTACGGCATTTTGTGAATAATTACTTGGCACATTTGTGTGTCTGATTTGAACTCTCAACAACATTTGGAGGCTTGTTAATTAGCTGCCAATATTTATTGTGAAACATAAAATATGGTATATTTCATGTGTGTGTATATATGTATATATATACCACTGACACCTACTGATTTATCATTGAATGGTCCAGTGATACCGAGTGGTATTTCCAAATACCATTGAGAGTCCTAATGGTATTGAATGATATTTCAGATGCAATTAAGAGTACCACTGAGACGTACTGGTTTATCATTGAATGGTACTGAATTACATGTTCAAATACCATTGAGAGTACCACTGAAACATGATTTATCATTGAATGGTCCAGTGTTACTGAATGGTATGTTCAAATGCCATTCAGAGTACCACTGAGAATGGTACTGAATGGTATGTTCAAATGCCATTCAGAGTACCACTGAGACATACTGATTTATCACTGAATGGTATTGAATGATGTGTTCAAATACAATTGAGAGTACCATTGAGACACTGATTTATCACTGAATGGTATTGAATGATGTGTTCAAATACAATTGAGAGTACCATTGAGACACTGATTTATCATTGAATGGTATTGAATGATATGTTCAAATACAATTGAGAGTACCATTGAGACACTGATTTATCACTGAATGGTATTGAATGATATGTTCAAATACCATTGAGAGTACCATTGAGACACTGATTTATCATTGAATGGTCCAATGATACTGAATGGTATTTTCAAATACCATTGAGAGTACTATTGAGACACTGATTTATCACTGAATGGTCCAATGGTACTGAATGGTATTTTCAAATACCATTGAATGTACCACTGGGTCCTACTGATTTACTATTGAATGGTCCAAGGGTACCGAATAGTATTCAACGGTATGCAATGGTATTCTATTGTATACCAGCGGCTCTTTTTTGTAAGGATAGCTTACAGATTTTGTGACTTGCGATCTCTCTGTTCTCTCCAGGCAATGTAACACGTAGACCTAGATACATTGCAGTAGAACACGCAGCGTCACCATTTTGTTCAGGCATTGTACGTAACCGTTCTACAATTGTATATGAAAAGGAGGAAGTTTGTTTCTAGTTTTTCATTTATTAATTAATATGTTTCATAAGACTATAATATATATGTTGAAGGTACACTGCCTGCAAAATTGTTCTTAGTTATTTAAGTAATCCCCTAACAATGTTCGTGATTTGAAAGTTAAGTCTGCGCATCATGTTCAAATGGTAAACAATGCATCCAGTCAGTGTCAAACAAGTTTTATTGGAAATTTCGTCAAAGCGGTTCTAGTTGACCACAATTCATTTTGATGTCCACTTTCCTCACGTTCAACGCAGCATAATTCCAGTTACAAATTACCACGCTGGCTAATTCCTGATATACTAGCAGGAGAGGAACAGACTCCTTCCCTTTAACGTATTCTGTTTATATCTGTGCTTGCGGGTCAGTTGTCCGAAAAGCTGCACTGGAGTGAAACTTTGTTCGATTGAGTTTGCAATAGACCACACGTATACCAAACATACACGGCAGCACTACTCATGTGATAAATCATGAAAGTCTAAGCTATTTTGACCGACGGTTCATCGACAAAAAGGATAAGCTGTAGTAATAACATTTTAGTCAGTGTTGCTTATCGAAGACACGCTTGCGCAACGGATCGATATGATATAAATCACTAACAGTAGTATAAATTCATCGATCCAGTGCATTTTTAGAAAAACCAAATAAGTTACCACTACAGTCAATGTGATTAATACGAGCTTCGGTTGCGAGCAAACTGTCGAAATATATAGCTGCACTTAAGAGTGAAACGTGTTTACAGAGCCATGGTCCATGCCATATGAATATCCGACAGAAATACTCATGCCGTGGCTGTTATGACTTTTAGTTTTACATTTGTGCCCATCTTAAAATCCCATGAGAAATTAAACTTTGTACGTTCAGTCATAAGTTCATATATTTGCGTTGACCACACACTGAACTTAATACCGATATTCTAAGCTATTTGTTCTCTATTGACCTGTTCGGAAATCGCCCATTTTTGCGACAGCGCATGTGCGAACATGGAATGACGCGGAAGCTTGCGTTCCAAACGTAAATGTAAACAGAACAGTACAGCCAAAATAGCTTATTTTTTCATTATGTTGCTGCCAGTTGGTGTAACGCATTTATATGTGGCCTTTGCTGTATAAAGTTACCTTTGACAGCATATATCGCAGTCATTCTTGTCACGGTTTACGTAAATTGAATTTCGCGCTATCACGCGGCTATGCAGACGAACGAAGTGTTAGCCAGAATACTTTGCGTAGAGCCGAAATGAACCGATCTCCGAACAGGTCAATAAATAGTCGATTAACCGATTGCATGTTTCTCCCACACTCCGCAGCAGTGACGCCACTCACAATATGATAGAATTCTACACGCATGCGTTGAAGCGCGGCAATCGTGGTTTTACTCGTAGCCGATAGATGTCGTATGTGTATTACAGCGAATGTACCGTAATTCCATTTTACGGGGAGACACCGTAAATATTACGGTAGGTGCGCGTTAATTATACGGCAATCGTGGTTTTATGCTTAACCGATAGATGTCGTACGTGTATTACAGCGAATGTACCGTAATTCCATTTTACGGTGATATACCGTAAATTATTACGGTAGATGCCCGGTAATTTCTAAGAGTGTAGTCTTTGCAAATCACACCATAAACAACTATAAGAACCTATTGTATGTTTCCCTTCTGTAATATCATGAGCTAGACGACTAAGGTAACAGGAGAAACAAGTTATGCTATGTCAACTTTCATGTTTAACTTACGAAATGTGATGAAAATGCATGACTATTCTGTGATATGCCATTTTACAAACGGCTGAATTAAATACGCTGTTGCAATCACAGATTCGTGCAATAAAAGTATTTGTTACATGGACAGTGCGTTTTCTTGATAATTTCACAATTAAGTTCGAAATGTGTCTAATTTGTGTTTATTTGATTTTTTCACGTACGTTTGTTAAATCTTCGTAATTATTCATAGTAAAATATGGCAGGAAATCAACAATTTACAGCTGCACGTGTATATCATGTTAATTGTGTGAAACTGTTTTCTTAAGTTTTCCAGTCTCGGTAAGTAGAAATGTTTACAGTAAGCTAAAAAAAATTACGCTCGTGAAACTGTTGTATTTCCCCCAAACAAAAGTGACGACGCGGCGTGTGTGTGTAGTGTATTACGTTGCCGTCATCAGTGCCATCCAAGAGTATTTGCATCGTCCGTAGATTTATCTCGTTGAAACATGCGTCTGTCAAAACTAAACGTACGTGATAAAATTAATATGACGTACGTTAACAGCCGATGATGTAGAGTGATTGTTTGTGAAAAGTTTTGTAACTAATGTATCCAACGTCCTTAACAATGTTTACGCTGATGCCGGCGGTAAAGAAAAATAATGTATGCGTTCTGTCGCGCGGCAGCATAATAATGTGTGTCCACGTACGTGAGAATTGAAGAATTTCATCCACATCAGTCATACACGGTTCATCGGTGGGTTGATGGACATATTGTCCTTTGTGTTATTTAAACTGCATTGTGTCCAAGACAGAGAATTGTAGCGTTTGTTACAGGAAACTGTACGCATTAGCATTCGCAGTTCCATGATATGTGTTTACTATTACAGACATGCAAGAAGATTAGCTGCGAAATATATCTGATTTCCTATTTAGATATACTCCCACACATACACAGTATAGTCAAGACTAAATCCACCAAAAATCATATGCCGAACACGTGGAACATTTGGACATACATATTGTTTTGTTGACATTTTGGTACTAGACGTTTTTCTTTATTACAAAAAACATAAGCGACATGCAACTGTGCATGGCCTATGCGGGAATGTTTGATTTAGCAGAAAACATGCCGTCGTTGTATTGCGATGCACATGCATTTTTCTGTTACCATTATCAACATATTAGCAAAGCTTGACGGAGGTCACGCACATAACAGTTATCCTAAATGTAACAGGAAAAATGCTTCCCAGACAACTCTGACCTCCGTGACGGGTGTCTTCCCGTTATAGCTACTTCTGGTTATAACTACTTTTTTATTCCCATTACCGCTACTCGTAAGTTTGACCGTGAAACAAGTCCCGTTATAACTACTTAAATCCTTTAATTATATTCTACAGTTCGGGAGGGTGCTGTTTTTGCTTGTTAAAATTGTGACACACTAATTCACCTCTTTCATACACAATAATGGACACACTTTATGCAGTATTTAATTTGTACTGAGTATTTAGAGTATAATTCCATTTTACATAATTGAGTTTCCCTTGGTCCAGGAATAAAATGTAGAAATTATAAATAGCTATAACGGGACCAGTTCCAATGCTTAAATAACTGCTCCCCTAATCTGTTGCTGTAACGTGAAATACTGTAGCTATAACAGAACGTAGCTATAACAGGCCTGAACCCCGTGATGCCCGTAAATGCCATTGCATAATAGGCCCATTTTTTATTTAACTGTTCATTTTAGTATTCTTCCAAGAATACGCATAGCCTCAACATGCTGCCGATACAGGCGTTTGGTGTTGGAATAATAATAATTTACATTTGTAAAATATAACGAGTATTATTATGTTTGTCTTGTGTATAATATAGGGTATAATTTATTAATAATTATGAAGAGCCGAATCGGTGGTGTCGCATTACCATGCAACCGGCCACGCTGGTTCCAATAGAGCATTTACTTGCTGAAGTTTAATACTGAAATGTGTGAAAAAAGGATTCTGTGTTTCGTTTTGTTGGATTCATTCACCACGCCACGTACCTACGCATACTTCGGGAAACCACTTTTTTCTCTAAATTTGTATATTCTAGTTAGACTATCGACGTATATAACACATGCACGCACGCACGCACGCACGCACGCACGCACGCACGCACGCACGCACGCCTACACGTGTGGATGTCGAAAACCGGAGAATTCGCATATCTGTTCAAATAATAATATACTCCAAAATGAATAGACATTCCATAGCCTAGGAAAACAACTTGGCTAGAATTCCAAGGGCCTAGCAGTTCGTGTCAGCGTCAGAGAAGTTGGTTGAGTACAGCCGAACTTGTTTGCCTATCATATCCCTAGATATTCCCCAGTTAGCAAATTATTATAGAATGACCGTACGAGCCCTCCCTAGACGCTGTCCAAGTTGCGCCTCCAAGATCCAGTAGCCTGAGTAGGATTTCTTCAGTTATCTCCGGCGCGTGTGCATCTGTGATTACAGCCTTTTGTTTATTGGACTTAGATCGCCCGCTGACATCAAATGAGTGTTGGGGCTAAGGTCGTGTTTTTTAGGACGGCGTAGTTCAGACTGTGGTAAGGTGATAATTACCCTAACCGATTGGGCAGTAAATTGATTTGTGTCTGGAAGCTGGCTGGCGGCGGCAGGTGACAGACTCGGTGGTAGTTATTATAAACAGATGTGATAGTCCTAATGAAGTAAATGACTATTTTAGCATATAATTTTTTTTTAAAGAACTTCTAACAAAGCTTTTAAAAACGCTGTAATAAATGCCGTAAATGAAAGAAAGAAATACGCAGAGAGCATTTTCAAATCAAGCTGAGCCTGAGTCATTTGGTGCGGGATAGCGTCTGGGTTTGGCACGCACACGGATTAACGGATCACAGGATTAACGTCTTTCTGCTCATAGAGGGTGCACGGTTTTTATATGTTCTGTTGATTGCAATTTATACGGATTTCCTCATCACTTGACAGTGTTCGAAATAGCCTTGTCCCTTTGTCCGGGACAAGTGATTTTTGGCCCGGACAAGTAAAATGACTCTACATGGTTATCCGGTGGACAAGTGAAAATTTACGGTAAATACGCGTGCAACATTGCAAACTTTTTATTTGAGGAAATTCAAAAGTCATCGAACGTTAGCCGATCCAGATATGTGACAATTTTCAAAACTTGTAACTGGCTCTCCGGTAAATCTATGATGGTGGTTGATACACGGAATATTAATGTCCTTTCAGCAGTGTTGTTGTATATATGTAACATTTATTTTAACCATAAATTGCGAGTTTTTGAAACCAAATTATGCCAACCGCCGTTGACATGTCAGCTTCCGCCAACTTCGGCGGTCTGCGCGCAGCAGCAACGTTACGACGTAACTAAATCTATAAATTATATTCCGCCTGATAAATGTAATTCGGGCACCGTTAAAACTGTTTTATCATCATTGAAATGGTAATATAACATTTAGGAAAAATATGTGTTTGTTTGCTTATGATCAATTGAATATTATCTTCGTTTGTAAAATGCAGAACTTTGTTAATATTGAAGTTCATAGAGGTTGAACAAAATAATATCAAATTATATAGTTTATTTTGATTTTTGTGACAACATTTCCTGGCTTTAAATTGCAACCTGATGGTTGAGCGGCATCTTCAATGACAAACTGATGCCAACATTTTACAGCAGTGTTATATGTTGCACACTAGAACATTATTCTCTGAAAAACTATGTAATATATGGCCTGAGTAAAAAAAATGTAATTAAATACTTTCACTGATACTGAATGTGATAATTAATGTACTTTCAGATATAATGCTTGATGTCATCAACATAAGTTCTTATATCAGTCTTTATTCATGCACAATTTCAAGTCACTGCATTGGACATTAAAAAAATTATTGGAAAATTAGAGTGTAAAATTGTCAGGAGTGTTACACTTTTAGCGTGACATTAAAAAAACTAAACAAAAGGACTATATTCCCATTACCCCCACATTTGTAAGGAGTGTAACATTGCTGAAAGCTAAGGCTGCCATATTTAAGCATGTTGCTTTAGAATAACTTGTTGATCTGTTCAGTCATTGTAGCTCCTATGTCTATTACATGAATGGGATAAAACATGATAATATGTATTCATTAAGGTGGTAGCTGATCTAATAGTCTTGTCGGGAGTGTAACATTTTTAGTGAAATTTTAGTGAAAAAAGTATTATTATTTTTTTGTATGGGGTTGTTTGGGTGGTTTCTGGGCCCCACATTTATTCCACTTAGATAGTTAATTATTGGCATTCCCATCGACAGATATGTACGACTCATCTACGTTTGTAAGGGGAATTGCCTTTTGCTATCTAGGTTGACGGCAATGCCCATTGTCTTGTCTTTACCATTTACATTACTATTGACTACATGTAATTAAAGGGCATTGCCATTTTCCACCCTTATTCCGTGACTCTCTTTCTCTTCATAAACCTAGCAACGCGCAGCAGATTCCAATACACATCACATCCTATAACTACACTATAGATGAGGCGAGGAGCAGTGAATAAAAAAGTATTTGTAGTAATTAGACAGCGGCATTACAATTGATTTATTTTATAAATTTGTATGGGAAATAGTAGCCATTTTTCATACAGGTATAAATTAGTATCAATTAGTCAAACCCAGATTGAATTAGACAATAGGGCTGCAAAGTGCACCTAATTATTGATGTGTTGGATGAGTGAATTTTTGCGAATTGTGTACATAATGTCTGAATGGTACATTTTCACATAATGCAGTGTGCAAACATTGACAATTGTTTTTCTCCAACAACTTTAAGTTATGTCCCACTATAAAAAATACTATTCTTTGGAAATTCAATAACAATATTTTAAGACCTTTTCCCCTCTTTTCATGGAAGTGCCCATATCAACATATGTTACACCATAACTCTGTAAACATCTGTATGTGTCCAAACTGCTACCTTACAGTTACATTGATAAGGGGTGGCTTGTGTGGCTTGACTGGCATCTGACAGTAAGAAGTCCCCAGTGAGGGCTCCTGACTGCTGTAATATAGATCTATGAGATTCCTACTTTATATAATTTTATACTAATTACGTTTAATTTGGGCTGCATCCTTTGCAGTCTTGACACTGACCGGGAAGATAATAGGGTCATTCCGTGTGAGCGCAACCAATGGGAGCAGCACTCATATCTTTAATTTTTGAATGAACCAGCTTGGCGAAAGCCTTTGGAAAGATTAGCAGGAATCCAAAATTTGAGTGTTCTAGCTTCAAGTTGATAAACATAATGATTTATTCAATAAATCACTCGCGAAAGGTTTTTCAGACCTTGATTGTGAACAAAATACACAAACCTCAGAAACTAGTTATATATACACATGCAAGTGTGCATATCCATGTAATATGGCATGTCTGGTTGTTTTATTTATGAATCTGTACATATGCAAAGATGGTATGTTTTATATATTTCTTAAAAATTGACCAACTTCCGACCAAAAAGTCAATGAGGCGTAGCATGTATTGTTACAAAACTTTTGCTAGGTGTAAGCTTGTCCCTATAACATAAATAACTCACAATATCCTTCCGTGCTTCCTTCACAACAAAAATAGGATACTTCTGGGTGCCTCAAATTTTTCAATAAATCACTTGCGATTCACGAGAGGGTTTTCAGGCATTGAGCTAAATATAGATGCGTTAATTAACTGTTGTAAATACTTGGTATCTATGCATACCAGTTTGTATTATCAGAGCAATGTGACATGTCTTAATTGTGAATCTACACACACAAAGGTGCTATGTTATAATATATATCTATAAAATTAGCCAACGTCCGACCCTAAAAATTCAATGTGGTGTAGAAGATATTGTTATGAAACTTTTACTAGACATAAACCAGTCCTATAACACAAATAACAAGTAACTCTCAATACCCTTCCATGCTTCCTTCTCAAGAAGAATGGCCCTTGGGTACCCCAAATTTATTAATAAATCACTCGCGAGACGGTTTTCAAGCATTGATTGTAAGCTAAACGTACATGTTGTTGTTAATATTTTATATATATATTTGGTATCTATGCATATCAATGTACATTCGCAGAGTATTATGATTTGTTTGACTGTCTTAATTATAAATCTGTACATATTCAAAGATGGTATTTTATGGTACATTATTATATTTCTTTTAAAAATAACCAACTTCTGATTCAAAAAAGTGGATTTGGGATAGAAAGTATTGCTACAAAACTTTTACGAAGCATAAAGCAAATGCTTATATAACACAAATATCAAGTAATTCTCAAATTTCTCATCACACACAAGTTGTAAGTGACATACCAGGTACTTCCTTTTTATGTAACAGTACAGACTGGGCATGCTTTGACCCAAGCAATCATTATCACTGTTTAATTTGTAATACAAAAGTTCACATATTTCCAACATATTTCTGGATATAAAAATTGCACAAATATTTAATTCAATATAACATATTACTATTAGTGCCACATGTATCATTATACATGTGACGCAGGTCTAATACCTACAATTACCTGTAACATGGAAGAATGAAAACCCTCTTGGTACCTTACTAATACATTAATGGCATTTGTGTGTTTTGACTTGGCCCACTATCTTTCAAAAAGATGCTATTACTTGGTGTTATACAATCACTTGGTGTTATTACTTGGTGTTATACAATCACTTGGTCTTATTGCTTGGTGTTATACAATCACTTGGTGTTATTACTTGGTGTTATACAATCACTTGGTGTTATTGTTTGGTGTTATATAATCACTTTCCATTGAATCGTCCTGTGATGCAAAGGAGGGATTTTTGACACTGGTCAGAGTAGCTAGAGAAAAAAAAACTTTTGTGATTTCTTTATGGTTAAATATCTGAATTAAACTTTATTTTTATGTTCTTCTGTTTAGGCACTGGCTTCAAAGAAACGCACCAATGGCATCGATATTATTGAATCGTCCTCGCCTTCCTCCAATAGTGACTAGGATAATGGTTATTGATTTCTTAGGAGCCCAATCTAATCTGTGAACATGCATATGGGTAGTTTGTTCATTTATTTTTATTATAGGCAGTTTGGATGAGGTAAATGGAAGGTTCTTGATGGCTGTTTGAAATGCAATTCAATTTAATAACTTCATTATAAACTTATTTAAAAGATTATTATATTTATATTTTATACATTTACAAATTATAGTAAAGATAGTGTATAGCTAGGTATGTCAGAGAGTAGACTAAGTTCTAACGATTGGATACTACATTATATAAGAACTTACCTTTATTTTCTATTTAACGTTATTTCAGTCGTTTGCTTAACGTTTACCTAACGTTTAACGTTTCTAACGAAAATATAACATTAAATTGTCATTAATGTACAACCTACTTTCTAACCATAATTTAATGCAATTCAACCCCTTTCTTACAGCACCTGCGCATGTGACATAATATCGTAACACATGACCATTCTTAGTACACGTGCATACAACTGTTTTCACTTCATAAACACAAGGAAATAGGATTTTAAGTGTGACGTTTTATGATATACCTACTAAACGGACTAACTATGAATCGTGGCTAGTTTGAATGGTAACACAAGACAAGTGTATTTTTGTGTACAAGCTTTATATAAAGCTGAATTTATTATGAGTGGGACCAACCTCACATGGGTGGGAGACCCACCAAATAGAAATAAAAAAAATTGCAGTATTGCACAAATAAAGAAACTAGTCCTATATGTAGTTTCCGTGTGTGTCCTTCATGGCACAGCGATTACTTCGGTTCGCTTCCTCTGTTCTCCCTCCTTCCGGCCGACGTCCCTCTCAGTAGCAAACTTCAGCCACATCTTCACCTCTTTGTCTGTTGCCTTGGCACATAGCTTCTGTGTGTTTAAGCAATTATCAAGTAAACGATCTAGATTACAAGTGATGCTGTAGTGATTTAGATTTCAGTTTATGGCACTCGCTTATAGTTATGGTGCATCATAATCAAAACCATGGATGTTTGAAAAAAAATTGAATGCTTACTTAATAAGTATAGGATCACCAACTATGCACCATCTCTTAACATTTTTCGAATGCAATTAATAGCAATAAATGAAATAGTAAAATGTCAAAAACCATCCAGCACATTCAACTGTTAAACTTGCAATCACGAAGGAATTTGTCACGGCTGAATAGTGGTTACGTTGATTTGTGTATATGTCAATAACATGGATCAATTTTAGAATTATGTCAGTACCTGAATAACAAAAAACAAACATTATTATAATAGCGGTGTGCTCCTGGAACCAATTACCATGCATTGTGTACGTAAATTAAAATAAAGCAGTACGGTGGTGCGTGCGTGTGTTCCGCGGCGGTCATTAATTAGTGGTTTCTTTGGCCAGATTGCTTCTCACCACGGCAAAGAGCCGGCATATACTGCCATAGCTTGACAGGACAACCATAGTATAGAAAGTATAGTTTAAGCTGTACTAATAATAATCTACGTTTTTCAGTCAATCGATCTTGGTCTCACTGTAACATCTAAAACCGGAATAGGCCCGCGTCTAGTAATGTGGTGGTTTTGTTTAATGATCGCAATCAGTCACACAGTTGCAAGTGGGCGGGGTTTATATCTATGGCAAATGATGCACACAGCTAGGCCCTACCACCTAAAGGGCATAACATATTGTTTTGATCTGCTTATAGAAGACAGTACCGTTACTTCTCCAAGTTTATCACACAGCGGGACTGCATAGGCCCTATCTGTTGGTTAGAAAGTCGTCGACTGAGAGAGTGGGGTTTTCAAAGAACGGCACCCCGTCGTCAGCGTCGAAACCGGTTACGCACCGGATTAAAACTGCAAGAATGTTTCACAGAGAAACAGAGAAGTCGAGATCGTGTTCGATTGAATAAGTCTGGCAGGGAGTAAAGTGTAAAGCACTTTTGCGCAGTCCTAAAGACTGGATACAACGCTATATAAAACTTGAGGACAATACAAAAGTGGACATTACAAAAACAATACAATTATTTTGACGTATGCATGTATGTCTGTTCGCCTGTTCGGCTGGCTGGCTGCACGTCTAATTATGTATGTCTTCTAGAATAAAAAAATTAAATGAATACTTAATTAATTGAGAGTTAATTGAGAATTTGTCAATTAAACAAAATTAACTTGTTTATGTAAAGTTAATTAATTAAATTCAACTATACAAGACTTTGTGGAAATAACTAACTTAATGAAGGACAAGACAGCAACAGAATTTTGAAAGATGAGATTGAGGGCATTATTGAAAGATTACGTGGGCATGTTTAACAGGGTTGTCTGCGCTAGGGCTTGGCCAGAACTTCCATACCAGAGCAGACATTATGAGACGTGCTTTCGTCCCTATAATAAACAGGACATACAGTATTGTAATAAAATTCTTACCAACAAAAAGCAACAAACCCATCAGCATCTATATCTTGTTAGTAAGCTGCTGTGAATTACTTTCCTTACGACTGGTCAGCTTTCAGTGAACTTTGAAACGCCATTTTCCAAATGACAATAATGTATAAATATGTCTTCTATAATTGCACTCGGAAATCGTGTTTAAAATGTTGACTGTTTGAATCACAATCAAATGGCCAAGTATTTATAATCAGACATTGAAAAAATAATATTGATCCTTACAAACAAGGCATCCCATTATGACAGTCCTCCATAGTTGCATTTATCATCACTCGTTTTTGTCATGTATCTTATATATGGTATATACAGTGACTGTATTTTGTAGATATATATTATAAGTAGATAAAATGTATGACCACATATCTCCTCTGCCAATCAGTTTTTTTACATTCTCAAGTCTTCTATATTCATATAACAAATATGTATAACCAATGTCCTGTGTACTTGATATTTGTTGTGTAAATTTAAAATCCTGATAAAAGATACTTACTTGACCACACAACCTAGGCAGATCAAGCACCATCTTTGCCATTGTTGGGAGAACATGGTCGTAGAATTCGATCCTCTCTTTGTCATTCAGGTACTTAACACAAAGTGGGTGTGTTATATTTCAAGAACTACAATCCTGATACAGTAATCTGGTTAAATTGTACTCTTTTGAAAGGAGCAATGCGAATGTTCACACCTACTGCATACAACACAGTGAAACAGCATTTTTGAACATATCTTAATATATTTTGTTGATAAGATATTCACCCCATAACATTAATCAGAATAATTTAGAATTAAATTTATTATAAAGATATTGTTTAAGTTATGGTGATTTGGGTAAGCACATATGTACCACAGATGTAATGAGAACGGTGCACTGTCAGGCCCGTAGCCAGCTTTTCAAAATGAGGGGTTATATTTTGCACAATGCGAAAGGTGCCATATGATCACACATGGAGGTTCAACCACATAATCCAGAGGGTTAGATTTTTAGCTGGAAGGACAGTATAATAAAGTGGGGTGTTAGGTTCATGAACTGTGTGGTTTCATCTTATAATCAAACAATACATTCGCATCACCAGCAGGCCATTAGCGAGGCTGTTTCGGGGTCGGAGGGGGAGACAGAGTTGGCCCATGCGTGGCCTGTGGAGATTTGTTCCATTTTGCTGCCTTAGTAATTAAGCATAATTTATAACAAATTTTCATGATATGGTCAAATGTTGACATAAAATTGAATCACTCCTCTAGTCTAACTCTAACTGCATGTCCATGGTAATAGGGGAATTAAGGGGCAGGTAGTGCTAGCTGATTTGTTGGTTAAATGCAATGACGGTTTTTGTCTGCATCAGCCATCCCAGACTGATTACCATTTGGAGTCATGTACCTTTGGAGTAAACTTGGCTTCTTGTATATTTGTTGTCCCATGAGTTTAATAGCAGGATTGTATGAAGTCCTTCTGCATGACTAAATGGACGCAAAGGTCCTTTGATGCACATTCCTCCAGTGACTGGTTATTTCACACATTGCTTTTGGAACAGACACCACAGTCATTCACTGATGATCACTTAATAGAAAGGGTTCTCCCTTTATCATCTGTAACAATCAGGCTGCCCTGGCATGCTGGGTAATGTTTGAGCAACATCAAACAGCTTTTATGGGGGTTCACTTTCTTAGAAACATGGAATGATATTAAGATAAACGATTACAGTTTCCTGCACATCTTACAGATGAAATTTGAGGGGAAGTTCACATTTTGGAGAAAGGGGGCGTTCACAAAAAGGGGTTCATGTGAACCCCATAAACCTCCCTGGCTATGGGCCTAACTGTAACATCCTGAATCAAATTTGCCGTATGTCTATTAATTTAATTATACTTTTTATTTTAAAGAAAATAAATACACCCTGTATATGGTTTGGGGATAAATATTTCTGGTAAACGAATATCGGGGTTAATAAGATATATATTTCAATGATACATGCATTGTTGCATTTTGACAAGTTTCATAGTATGGGGAGGTGCAATAACATCAGTAGTGGTGTATGGGACTAAACGTACTAATTGTACATAATAATATAATACCATCTGTACATGATAGCTTAGGGCAGCTCACCAAATAAAGCCAATAGTGAAAATGTAAAATGGCATTTTCAACAAGTATCAGTAATATAGAAACACGTGGTTACATATATTGTTGTTACAATTAACGATACACTGTACACCAAAAGAGTTTCTGATGCAAAACTTAAAATTCCAATAAAGGTTGCATTAGTTTACAATGGCACTCTGATGGTTATGGTTCACTGTGGAATTTAATCAAATAATATTTCAACATGTCATCGACAAAAAAATTCAAAGATTGCCTCAAGTAAAACCTTTATTCAGGAATATCAATGTTAGGCACACGACCTTAAGGATCATATATATATATATATATATATCATATTACTGGATATAATTCAAATTTATTGTATTTAAAGAAACATCATGTGTACCAAATGTGTATAAAAAGATAATAAAGCTTTGTTTTTCAAGCATTTCATCTTGTTATGCTTGTAGCAGTAAGCAATGACAGAAACATAAATATAAAAGTAAATTAATTAATCTCATGCAAATAACAGTTTACTTATTTGCTGTTACACAAACTTACCTATGTCTCCTGTCTTTCTTCAGCAAGCGAATCATAATACCTAGTCTTGAGTAGGTATATATTCCCGTAAATAACAGTTTACTAATTTTTAAAAGTTGTTGTTTAACCGTTGGGTACATACTTGAGATAAGAAAACTTGCAGACCATCAAAGTCCCACACGTCTTTGTTCTTGTCGTTGTAGCTAAATATGGCGTTCTGTAACAAGCAATATGACATTAATATTATAGTACTGTGATTATTTGACATACACCTGTACTAGGATAATCCAATAGAGAATGCCTACAGGACTTACCAATGTTGCTTTGATTGGCTTCATTTTGAAACTAAATATATTTATTGTGGCATTAAAAATAGCTTGCCATTAAGGATCTCCGACCACCTCTGGATTGAACTAAAAGAAACAATTATTACAATCACAGAGAGAAAGCTTCAAATCTTCAAGTGTCAGCACTCGCAAGCACACAGAGAATTAGCAGCTGTTAAGTCAAAGAACAAATCTATATAAGAAGAAGATATATATATAATTATATACATGTTTGTATATATATATACATATATATGTATATATATAAAATGTTGTATCCTGGAGAAATAAATCAGGAAAGTTCACCATGTTTGCATTATGAATTATCTTACATAAAAACGCAAGATACTACACAGGAGAATACACAGAACAAAATCAAAGAACAGACTGATTGGATCTGGAAATGCAGCTAACTAAATATCACTGATAGGTGGTTTAAATTCTCGCTGCCTACTTTAATGTCCAAAATGCACATGTGCCCCTGGGACAAGCTCCTTTGACCCTTTCATGAATATACCCCAAGTTGAGATTTTGTTGCTCGAATAACTGTCCCCCACATTGAACTGTAATGGTCTCGCTGACAACTTTCTGGCACCTACTCTCCTGGTCATACGATACTGTTTGACAACGAGGAGCAGCATGTGATTAAATCGTACTGACATTCAATCAATTTGATTTCAAACAACACTAATTTAATGGTATGTAATTATAGTATTATTACATATATGAACAGCTCCATTACTTAAACTTAGAACAACACCAGTCTTATTTCTACTGCGTACAAAACAAGAAAGCTTCATTCATACAAGCAAAATTAACATATTTTTTTTAACGTTTATTATTGTGAAAAGAACCTTAAAAGCAAATATATTTAACGTATGAATGAAGTGTGTTACCTTCAAGTCATAGATGTCAAGTATCGGTTTAGTCAGGGCCTCACAAATCACATCCCATTTTGGCTTGGTTTTCTTTGATGGCCACATCTACAAAACAACCTAAAGCACTATAAAGATCGATGGTCCCAGTAAAAAAAAAAAATGTAGTAGTTTTGTCTGGTTATTGTTGCCAAGCTCCTATACACTGAAAACGACACATCATTGCCGCCCTGTGACTCGTTCGACACGCTGGCAATGCGGTTCTCTGATTTTTCCGAGGAAAATATCTCGAAAATTCCGTCCGAACTGAGTGGGAATGATAACAATGTAGGCGCCTCCGTTGATGATATACCTACAATCACGACAATTGTTAACCTGTCTGAGAGAACAGGTGTAGTGCCTTCTCAATTGAAGGAAATGCACATCAAGCCAGTACTCAAGAAACCCAGCCTGGACAAAAACGTCTTTAATAAATAGACCCGTGTCAAATCTACTCTACTTATCCAAGACAACAGAACATGTCGTTGCCGCAAGACAATCAGCTCACACGTCAGAGCACACTTTCTGCGAGTCCTACCAGTCCATGTACAAGCCCAATCGCAACGCCGAGATGGCCCTTGTCCGTGTGAAGAATGACACACTGCACGCAATGAACAATCAGACTGTAGTCATCGTGGTTCTTCTTGATTTGTCGGCTGCATTTGACACTGTTGACCACAAAGTGATGTTGAGCAGACTCTCACATGATGTCGGAGTGGTCCAACATGCACTGGACTGGTTTAAGTCATACCTGTGTGACAGAGTCCAGTCCGTCCACATTCACGGTGCTACATCATCTGTTCGTCTTCTTGCTTATGGGGTCCCGGAGTTTCGTGCTCGGTCCTTTGCGGCTGTTCTGTGACATCAAACCGCTACTGATCAACCTGCACTGGCTGCCGATAGCTTCTACGCACGCATCAAGCACTGACTGGCCATGCACCACAGTACACTACACAGTGTGCAGATTGACGCCAGCCAACTAGGTCACTCCATTCTAGTGAACATAATCAACTACGTGTCCCACGTGCAAGGCGTCACTGGCGTTACCAGTCATTCTGCATCTCATATATCAACAACAGCATTGTATTCTGTGTTTAAATCTAACCTTAATTATTACATTTTGTACGACGTCATTAGGCACCGAGTGTTGGAACGGTGCATTATAAATATCACAATTTGATTTCACTATTAATTTTCATCAAACCACATTTGTACAAACAAGTTAGCATGTTGGAAGTGATATTACAAGTTTGATAACCTATCTTGAAATTAGATGAGAAAAACATTAGATGAGAAAAACATCAAACTGGGGAGAAATCTTACTTATAGTGAATGTTGATACAACACTGTACATATCGTTATTGCACTAAAATTCACATATAACACCATTCTTTATTTTGAACAAATCTGTATTGGTCGATTTCAAGAAAGGAAGCAGATTACTGTTTTCTGTTTGTATTTTCGTGGTGATATGTGTTCATGCCCACGGAGACACACACACACACACACACACACACACACACACACACACACACACACACACACACACACACACACACACACACACACACACACACACAGACACACATACACACACACAGACACACACACAGACACACATGAACGTGCACACACACACAAACACACACACACACAAACAATCTAGTTATACCTTGACACAACCTTAATTGGTTGCTGTGCCATCTTATGATGTACCTACATGCCCTGACACGTCACAATTAGCCCTCTTGGAAAATGGCATATTGACAAAGTCTGGATGCTACAGAGGAGGGTCCTCTTCCTGTAAACAGAAACATTTACTTAGTAAAAGGTCCATGAAGCCATGGAAAGAAGGAGCAGGGAGCGAAGGAAAGGAGGAGCAGAGTGATTGAGGTAAAGAAACAGGGAGAGGGAAATGATTACCAGGGTGGGGGAGAGGAGCAAAGGGGGAAAGGGGAAACAGTAAAATGGAGAAAGGGGAGATGGGAGAGTGGAAAGGCGGAACAGGGATGGAGAGAAAGGGGAATGCGAACATGGACAGGAGGAACAGAAAGATATGGAAAGGAGGAACAGAAAGATAGGGAAAGAAGGAACAGAAAGATATGGAAAGGAGGAACAGAAAGATAGGGAAAGAAGGAACAGAAAGATATGGAAAGGTGGAACAGAAAGATATGGAAAGGAGGAACAGAAAGATAGGGAAAGGGGGAACAGAAAGATATGGAAAGGAGGAACACAAAGATAGGGAAAGGAGGAACAGAAAGATATGGAAAGGATGAACATAAAGATAGGGAAAGGAGGAACAGAAAAATATGGAAAGGAGGTGCATGAAAAGAAGATATGTGGGAACAGAAGGAGGGGGAAAGATAGAGGAGCAAGGAGGGGAGGGATTGTGATTGTCCATGTTTTACAGTAATGTACACATATTTATCCCGAGCTAACTAGAAAATATAACATTGCAAATTATTACTGATTACAAAATTCAAATCCATAATATTATAAATAGTAAAAAATTACCTTCTTCTAAAGTCAACTACTACTAATATTGCAACAAAGCTGTGTGAGGACGACCAATACAGAGATATGCAAGGACGTCATACCTAACTTATCCTAAATTACTTGCAGGTGAATTAGGATAACCGTTTCCAACCACGGACAGTTTATGCAGAACAGAGACCAATGGAGACTTATTGTGAACACGTTTCATGGCACATTACAACTATAATACAGATGGTGATGATAGCTATAATTATGAACTTGCCTGGCTGGTGTGACCTTGTGGACTGTCTGTTGACCACCCTTGGTGACCTCCACGACTGCCAGCATATGACCCAGTCCTTGAGTGGAGAGTAGACTACCAACAGTAAGAATCATATGATCACGACATCTGGAGCGGAAGGACTAGAAAGAGGGTACAAAAATAGGTCGGAAGTGAACCAGCAGAATAAATGGGGGGGGGGTTTGGAAGGAAAGGTAGTAATGAGAAGAGGGGCGGCGGCGTTTGGAATAACGGGAATGAGCAGCAAACAGGGGGAGTTGTAGAAAATAAGAAAAACATACATGCATGGAAGGAAGGAATGTAAAAAGAAGAAAGGGAGTTGGGGGGAAATTAATGGAAGCAGCATTAATAGGCTCAGCCATGTGTATGGGACTGACATGCCATCTGGTGAGTAGAAGAAGAACTAAATCCCATGATTCGGTAGAAGAAGGCGAGTATCTGTTGTAGAAACACTGAAAGTAATCCAACTCCATAATGGTGTCAAGACAAAAATGTACAATTATTTTGTTAAATGTAACTTTTTTTAAACAAGTATAAACAACTTTTGTTACTGACTAATTATATAAAACAAATTTCAACATGAAAACACAATATACCTGGTATGTTAAACAAAAAATGTATTATTGTTAAATAAAGAGAGATATATAGTGAGATATACGTCACCAGCACAGTGTGTCTGTGGGTGGTCCTCAGTTGTGGAAGAACAACTGTACTTGGAGATGATGTGTTCAGTTTTTGCATGCCCTGTTCCAACACAACACATTATTACACATAGCTAACTGAAATAAGGTACATATATGCCCTGCACATGACTGCTTAACATAAATTGAAAATATAACATAAAATGCGGTTTAATTACCCAAATAATATTTTATTCACTGCTCCTCGCCTCATCTATAGTGTAGTTATAGGATGTGATGTGTATTGGAATCTGCTGCACTTGGCTAGGTTTATAAAGAGAAAGAGAGTCACGGAATAAGGGTGGAAAATGGCAATGCCCTTTAATTACATGTAGTCAATAGTAATGTAAATGGTAAAGACAAGACAATGGGCATTGCCGTCAACCTAGATAGCAAAAGGCAATTCCCCTTACAAACGTAGATGAGTCGTACATATCTGTCGATGGGGAATGCCAAAAATATAACATAAAATGCGGTTTAATGACCCAAATAATATTTACCACTGGGTAGTTCACTTACTTTACAAGGAAGAATTACAATACTCACATACTTTACAAAAACGAATTACAATATCTATGTAGACCCACAGTTCCTGTTTGCCATTGATGAACAATCTAATAAATACACATAATCCACGTATATGGTCAGATCCGACTGTAAAGTTCTATTGAAGAATTCGGCAGTATAACTGTGAATCACTGCATTACGTGCCTGAGAAGTGGGCTCCAAATGTATGGCCCGGGGTTTGTTTATGTGGCTTCTGCTGCTACCACCAAACCCTTCTTCCTTGTATCCAGCCAGTTTACTCCATACGTCCTCATCATCACTGGTTGGTTCAGTATCATCTACAGAAATAATGCATCTAAGATGAAAAGTAGGTTGCTAAAACTAGATAGACAGACATGTTTAGAAGACTGCCGATCATGTTGAAAGGAGTCGCATTATGCAAGGACATATGAAAGGGAATTCTAAAAGAGGAAGATATAAGGGAGGGTGAGGAGGGATGAAGAGTGTGGGTGGGAGTACATATTTACACATTCCTTCTAAACAGATATGACTGAGATCATTTAAGCCACTGTTGCATTGTGTCATATCCAACAATGCTCCACTTAGTTATTAGGATCATCAGCTGTCTACATGGTCCTAAAAAGAGTAAAAAAGGTAAGTTCTTGTATATAGTGCAAGACTGCTCAAAGCAGTTTATACATTATTCCCTGGCAGACCTGCTTAAACAAACACCATCTTGACTTCTCCAGGAAAATTTCAGCTGTGCTGCAATTATTGCATGAAGACTATTCGTAAACAAATATCCACTCCTGTGTATGGCAAGGTACTCATTCATACATCTGAGAGAAATGGAACAACATAGAGTGAACGAACTTGCCCAAGGTTCGACACGGCAGCACAGGATTCGAACCCGGGTTCTCTCGATTGAGAGTCCGGTGGTACACCACTACACATGCTAGCCACTACACCACTGCACTCGAGGCTCCATGCATGACAACAGAGAGGACCCACCTATGGCATCAGTAGTTCCCTCTGCTGTCATTGTGTGTGACAGTGTGTTCTGAATATTGTTTCTTTGAACAACCTCTTCTGGAAACTGTAACAGGGTCACATTCACATTCTGACGAGGCAACAAGATATGATGGAACTGATGTTTCAGAAACAAAACACCATGATAGCGGATATGATGAACAAATGTGTGGAATGCATCAGCAAAACGGTAGAAACAAAGCTGGAATCAATGCAAAATGAAATTTTTGTAATAGCGAATGATCATCAAAAACTAACCAAAGAAAACTCTTTGCTGAAAAGAAGCGTTGAAACTCTCACCGACAAATTACAAACCGTAACAAAACAAAACGTTGATATGGAAACACAACTCGACGAAATCGAACAATACTCAAGACGAGACTGTTTGGTTATAACTGGATTGCCCGAGGTAACAGCCGAGACAGATGAAAAAACTTTCGTAACTTTTGTCCAGAGCAAATTCCCAGATGTCACGATAAACGTAAGCGACATTAGCAAAGCCCATCGTCTACCAACCAGAGACAACCGCGACAACCGTGACAACCGACGCCAAGGAAGACCAATGGTCGTAAAATTTGCGACTCATAAAAAAAAGATGAACTCTACTCTGGTCGAAAAACCCTTAAAGGCACCAACGTTTACATGAACGAACTGTTAACCAAAAAACGTGCTGAACTACATCGCTTCTGCATCAGCAACATCAAGGAGAGAAAAACTGTGTGGACGAAAGATGGCAAAGTCTTCGTCAGAGTGGGAGAGCAAATCGTTCACGTGAAAACAAAAGAAGACGTAAAGGCCTTTGTGTGACTGTGCGAACAATGCGTCAATGCCAGAGTGTTATACCGGGCTATCATCAGGTATTTTCTTCTCGTGTTACTGCGCGAACAATGCAGCAATGTATGTTACCTGGCTATCATCAGGCACTATCTTCTTGTATGACTGTGCAAACAAGACATAATCTACTCCATGCGACCTTTGCATGTATGAATGTTTTTTTTCTTTCATTTACACATTTTTACTTCTCTCAGTTATGATAAGTTTAAAATGCACTAATGGGGAGCATGCGGCATCTCCTTTAAATATATTATTCAGGCGGTTGCGCGTTATATGCGTTATATATATGATTTTGCCAAAATGTTTTTTTTTTTTTTTAAGTAAAATTGTCATGCTGTTTAATTTTATTAATTTGACAAGCAATATATTGTTTTAAATATGATCAATACTGAACGTTTGTTAGGAAGTTACGGTGGTATAGAAAATAATTCTTTAAATCATATTTTAAAAATAGATACAAATGATGAAGATGGTGAATTAAATCTAATTCACCAGTCACCATATTTTAATGATGACGACTTAATTAATCACATAAAAAACAAACAGGACAAATTTACAATACTAAGTCTAAACTGTCAATGTCTAAACGCAAAAATTTATGAAATTGTTATTAAGCTAGACCTACTTAGAAACAATAATTGTAAAATCAACGCTCTTTGTTTACAAGAAACGTGGCTTAGGGATGATTCTGATACCTCCTTATTACAAATTGATGGATACAATTTAATATCACAAGGCAGAATATGTAGTGGTCACGCTGGCCTAGCAATATATCTTGATAAAAATTACAAATATAAATTGTTAGATATTTATACAAAGTCAAACATATGGGAAGGACAATTTATTGAAATAACATCAAACACCGTCAAGAAAAAAATCATCCTTGGAAATATATACCGACCTCCTAGAGATGTCATTGAGAATTACCAAACATTCATAGAAGAATTATGCCCAAAATTAGATCATCTGCAAAACCTAACTGGTGACGTAATACTAGCCGGAGATTATAATATTGATCTACTGAAAATAAAAGAAAAAAACATAATATGTGAATATTTTGATACAATCACAGCACATGGTTTCTTTCCTAAAATTACTTTACCAACACGTTTTTCAAATACTAACTGCACGCTTATTGATAATTTTCTATGCAAACTCTCAAAAGGTCTCTTTAAATCAACTGCCGGCATTTTAATCAGCAGCATTTCTGATCACTTTCCGTATTTTATATGCCTTGATTGCAATGCAACTGTTACAAATGTCCCTAAATTTATCAGAATTAAAAAACAAAATACTGACAGCCTTGAACATTTTAAAATAGAATTGATGCGTTCAAATATTTATAATAAACTAAATAAGGATAGAGATACTAATCCCAACGACAATTACAACCTCCTTGATGAAACTATTACTACTGCTATGAATAAATTCTTACCTACTAAAATCATAAAATATAATAAACACAAGCACAAAAAGTCATGTTGGATTACACAAGGTATCATTAGATCTATAAAATTTAGGGATAAGTTGTATTCAAAACTTAAACATACTGATATAGGTACAGCAGAATATGTTTCGCTCAGTACAAATTTTCATACATATAATAACATTCTTAAAAGAAATATTAGATTAGCCAAACAAGCATATTATCAATCCAATTTTGAAAGAAATAAGCACGATATTAAAAAAACATGGTCTATGATAAAAGAAATTATTCAAACAAATACAGGGAAAGAAACATTTCCTGATTTCTTTCAATTTGATGGGAAAAAAGTAACTGACAAGACTACTATTGCAAATAAATTTAATTCATTTTTCATCAATATTGGTTCTACACTTGCATCACAAATAACAAATACAGGAGATAACTCTTACAAAGACTATTTAACAGAGAGACGTATACAGACTTTCAACTTTAAGCCAATAGACAATAGTACAACGATTAGCATAATCGATAGCTTACATCCAAAATGTAGCTGTGGTAAAGATGGTCTATCAACCAAACTACTAAAGGTAATAAAAAACGAAATAAGTGAATCAGTCACTCTAATCATTAACCAATCAATAACAACTGGCATATTCCCAGATAAATTAAAAATTGCTAAAGTTATTCCACTTTTAAAAAATGGTGATGAGACAATCTTTGATAATTATCGTCCAATTTCTATCTTACCAGCTATTTCCAAGATATTTGAAAGATTTATGTTTAATCAAATACACAAACATTTCAATTCCAATAACTTATACTGTGAGAATCAATACGGGTTTAGGGAAAACCATTCAACGGAACTTGCCACTCTAGAAATAATAGACAGAGTTGTCCAACAACTTGACCAATCAGCAACCCCAATAAACATATACCTAGACCTCTCTAAAGCCTTTGACACAATTGATCATAACATATTATTACAAAAACTTAATTATTATGGAATAAATGGTGCAGCACTAGATCTATGTAAAAACTACTTACACAATCGTAAGCAATATGTTGAAATTGGCGCTTACAAGTCGGAAGAAGCTGTCATAAACACTGGTGTCCCACAAGGGTCTATTTTAGGACCCCTTCTATTTATCATATATATTAATGACATAATATTTTCAAGTGATCATTTTAAATTCATAATGTATGCAGACGACACCACTCTTTTTAGTACATTGAATACATTCCAATCTCCGGATGGCCAAGTCCAAAATCAAAATATAAATAAAGAATTAGAAAATATATGCAAGTGGCTAAAGGCAAACAAACTTTCTCTTAACATTAAAAAAAAAAAATTCATGGTATTTCACATGCCCCAAAAGGAAATCAAACTTCCTAAAATAGAAATTGATGGGACAAGTATTGAATGTGTACATGATTTTAATTTTTTAGGTATCACCATAAACCAACACCTAAATCCATATAAACAAAACAGCGAATAAAATAAATAAAATAATAGGCATTTTAAATAAACTTAAGCATGTATTACCTAAGAATATATTATTTATAATGTATAATTCGCTCATTCTTCCCAAGATTAATTATGGCATATTGGTGTGGGGTCATCAAGCCCATCGCATCTTTAAACTTCAAAAGAAAGCAGTGCGAATAGTTACTTCAAGTAAATACAATTCTCACACAGATCCCATCTTCAAAGAATGTAAATTTCTTAAGCTGGATGACATCTATAGACTCCAACAGCTCAAATTTTATTACAAATTGATCAACAATGTTATACCAGAATATTTCAGTCGTATTCCATACACATATAACTTTGCAATTCACCAATACAACACACGTGGTAAAAACAACTTATTTATTCCCAGAGTTAATCATCAATATGCAAAAAAGTACATCAGACACAACATTATACAAACTGTTAACAATACTCCAAGCATCATCCTTGATAAAATGTATACACATAGTTTATATGGTTTTTCCACTTATAAAAAAAATTACTTTATCAAGAACTATGAATCATGTTGTCATATTTCTAACTGTTACATCTGTCATTCTTAAACTAGACATGACTTTGCATTTGTTTAAACTAATTGATGTATTATACTATACTATAATATATTATACTAAACATACTATGTTTACACACATATATATATATATGCATATATAGTTGATCACGTGATAATCATATAAATATGTTACATGAGTGGGGTGGCTCCCATGATAGCGGCATATAATTGTCTTAATGGGAGCCTCCCTGACCTTACAATGAATGTTATATTGTAGTTTATGTACTTATGATGGTCAAAATAAATACTGTCTGTCTGTCTGTCTGTCTCGCATATGTTATAAAAAAATACTAAATGACAAAATTTGTATAAAATCACACTTTGCATTTTCCACTTTGTCCTAATTTTTTTCTCCTCTCATAGGCTCCTATATTAATTAAACTGGATCCTGCCCTTTGCTGATTTTGTGAACATCTGAATTGTGTGTGTGTGTGGTGTGCGTGTGTGTGTGTGTGTGTGTGTGTGTGTGTGTGTGTGTGTGTGTGTGTGTGTGTGTGTGTGTGTGTGTGTGTGTGTGTGTGTGTGTGTGCATGCTCGTGCGTGTGTGCACGTGTGGTGTGCATGACAGCATGGTGTTTATATATAATTACAGTCAATTTATTTTTGTACATTTTTACCAGCTATTTTATAGAATATAGACATATATATTTAATTTTTTACATTAATTTTTAGCCAGTTACCTTAACCTTTGCTGTAATTTATTTATTAGAATTATATAGGCTAAGGCACTTCATGTATATATTGTATTGTATGGTTTAATGTTTGGCTTAATACAAAGCTCTGGTACAAACTTACATCTGCCTTGTTATTTACAGCAAACTAGCTACGATTCTGAGTCAGTAACACCACTACACTAACGGGGTCAGCACACTGTCAGGTTTCCCATTGGCGACCATGTTAATGTTTTGTGTGATTATAAGAAAACGTGACCTATAAAGTTTCTTAAACTTCTCACCTGCTGTTATTATCATCTCATTGACATGCTGGTCGAGTTTAGTCAAAATCTCATATCTCTAGCTCTTGCAAAATGCCTGTATGTATGACACCCGTCAATATTTACAACTGGATGCAGGCAGTAATCCAGCTAAAGTGTCAACTAGCCAAATTGCTGCCAGATACCCTTCCGCTTAGTAAAATCAGCTAAAAAGACACCATTTTACTGTCAACAGCTTCAACAATCACATCTAGAAATCTGACTACTCAAGTGCACTTATGTCAGAGCAAGTGAATATTATAAAAAGTCATTTCTCAAAAATATACTGCACTTTGTTTCGTCTGTAATCAAGCAGGAAGTCCAACAGTGTGCTGACCCCTAACAGGGAACACTGTCCCACATAAATTATATTTACTTCCGGTTGTTCGGTCACTTTTTGAGTCAGGTTATTTCCATAGTAACCACCACGCGTTTCGAGTGACGAAGTACTGCCCACTTGTGTAAACTCGTTCACTACTACAGAAAGCAGAACATAGTTGTCTGGTTATTTCATAACTAATGCTAACCATTAGTATGCCTTCCTAAATGCATAATGCTAGCTAAACTTGATAATATCGTAGTTTTATGTTCAAAGTGTGTTTAACCCGACCTCATTCTATGCGCATGCGTGACCTTCTGCAGACTGTTGCAAAACTTGACAAACCCGTCGGATCCGCCCCAGACCAGAAAATAGCGTTGACAGTTGCAAGTTTATTAAGCATTTTGTATTAAGGTATGTTTTGTACCACATAGTGTGTTGGTGACGAAATACTCAGTTTATATGTTCCGCCTTCAGGAGGAACGAATTTACAGCGGCGGGCCCCAGTCTCAGGAAGTGCGCTGTCATTGTCAACTAAACCACGTGAATCGTCGTGATCGTTTCAATGGCAACGATTAATAGAAGTTTTTATCAGATCCGAAATAGTGTATTTTATTTGTCAAATTGTAAATACGTCATAACGCAAAGCATTCTTGTTCTTGATAAGATTTTCATGAAAGGCGTGTGATTTATGTTACTGAAACCAAGGCTGTCGTTGGTTTCGCTTTGCCTTTAGTTTAGACTTAGTGGGGAAACATCAATAGTTTACTTCCGGGTTTATGACATACCCGTACTAATAAAGACCAAAGGGCCAGTGCCGTAGCAGTGACAAAATTACAACAACATTTTTTTTAATAGCTGTGTGTGGCAGCATTCTGTGTATATTTTCTGTCTGCAACATTTGGCCAACAGTATGTATACATATTGAAGAAGTAGGCCTAATATAATACTGTACATATATGTATAGCTAGGTCTAGGACTAGGAGATAAATGAAGAACCTATTATATAGTGCATGGATCCTGAGATCACAATCCTTATTCACCTAGCTATAACGTCTTAAGTTAAGGTACGTATTAACCTTTTCTGTTGTGTGATTTGGATGTACATGTATATAGGTTCCGAAAAACAGGGTTAATTGAACCATTAAAGCGGGAGTACACTGCGCTCAGTAAAACCGGTTCAAAGCTGCTCGGTTTTTATAATCAAGAGGAGTGACCTGAGCCCTGATAAATACAAATCATAGTAATTGCATAAATTTGTGTTTTGCTTTATAATGAATTAATATGCATTTTAACAAATATTTTTTTAATCAATGCAACCTTTTAAAACAGTTGTACAAAGTGCTAGGCAGTGACGTGGGAACGACATTTATATTGGGGGGGCTCGCGGAGCTTCAACATTACTGACAAATTTTCGCCTTTCACTTCACATCTTCCCTCACCTTGTAGCTGCCTCAGTTGGCTCGACTGTCATATCGGAAGACGGGGGTGCTGTTGGAAATTTGTCGCCACTGCACGACTGTAACGTCAGCGTTTCCACTGTCTCGGCTGTGAATTAACTCATAACATTTGAACAAACACGGAGGGACAGTGCTATTTTTTTTTTTATGTTGTGCCGCTTCTGTCAATTTACCTTCTCCAGCTTCTCTCCGCTGTCTCCACTGAAATGGTGACATCTGAAGACGGAGAGGGGGGTGCTTTCAAAACAAATTTTGCCACCACACCACCTAGCTATTACTTGGGGGGCAGAAAACAATATGTCTACCCTCCAATTAGTATTACACACACCTTTACCAGTCGACATAAAAAATAAACACATTAATTGTCTCATAAAATTTACATTTCCACCCGCCATTGACGCTCGCCACAAAAACAAACATTCACACATTCACATTTAATGGGAGAACAGAACCATATGTCTGCCCCCCAGAAAAATTCCAGTGGGCAGATGCCCTCCCTGTTCCCGCATCTATGGTGCTAGGTAAATTATTTTATGAAATGGGTATTTCCTAGCACAGTCTAGACCTAGGATTGTGTAACAGTGTAAATAGGTTCGTAGCTGGTATCATTGTTCTGGTTTCACAAATGTGACCATGTCCATGGTCTTGTTAAGATCTTTAGTAAAATTAAGGCTGGCCAAAACAAGGGCAATATGAAATAAGTTGAGGAAGCAAATATTTCCAGGATAGTGAAGTTAATTACGTTGTTTACACCAGAGTTTGTAGTACAAGTGCACATCGACCTTATAGCTCCTTATTAAAGTCTCAATCACGCTTATATATAGATTTGCTTAACATCTAGAAGTATAATAACTGCATGAGCCAGTTAACCTTGAGTTATAAATTAAATTAATCAGATTTTGTGGGCACCATTAGCAAGCATAACCAATTTGGCTGTGAACCATTGTTTAATGTCTAAGACACAGCATCCAGTTGCTAGGTCATTGTTGCAAATGGCCACGTGACCACCACTAAATAAGAGGCCTGAAATCAGTTCATATACCACATATCATTGGTCATTGCTCAGTGTTGCTTGCTCTGCCATATCACTCACACTGAACTATATGTGGAACGCAGTGGTGTAGTGGCTAGAGCTTCAGACTCTCGACCGAGAGAACCCGGGTTCGAATCCTGTGCTGCAGTGTCGAACCTTGGGCAAGTTCGTTCACACTACGTTGCTCTAGTTCACTCAGCTGTATGAATGAGTACCTGGCTATAGACAGTGGTGGATATTTGTGTACGAATAGTCTTCGCCCATTAATTGCAGCATGGCTGGATGCTTCCTAGAGACGCCAAAATGGTGTTCGATTGAGCAGGTCTGGCAGAGAGTAAAGTGTAAAGCGCTTTGAGCAGTCCCTATAGGACTGGATACTGCAATGTATAAGAACTTACCTTTATCTTTTACTCTAGCTTGACTATAGTCACAGTATTACAATACCATTACATTATTTTTACAGTTGTTCAGTTTCACTGATGTCACTTACAGTTGCTGATAAACGTCCTGTCAAACAGTGTCGCAGGGATTGACTGACCAAATTGCTGGACTGGCACAAGGTGGAAGGACAAAGCTTGACGCCAGAGGTGGGTCCATACCAAGTCTGTGGAGTCAGGTGATGGTTCTAACTAAGGGGACCATTGTTGGAAACGACACAATGAAACAGTGGTTAATAAATGGTCCCGTTCAGATGTGTGATGAGATGGATTATGTATTGAATAATACAAAGGTTAAATGAGGTCTGACTATATTAGTTTAAGAATATAAATGTCATCAGTAATTTTTGAAACTGTCTAATGTTCTCGATTGTGCGAAAATGATAGATATGTGTCATTTTGTGTGGACCTGTAGTCACAGTCAAATATATGGTTAAACCATCTTTTCCCCACCTAATTTCCAGCTACTTTTATAGGCCCAACCAATAAGGATGAAGAAGTCTGGAGTCTGCTGAATGGGGATGAACCCATTTCTCTGGCAAGTCTTGGAGTACTCTACCAAATATTGTCATATCATGATCATTTAAAACACCCAATACTTCAAGACCACTAGTGCCTTGACCCATCTGTTGACAACTGGAATACTGCTTATGGATTTTGAGATTGACCAATCCTTTTGTTTTGATGCGCCTCTGAGCTTGGTTTCCAAGGATTTATGTGCAAATAGAAGTTATCTTATTATTATTATTATTAAATATGCACCTTTGTATTATTGCTCACACTTAAATTACTGTACCTTCATCTTACTATAACTTATTTATTGTTTCATTATTCTTAATTTAAAGTAAATTGAAATTGTTTAAACATATGGTACGTATAAATTATATTATGATTATTGTTCAATGTAATATTGTTTACCTACTTGAAGTATATACAATGTACTATTTTTTGGTAAATTAATGAACTTGTTTTTAGCTAATTGATATTTATCTGAAGTAAACACTAATTATTTATCTAATATTTTTTCATAAACTCATTTACTTTAATGTAATGATGTTTATACAGTTCTGTAATCTAAAGTTATATATTCTTATGTTTTTGTTGCACTTATAACATAATATTATTATTGTATGTACAATGCTGCAAACATATATATATATATAAATATATATATATATGTATATAATGAGTATGATGCTTAATAAAATAAATGCATTACTGTTATTATATCTTTCAGTGGTTAACCTTTATTGTAAAGATTTTCAACACTTAGAGCTCCCACATGTTAGATGGGTAGACTATGACCATACGCAATCCGTTCAAGCCAAAACGAACAAAACTAACAAAATACTAAATACCGTCTGTGAATGTGATGTGTTGTGTTTGAACAGGGCATGGCAACACACAACCTGAAGACATCGTCACCAAGTACAGTTGTTCTTCCGCCACTGCGGACCACCCACAGACACACTGTGCTGGTGAAGTATCTAACAGTCTCTCACTCACTGTATTAAACCATTGATCACTAACATATATCTTGTTTAGTTTTGTATGCATTTGATAAATCGTTTTTTATATAATATATTATTACCAAGGGACATGCATTTAATGCATTTCGTTTATTTTGAGAACGTTATCATATTTCATAATATAATAATTTGTCGTTGGTATTATTGAGCTTTTATATAAACTGTGAAATATCATTAAAAGTATAAATGTGTTATTAAGCATCACCATTTTAATGGTTATAATAATAGTTTTTTCCATTCTGTTCCATTCAGATTTCTGGCAATAATGCTAGCGTTAGTTGGAACCAACTGATGAGAAAAAATAGTTATCGTTCACACCAAAAATGTGTTTCAATCTTGAATTTTAATAACCAAATCTGTAGAAGCTGTTGAAACAACAGTACCAGTGGTGGTACATGGGACGAACTGTTTAATAACAATCGATCTAAGACAATCTGCACAATGGTATATCTACTTTGTTCACTTTCCTCCAAATTATATTTCTTTTTGTATAAAATATAAAAACTAACATTTTTCCCCAAACACGGTTATTATTGTAATACTTGATATGCATTAGTCCCATGAAGTAATTCGTAAAGTTGTTTATTATTTCAAGGAATTTTACTTAAAAAGTCAAATTGACATCTATGCAAATTGTGGAATTCCAGCATTTGTAAATAACAAAGCCAACAGAAAACGCAACTTTGAAAAAAAAATTTGCAGTAATACAGCAACCAAATATATTTATATGGTAAATTGCAATTGACATATAAAGGTTCTCTACTATAACAACAATTTGACGTTTTAATTATAAATGCCTTCAAAAAGAATTATATGCCACATGTCAAAATAAAGACAAATTTGTAAATTTGATCCAGACCACTTATCATAGCTATGACTGGCCATTAGCTGATACAGTGTACCGGAAGGTTAGAAAATATATTTTGAACACCAATTTGCCCCTTGCTCCATTGTGGAGTGGGGGTCCACATCACTTGGTAGTTTCTTCTGATTTGTTTGTTAGTACACTGTATCTCCCTAAAACCAATGTTTTGACAAATATACTCTGAGTCTAGTATTTTACAGGAAATTAATGAAATATATATCATCCAGACTACCCCTCAAAATTTAGTAACATTGCTACAAAAGCAATAATATCCAGATGGCAAGTGAACAAGGAAGCCATTAGCTTATCAAGAGTCCAAAAGTATTCCTTGCCTCCCATTATTATATAATTATCGGACATCTACAAAAGATATCTTTAAACACAAACACACTCCACTTAACACAAACCACAGTCCGTCATATGTGCATATTTCAATTCTCACTATTGGATTCCACATTACAATTAGTGGTGCAAGTAGGTCCACAAAGTTGACACTGAATTGATTTTGATTTTTCTGGCTACACATCTCATCTCTCATGCTACTGTTACCCCAGCCTTCTTGGCCTGCCTCCTCAGACGCTGTGAACGAGTAACTGTTTCTGTTGGTAGACGCCTCTCCCCACAAGAACTGACTCATGCAGTGTTGGCAGCAGTGCTAGAGATCAGAGAGAGAGGAAGTTGGCAAACAGTGATCAGGGCAATGCCAGCAAGGGCCATTCTATGGCAAGTACCACAATATCAATAATACATGTATAATAATCAGCATCAATGCTGGAGGTCAGAGAAACAGTGAAAACTGCCAAGCCAGTAAAGACCAACTTAAGGCAATCCTTACCTTCCTGCTCCCCAGCCTTCCTATTACTATATACTCCCTTCCCTACTACTAACTCTTCTTTCCTTCTACTCCAAATCCTTTCACTTCCTTCCTTCTACTCTCATATCCTTTACCTCCATTGCTTCTACTCCAAATCCTTTCCATTCTTTCCTTCTACTCTCAAATCATTTAGCTTCCTTCCAGCTACTCCAAATCCTGTCTCTTCCTTGTTTTACTCCAAATCTTGTCCCTTCCTTCAGCTATTCTCAATCCTTTCCCTTCTCTCCAGCTACTCACAAATCCTTTCCCTTCTCTCCAGCTACTCACAAATCCTTTCCTTCTCTCCAGTTACTCACAAATCAATTCCCTTCTCTCCAGTTACTTACAAATCCTTTCCCTTCTCTCCAGCTACTCTCAAATCCTTTCCTTCTCTCCAGTTACTCACAAATCCTTTCCCCTCTCTCGAGCTACTCTCAAATCCTTTCCTTCTCTCCAGCTACTTGCAAATCCTTTCCTTTCTCTCCAGCTACTCACAAATCCTGTCCCTTCTCTCCAGTTACTCACAAATCCTTTCCTTCTCCAGCTACTCACAAATCCTTTCCTTCTCTCCAGCTACTCACAAATCCTTTCCTTCTCTCCAGCTACTCACAAATCCTTTTCCTTCTGTCCAGCTACTCACAAATCCTTTCCCTTCTCTCCAGCTACTCACAAATCCTTTCCTTCTCTCCAGCTACTCACAAATCCTTTTCCTTCTGTCCAGCTACTCACAAGTCCTTTCCCTTCTCTCCAGCTACTCACAAATCCTTTCCTTCTCTCCAGCTACTCAAAAATCCTTTCCCTTCTGTCCAGCTACTCACAAATCCTTTCCCTTCTCTCCAGCTACTCACAAATCCTTTCCCTTCTCTCCAGTTACTCACAAATCCTTTCCCTTCTCTCCAGCTACTCTCAAATCCTTCCCTTCTCTCCAGCTACTCACAAATCCTTTCCTTCTCTCCAGTTACTCTCAAATCCTTTCCTTCTCTCCAGTTACTCACAAATCCTTTCCCTTCTCTCCAGCTACTCTCAAATCCTTTCCTTCTCTCCAGCTACTCGCAAATCCTTTCCCTTCTCTCCAGCTACTCACAAATCCTTTCCCTTCTCTCCAGCTACTCACAAATCCTTTCCCTTCTCTCCAGCTACTCACAAATCCTTTCCTTTCTCTCCAGCTACTAACCCTTCTCTCCAGCTACTCACAAATCCTTTCCCTTCTCTCCAGTTACTCACAAATCCTTTCCTTTCTCTCCAGCTACTCACAAATACTTTCCCTTCTCTCCAGTTACTCCAAATCTTTCCTTCTTCGCCAAATCCTGTCCCTTCTTCCCTGCTACCCTCAAGAGAGTGAATGAACATAGCAAGATGCTAGTGGACTTTGGCAAGGAGACACACTTACACTGAGTTAGCTTATTAAGATATAGATAGAAAACCTATAAGAATTATATTTTCATACCATAAATGGAGAAAATTGCATCATAACATTTACAAATCGGTTAAGTTTTGACAATTGTTTTACACTTTTAGACATTTTATAATTGGTTCGTTTTTAGCACATTTAGTCTTACTTAATACTGTTGTAAAATAATACATGATATGAGGCATTAAAGAGCTAAAAGCACCACTATTCCGAAACAATTGGTACTTTGGTATTTTTTGATATTACTTATACATCATGATATAAATATAATAAAAATGTTCAAAGTTTCAACTTGCTTAGATCTGATAAGTATATATTCTCATTTTGAGAAAATATAATTTATGTTCCATATTTTCATATATATAATGTACAAATTTTAATATATTATTTGACGTGTAAGAAATGTATTTTTTTCATAACTGTTCGTACACGTTAGTATTGTTAAAATGTCACAAGTTTGTACCAGATTATGTTTGACCAAACTATTCAGGTAAGAAACTAAATATACTTGTTAATGTTACCATGATAAATTAGAAAATTTGTATTAGCTTATTTAGTAATGAAAAAACTTTTCCTAAATATATCAACAACAAAATGTTGCGATACAATATGTTCACTATCGTACATCTCTCTAAGAAACAGTGTTTGTATTTGCAGTCAGAGGACCCTGATGACTTTGTCAAGATGCCATTTTCCAAGAAGGCCAAATGTACAGTGACAACTGGCAAGGTAAGGTGGTGCCAAGATGTACATATACAATAGTAAATATCGTGTTGGTGTGAAAGTATACCGATAAAAAAAATACTTAACACATGTGGAAATGGTAAGTTCTTATATAAAGTGCAGTAATTATCCATTCCATAGGACTGCTCAAAGAACCACAATTCTTCCCCTGACAGACCTGTTCAATTGAATACTGTTTTGACTTCTCAGAGAAGCATTCAGCGATTTTGAAATTACCGTGTAAAGACTATTCGTACACAAATATACACCATTGCCAATAGCCAGGTACTCATTTGTATAGCTGAATTAACTGTAAAGTAAAAGAACTTGCCCAAGGTTTGAGGTGGCCATAAGAGGATTCCAACCGTAAATTTCTATTAAGAGTCTGACTAACACAGTATTCAGGTTTCCTATCTATGTAGTATGTGCTTTCCAAAAATAAAATAATTTCTTAATAAAGCAATACTACCATAGCTCTTAATGATAGCATACACATGTATACACGTTTATAATATAAAAACATTGTACAAAGGTAAAAATAGAACCATAGTTAAAAGAAGAGTGATGTTGCTTTGTAGATGTCCACATCGAAAGAAGCCAGGCTTAAATGGGATGTGATACGCCAGGCCCTGACTAAACCTATAATGGACTTCAATGACTTGAAGGTAGCACACACATACTTTATGCAGATTCTTCTTCTTCCTGTTTTCCACCTAGCCTCAACTTGCTGTTTTCCACCTAGCCTCACCTTGCTGTTTTCCACCTAGCCTCACCTTGCTGTTTTCCACCTAGCCTCACCTTGCTGTTTTCCACCTAGCCTCACCTTGCTGTTTTCCACCTAGCCTCACCTTGCTGTTTTCCACCTAGCCTCACCTTGCTGTTTTCCACCTAGCCTCACCTTGCTGTTTTCCACCTAGCCTCACCTTGCTGTTTTCCACCTAGCCTCACCTTGCTGTTTTCCACCTAGCCTCAACTTGCTGTTTTCCACCTAGCCTCACCTTGCTGTTTTCCACCTAGCCCCAACTTGCTGTTTTCCACCTAGCCTCACCTTGCTGTTTTCCACCTAGCCTCACCTTGCTGTTTTCCACCTAGCCTCAACTTGCTGTTTTCCACCTAGCCTCACCTTGCTGTTTTCCACCTAGCCTCAACTTGCTGTTTTCCACCTAGCCTCAACTTGCTGTTTTCCACCTAGCCTCACCTTGCTGTTTTCCACCTAGCCTCACCTTGCTGTTTTCCACCTAGCCTCAACTTGCTGAGGATACATATGGTGGTCTGACAGGTGAACAGGAACTATGGGCATATAAATAGAGTGCAAAAATAACCTTAATGCATACATACCTTAAATATATTGTAAGGGTTGTTTCACTGACAACCCCTTTCTTCCAGTTTCTTCCATATGTCCTGGAAGAAATAGGTTTCTTCCAAAAGAAACCAAACCCTGCCAGACTCTTGAGGCTCTCCAAAAACCTTTAAATGCTTCCCCTTTGCCAAAAATATTGGCAGGCTAAACATATCCAGCCCCCACCCAACATTTGGGTTCCAAAACCTAAGGAATGTGTAATACTTGTACTTCTTTTGGTAAATTGTAATATAGTATTTGAGACGGCATTCATAGGGTACTTTCATGATGTATTTTTTACAAAATGGCAACATCGAATATATCTAATGTCAAAATGAAGCCAATCAAAGCAATATCGGTAAAACCTGTAGTCATTCCTATGTTGGATCATCCTAGTCAAATAATCACAGTTCTATAATATTAATGTCATTTTATATGTTGCAGAATGCCATATTTAGCTACAATAACAAGGAAATGTGGGACTTTGATGGTCTGCGAGTCTTCTTAAATGATGTACGTACCCAACCATTATTTAAGTGAGTGAATTATTATTTCTGGTATGAGAATGCATTGTTTTTCTGCATATTTATAATCTTGTCAATTTCAACCTACAGCCTTTCCAAGCTGCAATATGTGTATCACAAAGCCTAATTATGAAAAATAACATATTGTATGTTGCAGGTCTACTTTAAATGCCAGACTGTCATATCATGATAATGATGCTTAGTCTTAGAGTATGACAAATATACATTTTGTTGATTTCAAAGCACCTCGATGATGGAAAGAGGGCTGATTTCTTTGACAATGTCCTCACAAAGATGGCAGAGTTGGCACTTCATCTGCCTCAGTTGTGCAATGAGGTAAGTATTTTAAGTATCTCAAAGCTCGTTTTTTATGCCTCTGAACTGATGTAGGCACTGTACAAGTTATTAGAGAGTAAGGAAGACCCTTGTGAATGTAAACAAAATGGATACCAGTAGACACCAAAGACATTCTAGCAATCAAATTTCACTGTGAAAGTGTATACACTTGTGATCACCTTATATCAACATCTGTTTTCTAACAATGACTAGTGGCACCATGATGAAAATTAACATTTGACAAATACATGAATTCATTGTTGTGTAAAATGGCTATTTAGTTATCAGTTTTTAAAATGTGTTGCACAATTTAATAGTGTGTTAATTATTGCCAGTTTTTGTTTTTATGTTGTACATTGGAGACTAACTTTATACTTTAATATGGCTGTCAAATTGAGAATAACTGGGACTGTGCAACATGTCCTTTATGGCCAGATTACCGCTGTGAACAGATAGTGGACAACGCAAACTAGTCATTCGGGACTTTCAAAAGTGTCCATTGTAGTAAGGTTTTTGTGATGAACAGGTGTTCGCTAAGGCAGGTTTCACTGCATATGCAAATATATGTCTTGTGGCATGTATCACTTTCTAGCTATAAACAATGGATACTAAATAACATTAACTTTTTCAAACTATTGACTAACTGCAACCATATTAGATAATTATTGTAACCGGCTGTGTGATTTACAAATGGTATAATATACAGACCTGTAACATTAAATGAATTCCCCACATGCATACAATACCGATTAGGTGAGGTATTTGGATGTATACCAGTTTTATATGAATTTGTTTCAAAAGGAAAAACGTTATGAAGCACCTGATTTTTTGTTGGTCACCCAAATAAAAATTGAATAACATAGCAGCGGAAGCACAAATACTTTGATCCTTGGTAGATTTCATCAGAAACTTGGTGGATATTTTAATGTAGGCATATTTCGTAGCCTATCAGATGATGTAAGTATGAAAAATGGCGACACACAATTAAAATAGGAATGCTATTTCCCAATTAACCAATGCAACCAAAATATGTTAGATGGATTTATGCAGCTTATATACAGAATTTTTTTAATAAAAATATGGACTTTAGCCAACTAAGGTGGCAATTTGCAGATCTAATAATAATTAACATGTGACATATTGAACCAGGCCATTGCAGCTACAAACGAATTACCAACATGTTATCTGCTCTCAGAAAAAATAGTCTGTTTTTAGAGATGTCAATACTTTTGTATCACTTGTTGGAATACAGTTTTCTAGTATGTGGTAATGGATTTCTTTGGTCTCATTAGGGATTTACTACCTGTTTAATTAACTGACATAAATAAGATAGGAGAACATCGTTTTAAAAAGTATTGACATAATATTCGTGAAAATGTTATTGACATAATAAGAATCACATTATTAAAGTGCAACTCCTTTGCAATCAAAACATCTTGATCCTCACATTACAGGGAATGATGCCTCTACCAATTTCAACAGAACAGACAACAGATCATGTGTCCTTGCTTTCAGCCAATTCCTCTGTTGAAGAAGGGAACTGCTCACTCCATCACACTATCTCAGGAGCAGGCCGCTTGTCTGCTCGCAAACGCTTTCTTCTGCACTTTCCCAGTAGGCAACAGTTCTCAGAACCGATCCAACACACCGGGAATCAACTTTAACAGGTAAATACCTTTTCATGATAACTTATCTTGTTTCTAAGTTACATTATAGCACAGAGCACATGTGAAAAATTGACACCATTATAAGACCATTATTTGTAATACACAGCTATTACTTCCCCTATTACTAATTAATACAGTGCAACCAAAAATCATTTATGGTAACCATACATAAATTAGTAATCTTAATTACATTCAAACCATTATACACATAGTATTTATTTTCAGTTTAACAACAATAATTAAAACATCTAATATAAATTGAAACCATAGTTCCACAGTTGTTTTTGTTATGGTAAATAAAGCATTAAATACAAACTGTTCAAATAGTTAGTTATACATTTGTTTATGAAAAGATGAATTTGTTGACAGATGAAGAGAATTCAAATGTTTTATTCACTTAACTGATAAACACATTTGTTTTGATGGGTTAGCTAAGTACTACATACAGTTTAAATGTGTGTTCATTTATTGGCAATGATGCTGTGTGCTACTGATCATCTCTTTGTTATTGTATAATATCTAATAATCACGTAAATTTATGTTCACAGGTCTACTAAAAGGTAACATCTTCAGCTTGTTTCTGACAGTGATACATAATTATTTGTAGATTATACCGAGCTGGCATTCCACAAAAGACACGTGAGAAGTTGAAGTGTCTGCTTCACTACTTCAAGACTGTCACAGAAAAGAGTGAGTCACACAAACTATATCATCCGCTGGATTACTGGAGACTGTTGCAATATCATTGTTAGCCATGTTTTCTGTTGTGAATTTGGGAAACTTAAAAAAAAAAATTCAGGAAGCAACTTTGAAAACTTTTTGGGTTAATTAGGTTTGTGGTGTCAAGATAATGATTTTTCAACAAAATATTATTTTCATACTGAGACAAATGGAATACCTTTTCTCCGTGACAATTTTGAAGTGGGAAGCTAAAATGGTGTCATGCCTTTATATATGCAGGAATAGTCACATGACTTAGCTCACCGGGTATACCGTACAACCCAAATTTAGGAGTCGGGCCAATGCCCACATAAAAGTCATTTGATGTGCATCATAATGTCATATTTATGTGGGACAGTGTTCCCGGTTAATGTAGTGGTGTTACTGACTCAGAATTGTAGCTAGTTTGCTGTAAATAACAAGGCAGATGTAAGTTTGTACCAGAGCTTTGTATTAAGCCAAACAAACCATATAATACAATATGTACATGAAGTGCCTTAGCCTATATAATTCTAATAAATAAGTTACAGCAAAGGTGAGGGGGACCATCCACACCCGGCCATTCAGGATGTAACACCATTACATTAACAGGGAACACTGTCCCACATAAATATTATTTTCATACTAAAATGTGTGCTTGCATGCATGTGTATGTGTGTACCGATGTGTACAATGCAGGTTTTGTGTGTATGCATGCGTATGTGTGTGTGTGTACAATAATATGCAGACTATAATATTTCATTATTGTGCTATACTAACAATATTCCAGATCTGTTGACAGTGTCTGTCTGTCTTGTAGTGCCAGATGGGAATATCACCTTCAGCAGACAGGTGGTGGACTGCCAGGAGTTTCCCAAGTGGCAGAAGCGTACAGATGTCTTCCCTCATCTACATGTCTCCTCACGAGGAACAATAGAGGATGACGGATATGGCATGCTGCAGGTGGGTATAGCTTTGCTACTAACAAGTGCACCGGAGGTGTCAATCATAATTGTACTTGCAGGTGGCTTTGCCAACAAGTACATTGGAGGTGTTAATCATTATTCTACTTGCAGGTGGACTTTGCCAACAAGTACATTGGAGATGTTAATCACTATTCTACTTGCAGGTGGACTTTGCCAACAAGTACATTGGCGGCGGTGTGTTGGGAGAAGGTTGCGTGCAAGAGGAAATCCGCTTTGTCATCTGTCCAGAGCTCCTCGTGTCGTTGCTTTTCACAGAAGTCCTTGGCGACAACGAGGCAGTGGTGATAACAGGTGAGTCTTCCCTGAAGTAAGCCAATGTGTAGAATATCACGTGGTACGTTGAAGTACCAAAGTTAAGTCAGTAATTGATATAACAGCACTGCTTTATATAGGACGCATGGTAGCTCAGTGGTAGTCTTTTGGACACTACTTCAAACAGTCTTATATGTAATCCTGTCAATGAATAAATACCACAGACTATAAAATGTACCTTTTTCACATATTATAAATAACATCTTAAAATAATAACTTTCTTTTGTACAATAACTCGTGCATAAGGCCACTTTTAAATCAGGGTAGGTGTGGATGGGGTGATTGGACCCTTGCCCAACCCTCTTCCTTTTTCTGGAAGGGACAAACAAAGTGGCCCATGATTTGAATGGACCTCTTCACTCATCTAAAATCTGCCAAAGCCTGTCCCAAGCCAGGTTGAAAAAGGAGGAGGGTTGGGCGTAGGGCCAGTAACCCTACTCCATAAAAACAAACCCTACTACAGAAACGACGAAAAGAAGCCATTCCGATACACTTTCAAGGGGAAGAAGAGAAGGCACATCCATAAATGTGGATGCATCTGCATTTACAGATGTATCTACCCCTACAGATGTATCTATGACAGGGTTGAGTGAAAGCCAGCAGGAAGCTCGACCCCCGATGAGCCATATCTTTAATGCCAAAACTAACACCAGAGTAGGCACATGGGACGTTCGAACGCTCTTTCAGAACGGGCGGATGTGCTGAAGGAAATGAAGGCGTACCACATAGATATTCTAGGCATAAGCGAGATGAGATGGACTGGACAGCGACGCTTCAACAGCGGAGATAAAACTGTACTCTACTCTGGAAATGAAGGAAATCCTGAATAATTATGCTTCAATAGGGTATTTAGCCACTGATAGGGTGGAAGCCAGTTAGTGAACGCATCATCACAGCGAGGTTCAACACCAGACATGTCAAAGTCACCGTAGTGCAAGTATATGCCCCAACCGAATTCACAACAGATGAGGAAAAGGACATCTTTTACGACCAATTCCAGAACATGCTTAACGAGATACCTAGCTTTGACATAAAAGTGGTGGTAGGAGACTTTAACGCAAAGTTGGATGGAGACATAAGAGACATGTATACTACGGTTGGACCTCACTGTTCAGCTGGAAATACGAATGATAACGGTGAACGATTGCTCTCGATGAGCTGTGGTATCAGATTTGGCAACACCTTCAAACAAACACATCCACAAGAAAACCTGGATCTCACCAGATGGCAATACATCGAATGAGATTGATTACATCTGCATTAGTAGTAGATGGCGAACATCTCTACTGGACATCCAAACCTACAGAGGGGCAGATGTTGGCTCTGACCACAACCTTGTGATTGGTAAGATCCGCTTGAAGTTAAAGAGAGTCAAGACGGTGAAGACGGTCAGGCCATATGCGGCAGATAACTTAAAGAACACAGACACATCAAAACAATTTTACGAGGGAACTAAGAACAGATTCCAAGCGCTACCACACGCTAGAACAGTGGATTACTGAAGACTCGTGGAAACTGATTGACAGAAGGAAGGATATGAAGATCAGAAGAGATCAAGCAGCTAGAAACCTCCAACAATGAAGAGCATCAGATGAGGAATATAGGAACCTGGACAAGGAAGTAAAAAAGAGCTGTAAGACAGATAAGAGGAAATGGTTAGAAGAGAAAGGTAAAGAAGTGCAAACAGCAGCAGAATGGAATGACTCAAAACGCTTTATAGGATTGTGAGATAGCTAACTAGTACAAAAAGCAATTCCAACATACCAATAAAAGACAAAGATGGCAGAGTGCTTCTAACAAGCCACGGGGTGGATCGACCATTTCCGAGAAATACTAAATCAACCAACACCTACCTCACTCTTCAACTTCGAACCGGAACCAAACACAAAAGAGCTTGATGTCACCACCGATGACATCACCAGGGCAGAAGTCTCCAAAGCCATCGATAGCCTCAAGAACAACAAGGCAACGGCCTTCGACGAAGTATCGGCCAGACTGTTGAAACATGGCAAGGACGGGGTTGTAGATGAGTTAACCTACTTGTTCAATCTGATCTGTCCTGAGGAGGAAGTCCCTGATGATTGGAGACGAGGAGTGATCGTGACGTTACCAAAGAAGGAGTGTCTGAGCGATTGCAATAACTGGCGAGGAATAACATTGATGTCAGTACCTGGAAAGGTGTTCTGCAGCGTGATCCTAAACCGGCTGAAGACAGCAGTGGACCAACACCTCTGGGAGGAACAAGCTGGTTTTTGAAGAGGAAGGTCATGCTGTGAGCAGATCTTCACATTGCGAAACATCATTGAGTTAAGCAGAGAGTTCCAGATACCTCGGAAAGGACATAAAACTACGTCTTTACATGTCAATCGTAATACCAACAGCGATATATGCCTGTGAAACGTGGAAGAATACAGCGAGGATATCAACAAAAACTAGACATTCCACCAGTGATGTCTCTGGTTCATATTGGGCATATCATGGAGAGAGCACATCACCAATGATGAAGTGATGAGGAGGGCAGGTCTGGATAGCCTACATGACATAGTCAAGTCTCGACGATGGAGACGAGCGGGACATATCCTTCACCTACCAAGAGAGAGAATAGCACATGTAGCAAAGGAGTGGGAGGTGGGAACAGAAGGAGAGGAAGGCCGACTAAGACTTGGCACAAGACGTTTAAAGAAGATCTGGCAGAAATGGAAATTACCTGGAATGAGGCCAAACAAATTGCGAAAGACCGTAATAGATGGAGAAAGCTCGTCGCCCGATGTCCCGAAAAGAACAGGAGGAACTAAGTCTAAGTAAGTCTTCACTCATATCCAATAGTTTATTACCAAGTTTTCCTTCTTCTAGAGAAACTGCCTGCCATGGGTGATGAGCACAGTCACGTTTGGAATATGAGTTGTCCATCTCCTAGATCCCTAGCATGTTACCTGGCGCCATATGGTGCATGTTTACCAGTCCTGAAGTTTTGTTGGCATCTTGTATATGAGTTGACTATGTATCATTGCTTGAACCTTGCGTACTTGTATCCCTGTTCACCACTGTAAGGGAGTAGCTGGCGGTTGCAGCTGAATGCACGAGCATGAATCTTGTGCATTGCTCTCTGCTTGCTACACTACATTACTAGACATGAATAACAGCAAACAAATCAAATTATATGTCATTTTGACCATCAGTCTTCTTCGTCTCGTAGGTCCTCAACGCTACAGCAAATACAAGGGATACGCGAGGACATTTGAGTGGGATGGTGGATACGATGATCAGACACCTCGGTGCGTGGCACATACACAGCAGAACTTCTCTTTTACAAAATTAAACTTGAACTTAGTCACAGAAGGTAACGTAATTACCTTCTCAGGAAATAGGCATCGATTGTTGATGTAGCATTCTACATAACTAATTAACAAATCAGCTCTGGTGATAATGGAACGTTATGTAAATATTAGAATATATAAGATTTGTACGCAAACATTTGTAATTAAGAACAATAACTTATTTTATATAATTTTTCCAAAACTGTGGTAAGCATTATTTGACTACTTCATCATATATCATCAACAACTGTGTCTTGTGTTTTGTCATGAGAAGTAAGTTTAACATAATACATAGTAGAGTGATTAAAGGTACAGTGCAAAAGGAGAGATGCTTATGTAATAGTTAACAATGTGAATATGTTTAGAAATTGAGTTGACACATGTCTGATAAATGTATGCTGCCCTTAGATGAAAGACTGTTGGACTTTTGATAAGGCAATACTTTCCTTGGCTGTTGTTGTGGATGCTGTCTTGATAAATCTTGTAAAATTTTAGAAAAAGGCACACCTATGTATCCTAACATTTGATAGTATTAATGTGACATGTGGTTGCAGAGACATCTGGGGTCGCCGCTGCACACAGGTTGTTGCCATTGATGCCTTAATGTTTAGCCATTACTCGAATCAGTTTGACGCTCTCAAGGTGGCCCGAGAACTAAACAAGGTAAGCTGTCTTGTAGACTTTGGGGCTGAAGCTTAGCCACACATCAACAATGCCACTATACTGTGATTGAGTCCCACTTTGAAACTGTGACATGTGGTCTCAAAACAGCGAATAAGGCAGAACCACCAGACGGAAGTTACACCTTGACTATTGCTTTACTTGAACAGAAACTCAGCACTGTTACCCGGTAAGCTTGTATTTAATTCATTGTACAAATGAAAGAGAAGCATCTAACTTTAAAATTTGAACTGTAAACATTGCCTAAGTCATGTGATGTTGTAATGAATATAGCGGTAAATATGTTTGGAAACTAGTTCAATCAAAGTGCTACTAATACACACGCATGCACGCTCACACACACACTGATTTATTGATAGCATTTTTCTTGGCAGGCTTATGTTGGGTTTTATAACCCATATGAAAAGCTCGTCAGCACTGCCGTTGCCACGGGAAACTGGGGATGTGGAGCCTTCAGGGGTGATCACAGGTTGAAAGGTAAATATCAATAGAACCAATGACAGTACAGCAAGCAGGCACATGTAACAATGTCAGAAAAGGAGAAAAAAATGTTGCCATTAATAGTATAAATACGGTGTATTTTAAGATATTTGTTTCTGTGCCCAAGCATATCTGCAATAGTTTCACATGTATGTGGCTGAAATTGTGTAGGCATAATAACTGAACAATTATGGTGGTTTGTAGATTTTTACTTTTTGAATTTCACTTACGGGGTTTATGTGGGATTGGCAATGGCAGAATTTATTATTTCTGGTGAGGTCAGTAATAAAACAAATTTAAGTACAGTAAGCTTCGCCTAAGTTGGATCTTCGCTCAACTCGGACATAATTCTGAGGAACGGTTGATTTGTAATGTATTTCCCATAAAAATCTTTGTCTCATTCGGATTATGTAAGTCGGATATTCGCCTAACTTGGACCAACCGAGTCGGTCCATTTGATCCAAGATAATGTGTTTATCCTCGCTTGGTTGCTTGGAGTACATGTACCATGCGAACTAAAAAGTGAAATGGCTATTCCAATAAAATGATCCAGACAGCAACAATATAAGTAAATGGACTCTGGTATTACCAAGAAAGTAACGTTCCATTACCGGTACATCCTAACCACCAGAACACTACAGGCAACTGAAGGAGTCGCACCATTTTCTCAAGAAATTGAACTATTTTGGATGCTGTCATTGCCGTAAGGTTAGCTTGGAACTAAGTGCAACCGAAAACAATTCTAAACTGCTACAAAAAGCGTTATTCATCGAAGGTGTTCAACGTCAAGACGATGGCGACGTATGGAACAAACTCCGCAAGGTGTCTGGAGATGCTGTATGTATGGTGGATGATTTACTGAACGATGATGAAGGCGTGGAAGTCTCGGTGTCTGAAAAAAAGATACAAAAACTCAGTGACACTCAATGCTCGGCAACAATGAGATGGAAGAGTAGAGTGACAAGTGCGAGGTCATTTTCATGAGACAGTCACAACAAAGACTTACGCAGAGCAAAATGTCTGACACAATCAATAATAATTATTAATTTTATAACGATAGAGATTCGTGCCAAAATGAAGCACACTACTGTACTAATAGAGTAATAGTGTGTAATGTTGTGTGTTGCTTGTGGACATCAACATATTATGTATAATTACTGCAGTATCCAGTCACCTTTCAAGCATTATTCACATGTATCTAAGGGCTTTTAGAAGTTAATGTTAGTGCTGGGATAATTTTGTTATATCATCTTCGATTAAGTCAGATTTTTGCGTAACTCGGATTTAATCACTCGGTCCTATTGAATCCGACTTAGGCGAGGTTTACTGTAGAACATTAAACTAATGTAATTACAATCTAAAACAAGTTCTGTTGGTGTGCTTGCATGCATGCATGCTTGTCGGCATGCATGTTCAAACTGTGTCATCCCCGTCAGTTGACGTCACCAACTTCTATGTGCCAGCTCTCATTCAACTGATGGCAGCTGCTGTGGCAGGACGTGACGTGTGCTACTTCACTTACAAAGACAACGAACTCACCCAAGATATATACGACATTCACAAGCTCATAACAGACCAGGGCTTAACTGTTGGTACGCATTCCATTTTCATTGCGTTGGATAATTCTGTATTTTCTCTCTTATTGAAAATTCAACGTTGAGTAGTTTGAATGGCAAACATACATTGTAATGTGTGTAAAATTTAAAACAATATGTCTATGAAAATTTCAGAAATCAGAAGATACATTAAAAGTCATGTTCCTACTAGCACATTTATAGTGAAGCCTTTGGGAGCTCATGTTTGTATTGAGACACTAAAACACACTTGATTGCAAGTGGCATAGCAATTACGGCCGTCAGTCTGATATCGACAGGTGAACGAGTTAAGACGTTTTCGTTTTTAATTGTTAAGTAATGTCAAAGAAAGTGATGCAGTGCGGTAGCCTTCCCTTGGACTCGTGATGTCTGTGCTTACTGTTACACCTGTTTGTGGAATTATGGCATAGATTTATCTTCATCACGAATACAAAATATACCACAGTTCTTGTGGTACAAAACAAAGCAGGTGTTTACAGTTTAGTGTCAGTCTGTGGTGTATTGCAGGAACCATGTGGAACTACATCTGCGACTACAGTACAAGCATTCATGGCAGTGCGGGTGCCTATGTAGGTGCAAACAGTCATGGCGGCACAAACAGTCGTGGCAGTACAAACAGTCATGGCGGTACAAACAGTCGTGGTGGTACAAACAGTCGTGGCGGTACAAACAATCATGGCGGTACAAACAGTCATGGCGGTACAAACAGTCATGGTGGTACAAACAGTCATGGTGGTACAAACAGTCATGGTGGTACAAACAGTCATGGTGGTACAAACAGTCGTGGCAGTACAAACAGTCATGGCGGTACAAACAGTCGTGGTGGTACAAACAGTCGTGGCAGTACAAACAGTCATGGCGGTACAAACAGTCGTGGCAGTACAAACAGTCATGGCGGTACAAACAGTCGTGGTGGTACAAACAGTCGTGGCGGTACAAACAGTCATGGTGGTACAAACAGTCGGGGCGGTTCAAACAGTCATGGTGGTACAAACAGTCGTGGTGGTACAAACAGTCGTGGCGGTACAAACAGTCATGGTGGTACAAACAGTCGGGGCGGTTCAAACAGTCGTGGTGGAACAAACAATCATGGTGGTGTGAACAGTCATGGTGGTACAAACAGTCGTGGTGGTACAAGCAATCGTGGTGCTATGAACAGTCGTGGTGGTACAAACAATCGTGGTGGTACAAGCAATCGTGGCACTATGAACAGTCTTGGTGGTACAAACAATCATGGTGGTATGAACAGTCGTGGTGGTACAAACAGTCGATGTGATGGTGCAAGAGCTCCTGGCGATGCAAGCACTCATAACCCTGCCAGGCACAGACAGAAGAACGTGTTTGAGTTCATCCAAGAGCGAATGACGTCATCATATCCAATGGCCACACCCCGCCTCACCCGATCTTCTGATCCAGATTTCAAACCCTGTCCTGCACCATCTTCTGATCCAGCTGCCACACCCTGTTCCACTCCATCAGATCGTAAGGATCATCACAAAGTTAGGACTGACAGTTTGGGTGAAACTGAGAACAATGATGATGAGGGAACCTGGGTCCAGACTAGACCAGAAGATCAGCGCAAAGTCAGCACATTGAATTCTGTGTGAACCTAATTTTATTCACATGTACACGAGTCACTTTGATATCACTGGAACTAATTTCACACTTACACTCACCTACAAGCGAATATACCACATCTGGAAGTACAATTCCTCAAGATGCAAGTACTCTGTCTCATGTCAGCATAAACACTATTGGCGGTGCAAACACTCATACTTGTGCAAGTGCTCATGTTAATAGAAGTACTCTATAAATGTGGAAGCGATTTTTATGTAGATGCCCAAAATTGAATTGCTCCATGTAGAAAATCTTGCGATTCAAATGATATCCGTACAGGAATCGGATAAGAAAATCCCCAAAGTGACGTGACTAATGAGGTATTTTCTATTCCGCTTTTTCCATACTGATGTAATCCTAGCTTTTTTGGTACAAATTAGGATAATGTGTAGAAGTGAAAGCTCCCACAGCTGTGCCAACGAAAGTGGAAGTATTTCCAGAGAAAGAAAATGTTTGAGTTCATCCAAGAGAGACAGATGTCCACTTGTTCAACCGCCACACCCCATCTCGTCCATCTGTTCCTGGAGATTGCCAGAACGTCAGGACTAGCAGCACAGACGTATCCAGGGGAGGCATGGCGTCACAGGCACGAGCAATTTTCTTCAGCACTTGGTTCGGCCGCCAGTGGAGGTTTTTGTGCCCCTCCCCCTAGACTACGTTCTCTAGACTTGCCCCTCAGCAGGACACTGCATGGCTAACAGTTGGATAAAAGAACGTCACTCCGAGCCATATACACCTTCAACGGAAGGTTGGCCATTCTAGACGTTTAAGCACATCACAGTTTTATCTTTTAGCCAGCACTACAGTGTAGCACTGTTTTTTCTTCCAAATCCGATTTTGTTCTTTAATTATTTTAATCTGCACCACACCCATGTTGTACATAATAACAAACTTCGTCCACACTGTATATGATCACAATAGCGCGATAATGCTTTACTGCGGGATTATGCATTTAAACATGAAGTCGATCGAAAAAGGGAGGGTGATAAGCCCAACATCGAACACTAAGAATGTCATTTTTATTATGGGTGACAATGGGAAGGGCCATTGTGATGACCACATCTACCCCTTATAAAGACGGAGGCAACGTCAACAAGGACGTTGATGATGGCAAGTTCTGCAGTCAGACTACGAATTCCGACGGTAACTGTTATTGGAACAGTTGTGATATGCCGATGTCGACGGTGATCATCGAGCGTGGGTTCCTTTGTAATTGTGTAATTTAGCAATGGGATAATTGTAATAATTTGTTTAAAATGTCATTGAATTTTAATAGGTGTGCAATCGTAACTGTTGATTGTAACTGAAGCCAACCTGCTTTTGTAGCTGTTTGATTCAGCCAAACAAATGAATACACCTTAATTAAGTTTCATCAACATGTATATAGAACTACAATATGCGTCAGTGTAAAAAATAAAATTATATTTGCTATAGTATTTTTAAGTTTGTGTGTAAATGTGTGTGTGTGTGCGTGTGTGTGTGTGTGTGTGTGTGTGTGTGTGTGTGTGTGTGTGTGTGTGTGTGTGTGTGTGTGTGTGTGTGTGTGTGTGTGTGTGTGTGTGTGTGTGTGTGTGTGTGTGTGTGTGTGTGTGTGTGTGTGTGTGTGTGTGTGTGTGTGTGTGTGTGTAAATGTGTGTGTGTGGATGAGAGAGAGAGTGTGCGTGTGCGCGTGCGCGTGCCTGTTCTCAAAGTTCCCTGCAACTGAGACTACTTTGAATAGACGCATAATGATTGTTCATTGTAAACCCATTACATGGAGTACATTCAACACTGTATTGAAAAAGCATCTATTCAAATACTATCACAAACCTTATGCATAGAATGTTAAATCCACGAGTCACCACATATAATCATGCTTACTGTAGAGTGTACTTGACACCCTGCGGTTTCATGACACACTTAGTTTGACCGCAACAATCAATGTCAAAACTTGAACACATTTAAGTTAAAGATACCAGTTATTATTCACTCTCAGTTCAAAGCACAACAACGTGCAGTGTTACCGAGATTAACAGTAGAAACCATGTGTATGATGAGGGGAATTAGTCTACCCAGAGACGTATTTGTGTAAGCCATGCGTAGTAGACCGCACACACACAGCGAAAAGTATTTGTGTGTGCAGTGTAGTAACAGACATATGCTGCTACATTCACTCATTATATAGTCACGCACGCACATACACACACGTACACACACCAGGGTCGATCGGTTCCAGAAAGGGTAGTCTAGGGGGCCCAAAACTGTAACAGATGTAGGTGTGCCGGGTAATGTTATCGATTCCAAACCGGTCCCGCGGTCAGTGTATATGGTTTCGGAAACGGCATGAAAGGTATAGTCACTCCTTTCATGCTTTCTCGGTGGCCGTAAGTTACGGGAATCGCTACGGCATACCCCATAACAACACGGTGTTTTGTTGTCACCATCCTAGTCCATGAGTCAGATCAGATTTGATTCTCAAATTGAGGGTCTTATTCCTACTATGAATTTCAGTTACATAAATATATTAGTTGTCCAGAAATGGATGATGGACTTTTCAGAACGTAGCTTATTACCTTTTTGGACGCCATCTTTAAACATGGCTGCCATTTTCAAGTGAAAGTAGAGCTATTTAAGATTCGTGTCCTACAGCCAAATTTACTGATTGGATCTTAAAGTTGCACAGACGTCAAATAAAATAAAATTATTGTAACTCATTACAATACATACAATTAATACAAAGTAAGACAAATTATATATAATAACATAATGAGCACAACAAGGGAAGAACACTAAATAATGTTATTCTCTCTTTTGTATATTTCAATGTAAATATCATTATATTGAAAACAAAAACAGCGTGCAGTTGTAGAATATATAATCGCGATTGAAAATTATGTTATATATTAACATCACTGTGTAAAATGAATTGCTTAAGTATACATTTGTAACTAATTATTGAGTGAGTCGTAAACGTAAGTCTTGTGCTGAAATGATTCCAAATAATAGCCCCCTTATTTCTTATACCACGAAGTCTTATTTCTAAAGTAGCCTTGGGTATATTAATTTGTGCAGCTTGTCTTGTGTTACAACTATGAACATATTGATTAAGTGTAAACATATTTGCAAAGATTGTTGGTAATAGACCCATCTTATATTTATACATAAATTTAGGTATGAAATTAGATTTCATTCTGAACTTTACGTGAGGTGGCAGCACGACCGATATGAGCCACCCTTTGTGGGTGAGGTGGACTTTAACCAGGTCAGGGTCCGATATGTAGAATACCCATACAGCCGCAACTGTTTCATGACAACTGCATAGTAATACAAGGTAAACTCCCAGCCAATCAGCGTAGCGCAGAAAGACCGCGTAACTTGTGCGCGGGGCAATTGCAGCACACAGCGATCTAGGTTCTCAATTGTGAGCGGACGTATGTATCTAAACAAGTTTTCCGTTTCCCGTATTCGCGTTACCGATACCGAAATTGAATTCCGCCTCCCTCCCCACCTACCGTATTTAGGATGTTCGGAATAAAACTTGTATCGTTATAGGGCGGAATGGCCCCACCTCCGGATATTATATAAAACCTTATTAGCTACAATATTGCATATTGCTATATTTATATAATCATTGTACCACGTGATTTGTGGATCATTGTTTAATTTCCGTATGTTATTATTCATACCCATAATGTGGGCCTCTTGTCGTGTGATGTTTAGGTAAACGACGCAATGTATGAGGACCTCCATTGGCCCACATTTGTTGTAAATATTGCATGTTTTCACGTTTCAAATGTAAGAAATAAATTCTGGCCATTTTCATTCTACCTGGTGTTGTGTTGGTGCCTTGCGTAAATATTTTTATTGAATATACATACAATTGTCTGAAAGTTAAGATATTTAGTAATTTAAAGATAGGTTTTGTATGAGCTAATCTATTAGCTGAGACGAGCATTCTCACTACTTTCTTTTGAATCTTAGTAATACTTGAACAATATGAGTCAAATGCACCTCCCCATACTTCAATACAATAGGTCAAGTGCGGGAATACAAATGAGTAATATAAGGTGATCAAACGTGATCTAGTTAAAACTATTTTGGCTTTGTTGAGAATGCCAACACCTTTAGAAATTTTACGTTTAACTTTGTTAATGTGTTCAGCCCAGTTGAGTTTGTTATCAATAGTCACATCTAGAAATGTCGTAAAAGATACTAGTTTAATAGCATTATTATTAATTTTAAGTATTGTCGGTTTGGTATGTTTTCTGTTTGGTGTTCTAAATATAATGTATTGGGTCTTATCAATGTTTAAGGATAGTTTGTTGGTATTTAGCCAAATTAGAATATTGTTTAATTCAAAGTTCGTTTTGTTAGTTATATCATCCAAATGATCACCATTTTTAAACATACTAGTGTCATCAGCAAATAATATGGAGAGAAAAAATATGTGAGACATTAGCAATATCATTGATATATAATAGAAAAAGCAATGGCCCCATTATTATTATTTTATACCGAACTTATAAAGCGCTCTTTTCATACATAAAAGCCTACTCAAAAGCGCTGTACACAATCAATAGAATAATCATAGACAGTAAAAACAAAGCATAAAAACGATAATATGAAGAAAAAAATGAAATATTTTAGAAGACTGGATATAACAAATTGAATATATACTGTTTTAAAATGTAATAAAAACTGATTAGAAAGAGTTAAGCACCAAAATGGGCCAGGAACAAATGTGTTTTTAGCAGCTTCTTGGAAGTGTTCAGTGTTTTTGCTTCACGAATGTGAGCCGGTATCGCATTCCACAACTTGGCTGCTGAACACTGAAATGTTCTGTCGCCGTAAGTAACTGTTCTAGCCCTTGGAACTTCTACTGTCACTGAATCCATGGATCGTAGCGTTTTTCTTGGTTAGTACACATTCAGCATGTCCGATATATATCCTGGAGCCTGTCCATGTAGGGCTTTATATGTGTGCTTCAGGATTTTAAATTGCACACGATAGTTAACAGGTAACCAGTGCAGGTTTTTCAACACTGGTGTGATGTGGCTGTAGCGTGATGTAATGGTTACAATCCGTGCCGCGTTTTCTGTGCACGTTGTAACTTGTTAATTGGTGTCTGGTGCAGTCCACTGAGCAGAGCGTTACAATAGTCTAGACGTGATGTTACAAGCCCGTTGACTAGTGATTGAGTGGCACCATTTGTGAGATAACGCCTAATGTGCCCAATGTTGCGGAGGTGATAATATCCAGACCTACAGACACTGTCTGTAGGTCTGGATATTATCTTGTCTGGTTGCTCCATGTTCATGGCAGAGTCGAATATAACACCCAGGTTTTTCACACTGATGTAATGCCAGTATCGCCAGGACGGAACCTTGCGGTACACCACAAGTAATAGTTTGTTTCGTGGAGCTAGTGTTATTGTAGTACACATATTGACTTCTATTAAATAAGTAACTTTTAATCCATTCATTGGCTAAGCCACGGATACCATAACATTGGAGTTTCTGACACAGTATGCCATGGTCAACTGTATGGAATGCTTTACATTAATCTAAGAACACCCCTAGCACAAATTGTTTGTTTAGTAAGGCTTCTGATATGTTGTCTACAATGGTTATAAGTGCCATGTTAGTAGAGTATTTTTTTCGAAAACCAAACTGATATTTATACAAAATGTTATGCTTATTACTAAAATTTGACAAACAACCTGTTATACATTAGTCTTTGGCTTTGTAAATAGGTATTACCTTTGCTATATTTAATTAATCTGGGAATATTTCAGTATTTATAGATAAGTGATATAAGTATTTCAATGGTTTAATAAAACTATTATATGTTTGTTTTATTACTTTAGAGGAAATGTCATCCCATCCATGAGGCGATGTTTTGAGAGAGTAATATTACTGATACCTCATTTGCAGTTACCGGTTCAAGATATATTGTTCTCATATTACTGTTTTGTATGTATGACATAGGATCTGTTTGGTTCTGTGGTATGTTTTTGCTAGGTTAGAACCAACATTTATATATAAATTATTAAAACTTTCACTTATATGTTTTTGTCTGATGTTTCAACTTTGTTAATAATGCATTTTGTCTGTGTTATGTTTTCATGTTTCTTATTTATTATTTCTTTTAATAGGGACCAAGAATGTTTAAAGTTATGTTTGTTTTCTTCAAAGAGAGTTGCATAATGTTCACGGTTCAAATTTCCGTAGTAAGCCATTCAATTTACTTTTGTAAACTTTATATTTAGTTTCATTATATATTATATTTTGTCTTATTTATTTAATATATAGTCTATTCCTCTCTTTTATTGAGTTTTTTAAACCAGTAGTTAGCCATGGTTTCTTATTCTTGTAATTAAGCTTGATTGTTTTTAATGGAAAGCAATCATTATATTCTTGAAGTAGTCATTTATAAAATATTGAGTAGGCTGTTTGACAATTATTTATGGATGTTATAATTTCCCAATAAATTTTCTGCATGTTTTTATGGTTATTTGTGAAAATGTTATCAATTAATGTTGCTGATTGATTAGTTACTCGTGTTGGTTTATTTATTAATGGAATATAAGAATGCAAAAACATCAGGTTACAAAATTGGATGTTTGTACATGTTTTTCATAATTAAAAAGATTAATATTAAAGTCTCCCATGATATAACATAATTTGTCTTCATTGTTGAGAATGTCTAGTATATTAGACACTTCATCAATAAAGGTATTTATATCATTGTTCGGTGGTCTGTATATGACACCAACTACAATAGCTTTACCATATGCAGCACTATCTTTATGAATCTCTATGAACTGACATTTTATGAATTCATTTAAATTAGTAATGTCTAATCTAGTATGGTATGCAATATTATCTTTTATATACAATGCGACACCACCACCTGTTTTAGTATGCCTATAAATATGTTCTGCTTTGTATCCTGGTATTCCACAACAGTTGACATTGTAGTCTTGACACCATGTTTCACTAACACCAATAACAGAAAACGTAGGATCTAGCACCTGAAGATACTGGTCTAATACATGTAGATGCTTGCCAATACTTCGAATATTAGTGTGCAGCAAGGAAAACATGTTGTTCATTGGTGACAGGTGAGAACATTTGTTACTAAAAGTATCTTCAACAAAATAGTCAAATTTATTTAGTAGAGCTGAGTACACATTATTAAAACATTGTACATCTGGATCATTATTATACATTGGCAAATTATGACTATTATTATTTAAATCAAAAGGATTGAGTAACTTATTTTGTAACTCACAAAACGATATATTTGTAAGATCAAACCATTCATTAGCGATGGCATTGAGAAAATCATAGTCATTTTCAAATAAAATGGCAGAATAGAAGAAATGCAATTAGTGCAATGCCAGTTATTAACCAGCTTCACATCTTTAGTTTGCAAATAAGGTACACATTTAGTATGGTAAACACAAGAACATATAATACAATTTAAGTAAGTATGGTTGTTAGTATACTTCTTACATATATAACAATGTATTGGCATCATTTAACTATGCTTGAAGAAACATATACATTGAAGCCACGTAAGCACTGCGGACAGAAACAATTGTGCAATAACAAAAAGCAGTAAAACATAGCATTTGGTGAACTTACTGTATATACTCATGGCTTGGTGTATACAAGTACAAAAGCACCGGAGCTGTGCTAATTTCATGATACCTTATTTGGTATTGTCATTCGGTTCTTTGACAGATTTGACAACGATCACTTTGTTGACATCGTTCTTAATGAGAATAATCCCGTCTAACGACCAACAGTCATTTATAAGTTTCTTCTTCTTTGCCATCCGGCAGTTGTACAGCAGCCTGGCCCTGATCTGCGTCAGATCTTCCTTCAGGAAGAGGACCTGAGTCCTTGTGCCTTCAGCTGACTTGCCAGCTGAGCCCGTCTGGTCTGTGCTTGATTCGCCTGGTTTTTCGTCCTATCGGGGTCTACAGGGGTTGGGATTCAACCCTATCCTGGCCTTGTATACTCTTCGGCGACTTGCGTATGTTGCGAATTTTACAAGCACTGGTGTCGATGGCTTGTCCCTGGGTCCGACTCGATGGATTCGGTCAATCTCCTCCAACCGGAGGGGCGGATTCAGTTTAGGATGCATAGATTCGTTTAACGCATCTACTGTGCGTTTAGTTATGTCCTCATTTTCGTTCTCCACAAGGCCGAAAAGCCTCAGTGAATTTCTCATTGTTCGTGATCATCTAGTGCAATTTCCAAGTCATCGACCCGTTTTGTAAGTTGTTCGATCGCCGCATCTTTCTTTTCGATGACACATCTCAGGTAAGCAACTTCTTTACGTAAATCATTGACTACTGCAGCTTGAAGTTTATCAATGACTTCTTTACTGCTAAGAGTAGCCAACGTGTCATTGATGAAGTCTTCTTTGGCAATGGCTATTGTGCCACCAGATGACGACACACGCTTGCTTCCACTACCACGTGCCGTTGTCATGTTTACACCACGGTCTGTCTGAGTGGAGGGGTATTACGCAATTTTGTCAGATCCAGTAGGTACAGTTGCACCCAGCATTAGCACATATTTAGTGGCAGATGTTCCGGTCAAGTGCACACAATATCAAACTCAAAATGTACCTTGTTTCTCATGTAGATTTCTTATGGTTTAAACATGCAACAGCACCGTGTACCTTTACGGTTCTAATAACTGTCCGGGTTGGTAATCACTAATCAACAGAGTAGAAATTGTGTTCTGTTGAGGAGCCTTCACCAGGGCAATACCAACGCCCGCCATCTTGTTTTTTACAACGTAAGTTGTTCGTACTAAAATGCTGAATATGGCAATAATCTTTCTATTATCATTATTGTCAACAATATAGGGGGAAATCGCCTTTTCAGGAGCATGTACTTCCGTCCAGCTGTTACATTAGACAACTAGCCGCAACGTCTAGTTAACTACAGGTCTGGTTATAATATGTAGGGTGGGTTCAGCCACCTGCGTGTGGTTGGTTCCCCCCACCTTTGCTGTTGAGGTTGTATTATGGATTATAATTATATAGGCTAATTCACATCATTTACACATTGTATATATATATATGTATTGTATGAATTAGCTAAAAATGTGTTGGCTGAATACAAAGCTCTTTTACAAACTCATACCTGCCTTGTTACTTAACAGCAAAACTAGTCACGATTCCTAGTCATAACTCCATTACATTACCAAGGAGCCTTGTCCCATATAAAATATTTTCCAAGAAATCTTGTATATCAAACACATAGAGTATGCTTCAAATAATTTTTTTGAGGCGGAAGTAATAGTGGTATTTTGAACTGACAAATTAATGATGTTACCGTTCTGCGATCTCTACATACATTTCTTCGGGTCTTACTCGGTGCAAATGAGGGTGGTTCGGCTCGCGTAACAGATTGGCATGGTCAATAACCCAGCGTGTTATAAATGCTGCGAGTGCTGATAGTTAGCGCATCCTACTTCTGTGAATAATAAAAATTTGCACAGGAAAGAACGAGGTAATCAAAATTGTGAAGCCTCTCGGGCATGGGTATACATGCGCTTATTTGGCTTATTGACACAGCATTGCGCACTGATAAACTATCAAATGTTGACAGTGATTATGTTCTACTTCCTTCCAATGAAAGTCATTCCATCCCAACAGTGTTAGCATACGACAATGGCATTAGGCAACAGGAATCGCTGAGAGAGGGAGGAACATCATATCGAGTCAAATAACTTTTACTGTGGCTAAAACAGAAAAGATGCGATCAATCTAGCAATCCGAGAAATTGCTTCTAGTGTACAGCGTTGGAGAAAGAGAAGGTCCACCTAAGTCAAACCACCTGATTTATTTGGACCTCTTGCAGATGCAGCATTAACAGCACAGCGGAGTAACCACGTGTTGGTGTGACTGGTTTGCTGGAACCATCGGTTTTAGGTTTGCAACATGCGACTGAGGTGTCCACTGTCGAACAAATGTTACGCAACACCTTGTACGAATATTACAGAAGAAACTGTCAACAAGATACACAAACAGGGGGAGGAACCATGCTTCAGCTTCTGGCCTGGGGTGCAGTTGCGCTGCTACTTTACAGCAGAACACATAACCGTTGCCATGAGGCAATTGCTTGAGACATTCTTTGTCCAGGACCCAACACCCGTCGAAGCAGTTGTTGATCTACTGATGAACGACTAGGCAAATGTGTTTGTGCAAGACCATTCCAATCTTGTCATTTCTACAAGTATAGCTGCCACATCTGACGTCTCCGGTGATCCCCTGCACGCACAGCAAAAGTGGGAACAAACGTACTATGTGTTTCAGGAACAGCGAGTTCAGGAATGCATATGTTTATACGACCTTATCAAGAAAATGAACTTGAAAACATTTAGTGAATGCTTAGGAGAAATGGGTGATTGGCTCAAATAAAGAAATAATCTTTAAGACTGACAGGATGTTTTTTTCCATCGTGGAACTGATTGCAAAAAATAGGATGCACACTTTGTTTTCCAACTCCCTTGGGCAGTATATATGGTCAGCTGCAAACACTGACGCTAGCATGAAGAAAACTAGCGAGCTGGTCTTGCACTGCATCTAGAAAGTATGGCGGACCAGCCAGATGATGGTTCCGAACCACGTGCTACACCGATTGATGCAACGGCTCTCATATAGAAACTAAACGGATAAATTCATACTTCAGAAGAGTTATCTAACCAGATCGTTTAATCATATCATCGTTGCACGCTGATAAAGGACGTGATCGCTTTGTTATGATATTTGGGATCAGTCAGTCAATCCGCTGAGCATGTGAACCAAGGAGTCAAGGTCCGTTTGTTTCTACATGTACTATAATGCTGCAGTGAATTATTAGTCTTTTGTCTCCCCTGCAATTGTATATCCTTGTTGACTATTTCTTCTGTAATTTTAGTCTAATCAGATATAGCCAAATGGGTTATCTTGTCTGAATGGAAAGTATCCTCGTAGGAAATGTTGGTGTAATTTTTGACATTCTTTTTCAGGCTGTGTCATCAGTGCATAATACACATGTACGTTCCTTGCTTAGTTCACCTCGCCCAATCAATTCGAGGCACCATGGAATCACTTGTTGGGTGCATGCCAAGTGAAGATTCGAGTTGCCCTCCCTGTCACCTCACAACAGCCCAAGAAGGATGCTCACCATGTCGATATACGTCATCGAGAACCGCGTGCCAGACATCCACGATGTTGACGCAGAATATCCAGATAGCCACAGACAAGTCCAGGATCTGTGTACATGAAACATTGATCACGGCAGCAACAACAGTTTCCTGACAGGTTTTCATATGAATACTTTGCAATATGTGGAGGAATTGTTAAACTTGACACAATCGTCGGGATGACCCAACTCCACCCATTCCTATTCAAGAATTCCTTTCCTTTCCTACAGCAAAGCTTCACATACAACGATGTGGTTGTATTGTTTGCCTAACAAACCCTTGTTGTCAGAGCCCTCGGCAGTAATATCGGATTCTTCCGCCAGATCACAAAATCCCACATCTTCGAACATTGTCCCAATGCTGGACATAAAGTTGCATAAGGTGTAGAAATTGCCCATCATGAGAACAATTCTTCGGTACTGGTCGGGATGCTTCCATGCTAGCTTAGTGGCCTTTGCGAACAGAGCAAAACTGTGCAACGTTTTAAAACTAAAGGAGGACATTATGTCCAAGGCGTTGCGTAACATTTCTTGGACAGTTGATAGTTTGCATTGTGCAAGTAGCCCACAACATTGTCCACGTTCTCATGAGGTTATGTTGAATGCCGTCCAACAGCTGATTTTCTGATCGGACGGTTACAGCAAATGAGTAAACACTCACACGTGGCTACTCCGTTCAGCTGCTGGTGCTGCATCTACATGAGGTCCATATAAATTAGGTTGGTTAGATTGTAGGTGGGCCTTCACTTTTTTTCAACGCTGTACACTGGGAGCAACTTCTCGGATAGCTAGTTCGGGCGCTTCTCCTCTGTTTTAGCAACATTAAAAGTCAGCATCCTGAGTTATTGACCATGTTAACCTGTTAATACGAGCATTGCACCGAGGAAGATCCGAAGAAATGTATGTTGAGATGTCAGAACAGTAACATAGTTAGTTTGTCAGTTCAAAATATCATTACCTCTGCTTCAAGGTAATTCAAGGCATTCTCTTTGTATTTTACATACAAGATTTTTGGAATATATTTTAGTTAACAAGAAGTTTATTTACATGGTGTAACAGCTGGACGGAAGCACATGCTAAAGCATAGGGCGTTTAAAATTAACTAGCGAAAATGCCCGTAACCTGACAGGATGCCTTAGTAGTTTACAGTAGTGATAGTAATATTTACCAAATGTTAGAAACCACAATGCATCGTTACACAAAAACCATAACGCGCTCGTAGATAGGTGTATATTCGTTTTGTGTTTAAAATGACGAAAGTCGGAGAGAATTGTGAAGTTCACCTCCTTCGATAGGCCCTAGTCGTGAGAGTGTAGAAATGTCAAATAATGTTCGTATTGCTATGCTAGGGTAGACATAAGCATATCGTGCCAGCGTCTACTTGATGATGACATGCAAGTCCAACATGCAGTGACCATTTTCCAGAAGTATTTGCCGCGTGCGCGTGGGTCGTACGATGGGTACGTAGTACGTGCACATTACGTGTTACATTCCGCACACCTGATTTATTACATAAAAGGTGAGAATCTTTACATGTATTTTGAAAAATATATAGGTCATATTCTACGGGTCGTAGATTAATCTTAGACAGTTTGGCGCTCGAGGTCCAAGCCGTCTATGAAGAAAAAGTTAACCTACCCACATACGCAAGCTGGATTATAAGTAGATTACTGCGGCATCACCATTAAAGGTATTATTGGGCCATATTCTAAGGCCACACGTTTGGAAACAGAGATTGTGTGCATAGCAGAACGTAACTGCCGATCATATAATTGATTTACATATTTTATTGAGTTTCTATATTCGAAGGCAGAAGTTTATACATAACATGTATAGATTAATGGTTGACATGGTTTCTGAAGTAGTATATTAGGTTATAAACCGAATGCATAACTTATTATTATGTGTCTGACATTACAAGTGCATAACACATATACGTTTACGTATTCACACCAAAATTCATGCAAATCTGCCACGCCGTTTTGCCGTAAGAGGGAAATTAAATATGTATGGCATTACTTGTATAAAAGTTATGTATGCATGTATTCTGTCTGATCATCATCCAGTGTTATATACAAGTGAGTTGTCTGAATATGAGGGTAGTACAATAAATGAATCAAATCCGCGTATACAGCGGGATAATCTATCATCTAGTGAGATAGAATACTATGCAAGATATAGACTACGTATGAGGGTTTGTGTAATATTGCAATCCCTGAAGGGATTAGATGTTCTAACGCGAACTGTCATAATCATAGCCATATACTGCTGACCTCGACATATTTTATGTTGAGATCATTACTGCATTATCAAAATCAGGTGAACAAATTTCAAAGCAAGTACCTGGGAAGAGGAAACCGTTTATACCTGGTTGGAACGACCATGTAAAGGATTTACACATAGCAGCTAGAGTTGCATATATTTTGTGGAAGGACACACACACACACTCACACACCCACACCCACACACACACACACACACACACACGCCATAGGTGGATTCCTAGGGGTTTATAGAGGATCTTCACGGTTGCAATATTTGTTTTTTCTTCTGTTTTTATAATCCATTGTACATGTGTTCACTAATTTGTACTTGTAACCGAAATAAAGTTAATTCATTCATTCATTCAGAACAACAACAACAACAAGGAAACGCACCCTCCCATTTCAATGTGATTATCGATCATTCGCTAGATAGCGCCACTATCGGAATCAGCGCCGCCTATCACTGGTCGTTTTCAAAATGCACTCGACCGCGCCATCTGTTGGTCAACTAAATGTTGGCTTCGGTCACGTGACTTAATTTAGGAAAAATGGCGGCCTCCGAACATTTCAACATGGACCCCCAAAATACACATGTTGATAACGTGCACAGTGCGTAACGGAAGAGCTTTGTGCACAGTAAGGTGATGAACCTGGTCTGACACAGTTGGCGCACGAAAATGTCATCTCGGGGAAGGAGAGGACGTGGCCGCCCGCCAAAGACATGGTCTTTGTCATCTCGATCTCATTTTCTAAAAGTAAAAAAGCCGAAGAGTTACGTTAGGGGATTCCATTCGGATTTGGGGGATAACACCATCAGTGGCAGTCGTTCGTCTTCGCCGGTTCCAACGCCGGGACAGCGATTGGAAACGAGAGGGCGATCGCGCGAGGCGGCTAGAAAGAGTCGTAGTTTCATTCATAAAGTTCTCAGCAATGACCAAAATGTTGGCGGGGCCTGGGAGGACGACGCGAGTGGGTACAGCGCCAGCGACTTTGAAGCCGAAATGGACGACGACGCGAGTGACGATTCAAACGAAACATTCGACGACACGGCGTCGACGTGGAGTGAGACAAGCTATAGCACAATCGGCAGTACACCAGGTAGAAGAAGATACTTCCCGAAACGTTCAAGAACACCAGAGCTGATTGACCAAAAGGACATCCCCCCATTGACACTCCCACCGAGTGCTACCGACCTGGTCATAAATTCTGAAAACTTATTACAAGCGCTAAGTGTCTATGAAGTACTGAGGCACTTCCGATCAACACTACGATTGTCACCGTTTCGGTTTGAGGATTTCTGTGTCGCATTAACAAGTGACGAACAGTGTTGTTTACTCTCTGAAACTCACATCACACTGTTGAAAGCAATGCTTCGTGAAGAAGATGGAAACAACACAATTTTTGGTCCGCATGACCTGAAAGACAGCATTAATATATGCCTGCATTTCCTGGATTCTATGACATGGTATGAACTTATTCGGGTGTATTTGGATAGTGACAGAACACCCGAATATCGCAGCAATTTGCCATGTTTAGAAAAGTCGGACTACTGCTCTCTGACGGTGGGTGAGAAACTCAACATATTGCAGACAATGACAGATTTGTTCCTGGGAACAAATGCAATCAGGGAAGAGATCATGAGTGAGGGGAATATACACTATGATGACCACTGTCGATCATGTCACAGGTATGTCAAGATGATTTTAAATGATGATGCTACTTAATAAAACTAAGTATCTAGACACAAAAATAACATGTATATTGTTGTATGCTTGTAAATAATCGAATATTTGATATTGTAAGTTTTACATGATGTTTCAAACACTAGATCTAGACAAAGTTACCTAGGTACTAGATATTTACAAATTGCCAGAAATGTTAACAACAAAATGGTGTGCTGTTTATATTATATTGATTTATCAGTACAAACTGTTTTTCATAAGATCGGTTGCTTCCTTTTTTATTTGGATGGCGTATAGATTGCTAATACTAATAGGGACCTTTAGAAAGGTTTTTAGGGTCTCATCTGACTTCAAATGGAATGTTTGTGCTAACCATGTTTGTATCCCTGGTGCTAGAAGAGTCAGCAAATTCATCCAATTTGGCATTTTAAAGATGGTTATGTGGGCCACTAGTCTGTGGTTTGAGATCACAGTTACTTCTGGTCAAAAACCAATTGAACCTCCATGCCAATGTGTACAGTTGTTAAATGTTCTTTGATTTAGTTAAATCCATGCAACAAACTTGTATAGATGTTTCTTTCTGGGACATTACATGCTGTACATGTTTATCAAGACAAACTTGGCACTAAGAAATGTCAACGATCACATAAATCAAATACGTACAGGAATTGCGACTGACAACCATCGTTAGCTCCATCAAATGGAAATTTTAATAACGAAAACATAGGCATTCCTTGAGGTATTCGCAAAAAAATATGTTTTCTTTCTAGGGATTATAAATTAATCCCTGAAAGTTTAGCACCTGGGATTCAAACTGGAGCAATACATTAACATAATAAGTTTGCTTTTCAGCTGCACTGCCGTCTTTATTTGGTGTTCCCCAGGGTTCTGTTCTTGGGCCTTTGCTTTTTATTCTTTACACCACGCCACTAAGCTCTGTTATACAAAGACAACTTGGATCATCATCTTTATGCTGATGATACTCAGAACTACATTTCTTTGGCTACCCCGGATACAAATCGCTCCCTTAACCCTTTAGACCTCAGAGTGTTTCTGTGTAAAGCCCCTGGTTCCTCAGAGAATTAGGTCACATTCTGAAAATTGTTGGGGGTGTCCGTTTTTGTGGCGTAGCTCTTTTATTATTGAATTTCCATTATTGCAAGTTGTAACTATTTTTAAGGTCATAGAATGCTCTTCACATTAGGTGTAAATATGCTTTTGTATGAATACAAAGAGTTATCCATATCTCGGTAGGCGGCCAGTATTTCGATATTTCACTACAACATGTCACATTATGAGCCATAACTTTTTTATGCTTCATTTCTTACTGCTACAAGTTGTGTTTATTTGAAAGATAATTTAATTACTTATATTTTGGTATAAAAATTGTGATTAAATCTAAAATATACTTTGTACATTCTGGAATACAATGGAACCATACTTAACAAATTTGCTAAACTGAAATTAAATATGGGGTATATCACTATATGCCATATGGAGTCTACCTTCAATGCACACCATGTTGCAGTGCTGTAATTTATATGATAGCAACATGTAAATAAAAACAAACAGTATATTGGATCAACATATGTTATTGTATCACAAGTATTTTGCCCAAACAGTATGTGATAAAACAAAACCCTGTCAGACCATAATTTCTACACCGAACATAATGATTGACTGCTGTGTAACTTTTTCATTATCAAAATTATACTGCTACAACTTTATTTTATTGTAAAGAGCAGATACATGTATTGTTAAATTATGATGGCTAGAATGAGATATACTTCATTATTGTGGGACAGTACAGCTGTCAAGTTTCAGCACTACCATCTCGCCCCCCCCCCCCCGGGAAGCCTCGGTCAAAACAACAAGTGAACATACAACAGGACAGTCCCGCAAGTTACAACACTTACAAATCCCGAAATAATACAACTACAACATCATCATGCAATGTCCTAATCAAAATATAATAGCGCATTGACTTCGTGCGAGAATAAGGGACACCGAGTGCGGGACTCGTCTCGTAGCGTGTTTACAAAAAGGGCATGACCGACTAGCTTCCCTGACAACAACAACGATCGTCGAGCCGAAGTATCGAACAGTCGCATATAATTACATGAACATCGATGTCTGAATCACTTTCTTCGATACTACTGTCATCGCACACACATTGACAAACTTCTTCTGCAGTCAAACGACTAGCACCAGCAGACGCCATTTTGTTCTCTCAAAAACTGGAGCACTTCAAAAAATGCACGAAACTCTGATAAGTCGAATAGCAACATACACCAGAAACACCCACAATGCATTGCCAATATGTTAACGAGACACGTTGAATGTGTTTCAAAAGTATCCTCCAGAGTGCGCCTCTGGAACAGATGAAACTATGACATGACGCTAATCTTTTCGGGCGCGTTTGGCCGACTTGAGGGTTCGAAGCTCGGGCGGGTTTGGCCGACTTGAGGTCTAATGGGTTAACCAACTTAGTGATTGTCTTCAAGATATCTTCCACTGGATGACTGACAGCAAGTTGAAATTAAATGCAAATAAAATTGAATTGATCATTATTAGTACTCCAATGCAGCGTTGTAAACTGGATGGTTTTTCCCCTATGCGTATTTTGAATCCGTATATCACGCCAGCAACCTCAGTACGGAATCTATGAGTGATCTTTGATAGTAACTTCAATTTCCGACAACACATATCTCAAACATGTCGCTGCTGTTTTTATTATATTCGTGATCTTTGCCGTATTCGCCGGTATATGTCATTTTCTGTTGCTAAGACTATTGCAACAGCGCTTGTTAGCAGCACACTTGACTATTGCAATTCCCTCCTTTATAATATCTCTAGCAAGGATATCACAAAACTTCAGCGTGTCCAAAATTGTCTAGCAAGAGTAGTTACAAGATCTCCTCGATTTTCTCGGTCTGTACCACTTTTGAAGTCTTTGCATTGGCTTCCTGTACAATATCGTATAATATTTAAGATCTGTACCATTACATACCAGGCACTGTCCAATAAGCAACCATCTTATTTGCATTTATTGCTTACTCCTGTAAGAAAACCTATCCAGCTTCGATCATCTGGTTCTGACCTACTTTTTTGTTCCTAGAGTCAACACTAACATTGGAACTAGGGCTTTTTTTGTGTTGCTGCACCAACTCTTTGGAATATGCTTCCTCTTAGTGTTAGATCAGTTGAAAATATTACAAAATTCCGTCGTCATTTAAAAACGTATTTTTATAACCTTGCTTATCCACCATAGCTCCCTAGTGCCTTGACCCATCTGTTGACAACTGGAAAACTACTTATGGATTTTGAGATTGACCAACCCTTTTGTTTTGATGCGCCTCTGAGCTTGATTTCCAAGGATTTAGGCGCAATAGAAGTTATCTTATTATTATTATTATAACATACATACTGATACACACATACATAGTACATACACTAGCTATACTATTTTATAAGTATATAAAAGTGTAGTGTCTGGATCCAGTGTAATTGTGTTTTGTTGTTCTATTGCAGACTGGGTGATCTGTTATGCTGTGAGATGTGTCCAGCTGTCTATCATCTTGGCTGTGTTGTTCCCCCTCTCGAAGAAGTACCGGAGAATGACTGGCTGTGTAGTGTCTGCCGAGCACACCAGGTTTGTCACAGGAAGAATGTGAGCTGATTGGCTAGACAATTTTTTGTAAAGTGTCAAGCCCCAAAACACAACAGTTGCTGTTTACAAGAAACAGTGGCTGTAAGAGCTCTGATTCGTGCTTATTTTATTATTATAAAGCATTTATAGAGCGCCGTGTGTCCGTAAAAACAAATCTGCTCAAAGGCGCTGACAGTCATCGAGTATAAGTAAAATACATTAAATGACCTAAAACATATTAAATAGAAAGGTAAACAAATATGATTTAAAAGTAGCATATAAAAATTACATGTCAGTTAGATAAACCTGAATAAAAATTAATATATATATTTACAAGTGTATATTATACATAAATTAAATGAATTAGCCGTTTAAATACCTAAAATAAATAATGTGATTAAATTAAATAAATACATATAACATGCTAATTAAAAAAATAATAAAAAAATAACTGCAACCTAAGTACATAATCGAATGTCAACATTGCACAAATGTCACTGATGCTGAAGCTTTGAAGGCCTGTCGAAATAAGTGTGTCTTTAAGAGTGATTTGAAGGTGGCAATGCAGTTTGCATGCCTGACTGCATGAGGCAGGGCATTCCACAGGATCGGGCCAGCCACAGAGAAGGAACAACGGCCATAATGTTCAAGGTGATATCTCGGGACAGTCAGCAGACCTTGTTCGGCCGATCTAAGTGATCTGGTCGGCGTGTAGGATGTCACGAGCGATGAAATGTACGCAGGGCCGAGATGGTGCACTGCACGATATACCAGCAGTAACAGCTTGAATTCGATTCGCTGGCGTATAGTCAACCAGTGCAGACGGTACAGAACGCTTAGGTGTTCCAAGTTACATATCTGTAGTAGATACCAGCAGTGAAAATTTGAGATGCATATTAAAATAATAATCTCACAGCATCCTCACAACAAAATGAAGCAGAACATAAAAAGTAAGGTTCTAACTTGAAAAATAAAGATTTTACAAGCATTTAAAGTTGACTAAAAACTCGCAATTTTCGCACCTTTGCAAATGGCCGAAACAGCACCAGAAACAATTTTGTTACACCATTAACTACCTATTTTTGCTGCATTTTTTTCAGAGCTCTGCAATACTTCAATTCTGAATGGCATTGCTTACAAACCACTTTTCTTTCAATTTGCACACCCTTTACAAAGGACCCAAAATAAGAGAAAAGTTGATGTCAGGAAAATTGTTGCCAGAGCTGCAAATCTGAACCAAATTTGATGAAACTTGGTGAGTTTACTGAAAAATTAACTCTGAATGTTTAAGACCATTTTTAAGGCTGTCCCTAGTGTTTCAAAGCAGTACTATGCAGGGAAAGTTGGTGTAGTTTGGAAAAAAACAAAGAAATTGGGCCGTCACAGGTGTTGCTAAAACAGCTCATTCTCTGAAATTATCTAACCAACTTCAGGCCTTGACATTAAGATTTTGTATCCATTTGTATTTTGGATTTGAAAAGTTACTGGCCCGGCTTTTTAACCATGGTATCACTCTGTAGTCTGCTATTAATGCAAAATCTGAGACATACCGACCTGTTTTCACTCGAGGCTTGATACTTTAGCTGGCTGTCCTCTGCACATCAAAAGCATAATTTCTTGATTTTGGCTGTGCCTGAGGCTCAATGCTAAGGTCGATATCAGGCACATTATACCATGATAAATGTGCATCTGAACGCTGCCAATACCATGTGTATCACATTATCATTATGACTGGCGAAGACCGATGCTGATGTAAACAACTCATCCATGTGCGACAGTGTGAAAGCTGTCCAGAGTCCTGACCTTGCTCTCTTTCCGCCCTAGGCACAGCTGTATTACAAGATCCACTGGTGCAGCCATGGTCTTTAGCAATGCTGTCAAATGTTTGCCAGTACTTATAAAAAAAATTCTTGATGCTTTCCATTATGGAATATTATATGCACTGGTGTTTTATCATGCAGGATGGCAGTTGAGATTGTCTGCCATCCATAGCCAACATGTAACAAGACCGCTTATTGGGTGAATAATTAATTACCCCCACCATTTGCCAATCATGTGGGTGGATACAAATGAGTTTGACAGTGCATACATGTCATCATATATGCATGGCTGAGTTTCAGCTTTTCATTATTTAATTAGTTATAAAAAAAATGTAACAAAACAAACATTAATTTAAATATCAAATAAAAAGATTAGACTTTAGTGTTGTCCTATTTTTCTAGGTAGGGTTGGGTTACTGGAAACACGATGGTGGTCAGTGGCTCGACGGGCCAGTAAATATGAAAACTGGTGGCCTGAACTGGCTCGACAACCTCAAAAAAGCAGGCCAGTATTAATGTAAAACCCTGAACTTTCATGCCACTTGGATAAACTACACAAAATAATGTCACACACAGTAACCCTCGCCTAAGTCGGATCTTTGTTCAACTCGGACAGAATTCCGAGGAACGGTTGATTTGTAATGTATTTCCCATAAAAATCTTTGTCTTAAGTCGGAATGCCTAAGTCGGATCGCAGTATTCATCCAAATCACTTAGTTGCTTGGAGTATATGTACCATATGAACTAAAAAGTTAAACGGCTATTCCAAAAAATAATCCCAAATGCCACAGCAACGTACGTAGGCGTCATGTCTTCACTCATCTAATACAACTAGCATCACCAAGCCAATGTATGCTGGTATAACCAAGAACATGACGTTCCATTACTGGTACATCCAGAAGACTAGAGGCATCAGAAGGAGTCGCACCATTTTCTCAAGAAGTTCAACTATGTTGGACGTCGTCATTGCCCTGAAACCAGCGTGGAAAACTGAAGCCGGAAACACTTCTAAACTCCTAAAAAAAATTGGATTTGTCTAAGGTATTGAGCGTCAAGACAGTGATGAAGACGAAGCAGCTTCTTCGTTCAGAAACGTAAGGAATAAGCTCCGAGATGTATGGAGATATTAGTTGCATGATGGACGACTGTGTTGGTATGGAAGATGAATGGCATTTACAATCAATAATAATTACTAAGCTATAACCTTAGAGATTCGTGCAAAAATTAAGCACAAAACTGTTCTAATACTGCATAGTGTTGTATGTCGCTTGTGGACATCAACATATGTAGAATTACCGCGGTATCCAGTCACTTTCAAACGTTATTCAGTTATCTATGGACTTTGGCCAAGTCAAATTTTTGCGTAACTTGGATTAAATCACTCTGTCCGATTGAATCCGACTTAGGTGAGGCTTACTGTATTCATTTTCACACTCAGTCTTGAGAAAAGGGATAATATCTTCATCAGATTAAGACCACCATTTTTTCCGGAATGGGTCTCGACCTGTCTCATGAAAACAAGTGCATGTCCTAGAATAGCCAGCCAATTTACATGCAGTTCAAACAGAGTGCACAAAATGTCACTTCTCAGATGGAAGTCTGATTCAATTTTTTTAAACAATTTAGTGTTCTTTGAAATTGGCATAGGCGATTTGAATGTTTCTGATATCATCAGTTGTTCAGAGCCAGCTGTTGAGCTGTCTTAAGGTGAAGTTGCTGTGGGAGATGTAGAGGCTGCTGATGGCAATGCCTTCAGGCTGTGGCCACCTGAAGCTGTGTGTCTTGACAGGCAAACCACATGCCTCCAGGAAGGTGACAACAGCTTCTGTCAGACTGTTAATTTCAACAACACGGCCCAGGTAAAAAGCTTCATCATAGTAGACCACTACGAAGGTGACAACCGGTGCCGGCACTGTTGGGGAAGAAGAAGAAGCTTGGATGTCACTGCTGTCAAGGAGGGAACTTGGGCTTCCTCCCCTTGCCACTAGGCATTAAAATCTTCTGAAGTGTGAGGTAACTGTCACCCACTGCAAAGGAAAAACATTACCTAAGTTTCCGACAACTATAAAAAATTATTTTAAAAACAGTTGGGAATACCCCAGAAAGCTATCTAGAGCAATACCGAAAGGTGAAGTTGCCAGCGTCTGCCATAGCACACAAATTCGGCAAAAAGTGAAGAACGATAACTCTACCGGATGTAAATACGATGTGATTATTTCGCCTAAAATTTCCTCATACAATAGTTCTAAATATTTCTGCCTTCGACTATTTTGTTTCTATAAAGGAAAATAATATACAGAACACGATTTCTAATCATTCGTGTATTTCTAGATCGTAAGGAAAAAAAATTTACAAAGTCAAGACGTGTTGGTTCCCGTATGTGTCAGTGCAAACCCATATGCAATGCAGCTAAATAACTTTGCAAAATTAGCTAGCGAAACAATCAAAGACATTTTATGCCTGTTAGTTGAGTGTTACTTACCAATTTGTTAACAAATTTTGTCAGAAAGTGATACATAACTGGCAGCCGCCATGGCTTGTTTGGCATACCAAGGTCGGTTCAAAAATAGCCAATCAAGATGCTCGTTGTCATTATCCTCGACAAGTCATTTGCATATTCCGAAGGAAAATTGAATGCCGAGCACAATTTTGCCCAGGTTTATGGGTTTATTTTGCTGAGAAAGTGTCAAAATTTGTATTTGAAATGTAAAATTTCCAAAAAAGTTAAAAGAATAAATATATGATGTTTGGTATATTTGTGATTGACTTGTTGCTCTCGTTCCCAGGGGCACATTTACTGTGTTGTTAAATTTATGGCGGAGCACCCTGTGAATGAAAATGTGTAGGGGTGTGCAAGTTGATGGTCCCAGGAACAGAGCGGTCGACAGCGCCAGTGCGATTAGGTAGTCTAGTTTGATGCTTCATTCTTCAGTCTTCACCCACACATTCAAAACAACTCTCAAATGAAAGAAAACCAGTTTCTGTACAAGTACATGTATGTTTTATTTCAATCAACCTATATTTAAGAGACACCTGTGTGTTGAAACACGAGTCATTTTAGACTCTCATCAGCGCTGGCCTAGGCGGCCACATATGCTGCAGGTACCTATTTGCAGTGCAGTAATATTGTGGAAAATGTATGAAACCCATGGATGCCTGCTTGAGGCATGCAAAGACAGATTCAACCCAACCTTACTCTGTATCACACAGACAGTACACCTCAAAACATAACATTCAAAGACAAACCTCTCATTACTTGTCCTTCAAAATGATCTTGAAATTACAACAGTGTCGGTATTGAAGTTGTACAATTACCTGTCCAAGCTTTCAACACCTTCACAGAGTTTCCACTGGGTGAAATGATGGATGAGGTGGTAGGGGTGGGCTATGCAAGTGCCGCAGATGCAAAGCGTTGCTAGGGGAATCCGGGAACATGCCTCCCCTGGATATTTTTTTTAACTAGCTTAAAAATGGTGCGTTCTGAGGTATGTTTTAACCTTTACTCTTGAATGTAGAAGGGAAGATATAAAACAACAAGATAGCATGTAAACATGTTTATTACACTACTTGCATAAATGTAGTAATCATGATTGATAAAAGTTTGTAATCATGCTTTGTCGTGTTGAGGTGTGGTTTCCACTTGACCACTGGTATTCAGTTGAGGTGTGATTTCCACTTGACCACTGATACTTGGTTGAGGTGTGGTTTCCACTTGACCACTGGTACTTGGTTGTGGTGATGTTTATCTTGCCCTAACCCTAGGCCTTGTTACCACGCTGACAGAGTCAGGGGTATCATCTGAAGACTTTCCCCCATCATCACCTTAAATGATTATCATATCATAATATTATGATGTTAAATTAGTGGCTTCTGTTCCAAAGATTATACATTATTTGTTGCTAGCATGCTATGCAATTAATTAAACAGTCATTTCTGGAATGCCATCAAGTATGTTTCTATTAATCGTAAGAATGTTTGTCAAATTGTGTCTTTTTTATAAAACAGTAAGTTGTTAAGTATATCCACAGTCTGCAAAAATATCATTGCCTAGCCCAAGTTATTTATAATCCATTAGTATACACTGTTTTGGGCAATAGGCATCTTTTACGAGATTTGAACTTTGGTGGTGGCTTATATTCATAAATACTTCACTCAAATAAACTTTTCCAAAAGTTTGTTTGCACACCTTGGCTGGAATGTGTATTATGTATATATATATATATATATATTTAGCATAAAGACATCTTACCAATCACATTCCTTATTTTGTTAAAACGGCATAGAACATTAGTTGAATAGTCTACTAGTGGGCACTTGTGTCGAATCCGAACCCACCTTGATTTTGCGGTTATAACTAAAGTTTTGCCTAACTTTGATTCCTCAGTGAGTTAATTCCATCATTCAACATTACCCTAGGCATATTTACTTTTAAGAATATTGCATCTTGGTGCCATTTTGAAATGTAAATAGCACCCCACTTTGCATCTGCATACGCTACTATATCGCTCATTTTATGCATGCGATGTGGCAACGCACGGCTGCTGCAGTGCAGACTAGTGCAAACTGGTTCGCTAGTTTGGCTTCAAAAGTCAAAAGGGGCTGGATTCGACATAAGTGCCGACTAATGACGCCAACACTGAATATATCGCAAAATAATGAGAGAAAATGGGCGCACAAAATATCTACGAGTTGGCAATTTCGGTATACTTTGGGCGAGGCGGCATAGAAAAACAGCGAGGCAGACCGCCTCACTCATCATATACCAGGGGAAACACTGCCTTCATAAATTTTACGCAATTCCGCCTTCATTTAAAAACTTACCTTTATAACCTTGCTTATCAACCTTAACTCCCATCAAAGACACAAGTCTTTGTAGTGCCAGTTTTTGACTGACAGCGGTAATTAACAATGTATCTACTCTGTTGCATTAATACAGCATCCATTTGAATATTGCGACAGACTATACACACGTCACACACACGCCACACACACGCCACACACACGCCACACACACGCCACACACACGCCACACACACGCCACACACACGCCACACACACGCCACACACACGCCACACACACGCCACACACACGCCACACACACGCCACGGGTGCGAATATTTCCAGGAACTGCTCTGTGAAGGCTGTACCAACGTTACAGAAATGCTCTGCACGTGCAGCACCTGTCACACAGCCCGTTGTGTGTATAGTGGTGATATATAGCGGAAGGGTGGGTCATTACACAGTTGACGGGTTTGTAGCCGTCAGTCAAAATTCTTACCCGCTCGTGGCCGACTCAGCCCGTCTAAATGAGAGGGTGACATGTCTCTGCAATACTCTATGTTGTAGTGTGGCTGAATGCTTCCCAGAGAAGTCGCGATGGTGACCAATTGAACAGGTCTGCCAGGGAGTAAAGTGTAAAGCGCTTTGAGCAGTCCTGGGGACTGGATGCTGCGCTATATAAGAACTTACCTTTTGATTGTATCCACCCGCTGACTCTGACTTGATGTGATTGTTTCAGGTGAAGTGTGTGAGTGAGTGTGTCTCCGAGCTGGAGAAGAGTGGTCTCTTGTGTAGGCAGGACTCACTGGGAGTGGACCGCCATCAGCGCAAGTACTGGTTCCTCTGCAGACACCTTGTTGTGTGAGTATTGATGTCAGACATGCTGTCTGGTTCTCATCGTCTTGTTGTGTAAACTAACTTGAATATTGACCATTTTATAGAATATATTGAAAGCTTTTTATTGCAATAATTGATGTATATAATGGTAATGTTGTGGTGTGCCTGTTTTTCTATTATACAACAAATGTGAATATTATTACGTACTAGTAATAAACTAGTTAACACAAATATCCAAGTGTTATTACATGCCTGGGGCACTACATACACAAAGACAGCAGGGGCGGTTTTCGTAACTGGGAACAATCATTTTTAAAGTGTCTACCAGGAATGACATGTAGAAGATACGCTGTCTCCAACATAGTATTATAATGACTGTGTATTCAGATACCTGAAAATAATTACATTCTCAGCTCTCTGAAAACATAACGAGAAAAATTATTTACAGACACACTGTCTGAATATTTATAAACACGAACGAGTCCTTGATGTTGTCTCATTTGACTACCCATGCTATTAACATGGCTTTGTAATGTCATTGGTGGGAAGTTAAACTTTATAAAAGATCGTTAATTATTTATTCTCATTGTATATGGAAAATATTTTTGATGGAGGCGTCCGTAGATATAAGGTACACACACAAAATAATTGTGTTGATTTTATGTTGTCTGAAAACACTTACAGATACAGTCATTATGATAACTTGTGACTTCTAGGGAGGGGGAGACGGGGTGTGCTACTACAGCAGTAGGGTACAGTTAGTTGAGTTGATCAATGCCCAGTCGTTATGTTAACTTGTTGTGGCTTGTAGGGAAGGGGACAGCGGGGTATGGTACTACAGCAGTAGGGTACAGTTGGACGAGTTGATCAGTGCCCTGGACAGCGACCGTTGGGAGAGAGATCTTGTGCGGGCAATTGTCGAGATGAAAGGTGACATCATCCGGCAGATGGCACTGACGGAGGCGCTAACGCATGAACTCAAAGGCCACAAGAAGGCTGTGCTGGACATGGAAACTGGTTCGTTACCCCTTGTAGCCATTTGTGTCACTCACAAATTTCACGCATGAACAGAGAAGATACAGGCGATTTTATTGGTACAAATTTTATTTCAATGCATGTAATATTACTAATAGCAAGGTCTGGAATACAAATTGAAATACAGTTAATTTCGCTGAAAAATGCATGCCCAAGCCTATGTAATTTTCTAAATGTTAGTAGTTTCTCTGTATGCATTTTAAAAAGTATTTACTAATGTAGAGGCATTGATTTTGTTGATTCATCCCACTTTGTACTTCTGTAGTTCAGTAGCTTGATTTACAACTGTTCTGAATTGTAACTTTGGGCCGACGTTTACCCTCACCATTTATGCACTCATTTTTATATTGTGATTGTACCTGTTGCTAAACAGACATGTACACTACTCACAATACACCAGTAGCAGCGATTGCAACAAACACGTGTAGTAATAACTAAACTAAGGTGAATGCAAGTTAAACCCAACCCTGCTTCAGGTGCCCTTCTCAAGCTGCGGTCGGAACGTCTGGTGAAGAAGGCCCAGGAAGCTGAGAGGAATGCGAAGCAAGCAGAAGAGAGGATGCGAGGGGAGTACAAGAAGGCAGAAGAGAACATGGACACAACAGGAACTAAACCGCAGATGGAGAAAAATGTAAGAATCACATGACACTGAACGGTCACTCGAAGTGTTGTGTAATAGTTGGAACAGGAATGGCCTGAAACCTAAACGTGAAAAATTAGATAACAATATTTTCTCAGAGACATTTGTTTTAAAAGTGAAAAGGAAATGAGAACAGTTGGAAAGGGAATTGGCTTTGCAAAGAAATTAAGGGGCAGTCGTAACCATAATCTGTAGTCAGTAAAATTATTTATTTTTTCAAAATTGTAATTTTTATATGCTGTATAATCTTTCGGTACCATTCATATTGAACCATAAAATTGTTTTATGGTGTAAAAAACAAAGATTTTACACGCTATTTGCAATTACTTCAAACAGTAATTTCTCAAGCATACATTTTCTGTTGAGCATGGTATTTACAAATACTGCAACTCCATCATTTGTGTAGATATCAACCTGACATTTTCAGTGGACTTCCCTGAGGTAATACACAACACCTGGAGGTCAAAGATTTTGAAATATGTTGCTTTAGTTACTTTGTCTTGTAACACTAGCATGTTCATGGACAACATGGTGACAGTGTGATGTATTCTCTCCACAGTCATCGTCAGAATCACAAACAACTGTCACATTAACAACCACTGTCACAACAACGTCAGTCACATCACTACCAAATGACACAGCAGCAGTATCATCAGTGCATCTAGAACAAATGACCCAAAGTGTCAGCGTCACTGCAACGTCAGCGGTGACAAAACTGGTTGTGACTGACTCAAAAGATGGAGGTGTTGGTTGTAAAGATGTTGGTGATACGGATGGAGGTGATAAAGATGTTGGTGACAAGGATGTGGATGGCAAAGATGTAGGTGATAAGGATGGAGGTGACAAAGATATGGGTGCTAAGGATGGAGGTGATAAGGACGGAGGTGGCAATGATGTAGGTGATAAGGATGGAGGGGACAATGAACAAGGTGAGACAACCAAAGAGGAGAAAGACCTTGTGGAGCTCGCAAGATTGGCAGAGGAGAGGGCAAGGAAAGAGGAGGAAACTGAAGGCGGGAGAGGGAAGGAAGGAGAGGGAAAGAAGTTGGAGGCTTTGCAACCCAGTGAAACGAACCTAACCAAAGGTTGTGTTGCCATGGAGACCAACGAGGAACCCACCGCCGGTGCAGAGAAGAAAGTCCAGACAAAGGTAGTCCACGTGCCGTCCTTGCTTCCCAACATCAAGGTGACAGTGCTGCGGCCAGAGGACAAGGATACAACACAGCCAGGTGTCTCAGAGTCAACCGACACCCTGGATGGGAAGGGCAGGCCCAAGTTGTCTGGAGATCAGGAGAAGGGAGCAGGGGATGACAGTGGAATGACACACGCAGTGCAGGAGAGCCTCAGCAAAACGACAGGTGAGTGCCCCAGAGTCCCCCACCATTGGGTGTGTTTATGTATCAACCAAAGCGTTTATTCAAACAAATCAGACAGACACAGTACAGGTACATGTTAACTTCAAAATGTGTGCTTTATAAAACAGTGGAGTTGTGTGGTCGCGTCACTGTGCCATATGTGTGAGCCGTATTACCCTCTTTTGTAACAAGCATGCAATGTCAATTTGTTTGCTAAATATCAGAAGTGTACTCTTGTTGTTGCCTGCCAGTTTCAGCCCCGTTCTCACTTTGTTGCCTTTTCTACAGTGGAAACACGGCGAATCATCACGCGGTCTAAAACTGGGTCGTTGACACCAAAACATTTCTGTGACTCCGTGACAACGTCTGTCATCAAGACAAGCAAGACAAACAGTGACGACACAGTGGTCGTCATCAACAAGGATGGGGACATGACTCGGCTGACCAGAAGTCGATCCTCCGCCACTGTTGTCAACCACCAGGTGGTGCACTATCGACTCGGTAAGGTCATGACTCAAGAGGGAAAATGAAAGGGCATCCCAACTCAAAGTATTTCACTGTTCCCTGAACATGTAGACATTCCAGTTTTATTTCATTTCGTTACTGCAATCATTAGCCACCATTTACTTCACAAGAAATACTTCTGTTAAGTCACATGATCTTTGTCAGTGGGCTGACTTCAGAAATATTTGGAAATGGAAATGGTGTTTGTGAAGTAAATAATGTCAAAAACGTTGGTGTCAAAATACTGTTTTGCTTATGTATTTAGTAGTGTCAGTTTGTTAGTGCCAACCAGTTGTCATTAAGTAGATGTCTCAAGTACTCCAGTATTATGCTTATGTATTTAGTAGTGTCAGTTTGTTAGAGCCAACCAGTTGTCATTAAGTAGATGTCTCAAGTACTCCAGTATTATGCTTATGTATTTAGTAGTGTCAGTTAGAGCCAACCAGTTGTCATTAAGTAGATGTCTCAAGTACTCCAGTATTTTGCTTGTGTATTTAGTAGTGTCAGTTAGAGCCAACCAGTTGTCATTAAGTAGATGTCTCAAGTACTCCAGTATTTTGCTTATGTATTTAGTAGTGTCAGTTAGAGCCAACCAGTTGTCATTAAGTAGATGTCTCAAGTACTCCAGTATTTTGCTTATGTATTTAGTAGTGTCAGTTTGTTAGTGCCAACCAGTTGTCATTAAGTAGATGTCTCAAGTACTCCAGTATTATGCTTATGTATTTAGTAGTGTCAGTTAGAGCCAACCAGTTGTCATTAAGTAGATGTCTCAAGTACTCCAGTATTATGCTTATGTATTTAGTAGTGTCAGTTAGAGCCAACCAGTTGTCATTAAGTAGATGTCTCAAGTACTCCAGTATTTTGCTTGTGTATTTAGTAGTGTCAGTTAGAGCCAACCAGTTGTCATTAAGTAGATGTCTCAAGTACTCCAGTATTTTGCTTATGTATTTAGTAGTGTCAGTTTGTTAGTGCCAACCAGTTGTCATTAAGTAGATGTCTCAAGTACTCCAGTATTATGCTTATGTATTTAGTAGTGTCAGTTTGTTAGAGCCAACCAGTTGTCATTAAGTAGATGTCTCAAGTACTCCAGTATTATGCTTATGTATTTAGTAGTGTCAGTTAGAGCCAACCAGTTGTCATTAAGTAGATGTCTCAAGTACTCCAGTATTTTGCTTGTGTATTTAGTAGTGTCAGTTAGAGCCAACCAGTTGTCATTAAGTAGATGTCTCAAGTACTCCAGTATTTTGCTTATGTATTTAGTAGTGTCAGTTAGAGCCAACCAGTTGTCATTAAGTAGATGTCTCAAGTACTCCAGTATTTTGCTTATGTATTTAGTAGTGTCAGTTTGTTAGTGCCAACCAGTTGTCATTAAGTAGATGTCTCAAGTACTCCAGTATTATGCTTATGTATTTAGTAGTGTCAGTTAGAGCCAACCAGTTGTCATTAAGTAGATGTCTCAAGTACTCCAGTATTATGCTTATGTATTTAGTAGTGTCAGTTAGAGCCAACCAGTTGTCATTAAGTAGATGTCTCAAGTACTCCAGTATTTTGCTTGTGTATTTAGTAGTGTCAGTTAGAGCCAACCAGTTGTCATTAAGTAGATGTCTCAAGTACTCCAGTATTTTGCTTATGTATTTAGTAGTGTCAGTTTGTTAGTGCCAACCAGTTGTCATTAAGTAGATGTCTCAAGTACTCCAGTATTATGCTTATGTATTTAGTAGTGTCAGTTAGAGCCAACCAGTTGTCATTAAGTAGAAGTCTCAAGTACTCCAGTATTATGCGTGTGTAGTTAGTAGTGTCAGTTTGTTAGTGCCAACCAGTTGTCATTAAGTAGATGTCTCAAGTACTCCAGTATTTTGCTTATGTATTTAGTAGTGTCAGTTTGTTAGTGCCAACCAGTTGTCATTAAGTAGATGTCTCAAGTACTCCAGTATTTTGCTTATGTATTTAGTAGTGTCAGTTTGTTAGTGCCAACCAGTTGTCATTAAGTAGATGTCTCAAGTACTCCAGTATTATGCTTATGTATTTAGTAGTGTCAGTTAGAGCCAACCAGTTGTCATTAAGTAGAAGTCTCAAGTACTCCAGTATTATGCGTGTGTAGTTAGTAGTGTCAGTTTGTTAGTGCCAACCAGTTGTCATTAAGTAGATGTCTCAAGTACTCCAGTATTTTGCTTATGTATTTAGTAGTGTCAGTTTGTTAGTGCCAACCAGTTGTCATTAAGTAGATGTCTCAAGTACTCCAGTATTATGCTTATGTATTTAGTAGTGTCAGTTTGTTAGTGCCAACCAGTTGTCATTAAGTAGATGTCTCAAGTACTCCAGTATTTTGCTTATGTATTTAGTAGTGTCAGTTAGTGCCAACCAGTTGTCATTAAGTATATGTCTCAAGTACTCCAGTATTTTGCTTATGTATTTAGTAGTGTCAGTTTGTTAGTGCCAACCAGTTGTCATTAAGTAGATGTCTCAAGTACTCCAGTATTTTGCTTATGTATTTAGTAGTGTCGGTTAGTGCCAACCAGTTGTCATTAAGTATATGTCTCAAGTACTCCAGTATTTTGCTTATGTATTTAGTAGTGTCAGTTTGTTAGTGCCAACCAGTTGTCATTAAGTAGATGTCTCAAGTACTCCAGTATTTTGCTTATGTATTTAGTAGTGTCAGTTTGTTAGTGCCAACCAGTTGTCATTAAGTAGATGTCTCAAGTACTCCAGTATTTTGCTTATGTATTTAGTAGTGTCAGTTTGTTAGTGCCAACCAGTTGTCATTAAGTAGATGTCTCAAGTACTCCAGTATTATGCTTATGTATTTAGTAGTGTCAGTTTGTTAGTGCCAACCAGTTGTCATTAAGTAGATGTCTCAAGTACTCCAGTATTTTGCTTATGTATTTAGTAGTGTCAGTTAGTGCCAACCAGTTGTCATTAAGTAGATGTCTCAAGTACTCCAGTATTTTGCTTATGTATTTAGTAGTGTCAGTTTGTTAGTGCCAACTAGCTGTCATTAAGTAGATGTCTCAAGTACTCCAGTATTTTGCTTATGTATTTAGTAGTGTCGGTTAGTGCCAACCAGTTGTCATTAAGTATATGTCTCAAGTACTCCAGTATTTTGCTTATGTATTTAGTAGTGTCAGTTTGTTAGTGCCAACCAGTTGTCATTAAGTAGATGTCTCAAGTACTCCAGTATTTTGCTTATGTATTTAGTAGTGTCAGTTTGTTAGTGCCAACCAGTTGTCATTAAGTAGATGTCTCAAGTACTCCAGTATTTTGCCTAAGGAAAACTTGTTGGTTTCAGTTTGTTAGTGTCAACTGATTTTCAGCGATTAGACATCTTACAGCGCAACGATATTTACCCTAAGTAATTGGCAGTTTTACTTTGTTAGCATTTTACACAACTTGGAGAATCGTAATAATCAAATACATTGTCTGTGTATGTTGCTGACTAAGATCATTTCCAGTAGATGAGTTTTTATGTGAACTTGCATTAGATGACGATATCAGCTTCACCTTTATATCAAACGTGCTTCTGTTGGTAGCAGGAGACCTAACAGCGATTTGTTTGTTGGAGTGCGTGAAACATTGACCATGTTTATTCAGGAATGGAGAACAGCTACAGGTCATATGAGAACCAATACACGACGAACACTTTGGCACTGAACAAACACCAGCACAACGAGGAACGCGTCAAGCGCCAACACCTCTCACACAAGTTCAGTTTGACGCCGCTCAGTGAGTTCAAATGGAATGGCAACATCTACGGCAACAAAGCAACGATCACCGCGACGCTTCGACTCAGTCTCATACAACTCGAGAATGCTGTGCTGAGTCCGTTTCTTCACCCTAACTGGTCTCTACATCGACAGAACTGGCTCAAGGCAGTGCATCTCTGTAGCAAGCCCCGAGGTTTCGCACTCGTGTTGCTGACGCTCGAATCGTGCATCAAACCTGTGCTGTTTAATCACGTCTGGCACGATTCACTGGGTGAGTGGTTCGTTCTCGAAGATATTGTATTTGTCTCCTAAGGGTCTGTGTAGTATAATATTCTCTGCTAGTGTTAGTTATGGTGTCATAATTCTACAAAGTCAAAAAACATATAGTGCTTCTGATGTTCATATTAGCGTCAGTGTAGATTAGGGTGTGTTCTGCTTGATAGAAAACATCAATGTAGTAATTAATTCCCCTCATGATACATGGCAAGAACTATATAGTTTTTGGACCTTTGGAAAAAACTTATGTGACCTCCCTTTGCTGTACAACAGTACACCCTCATCTCTAGTGAATCACTGTCATGGAGTGTCACTAATTGTTGATGTCGACAGAACACCCTCGTCTCTAGTGAATCACTATCATGGAGTGTCATTAATTGTTGATGTCGACAGAACACCCTCATCTCTAATGAATCACTGTCATGGAGTGTCACTAATTGTTGATGTTGACAGAACACACTCTTCTCTAGTGAATCATTGTAATGAAGTGTCACTAATTGTTGATGTCGAAAGAACACACTCTTCTCTAGTGAATCACTGTCATGAGTGTCACTAATTATTGATGTTGACAGAACACTCGTGTGAATCACTGTCGTGGCGTGTCACTAATTGTTGCTGTTGACAGAACACCTTCATCTCTAGTGAATAACTGTCATGGAGTGTCACTAATTGTTGATGTCGACAGAATACCCTCATCTCTACCGAATCACTGTCATGGAGTGTCACTAATTGTTGATGTTGACAGTACACCCTCGTCTCTAGTGAGTCTCTGTCACGGAGTGTCACTAATTGTTGATGTCGACAGTACACCCTCGTCTCTAGTGAGTCTCTGTCACGGAGTGTCACTAATTGTTGATGTCAACAGTACACCCTCATCTCTAGTGAGTCTGTCAATTAGTGTCACTAATTGTTGATGTCGACAGTACACCCTCGTCTCTAGTGAGTCTGTCATGGAGTGTCACTAATTGTTGATGTCGACAGTACCCCCTCACCTCTAGTGAGTCACTGTCATGAGTGTCACTAATTGTTGATGTTGACAGAACACTCGTGTGAATCACTGTCATGGAGTGTCACTAATTGTTGCTGTGTGTACAGAACACCTTCATCTCTAGTGAATAACTGTCATGGAGTGTCATTAATTGTTGATGTCAACAGAATACCCTCATCTCTACCGAAACACTGCAATGGAGTGTCACTAATTGTTGATGTCAACAGTACACCCTCGTCTGTAGTGAGTTTCTGTCATAGAGTGTCACTAATTGTTGATGTTGACAGTGCACCGTCGTCTCTATTGAGTCACTGTCATGGAGTGTCACTAATTGTTGATGTTGACAGTACACCCTCATCTCTAGTGAGTCTCTGTCACGGAATGTGACTAATTGTTGATGTCGACAGTACATCCTTGTCTCTAGTGAGTCTCTGTCATGGAGTGTCACTAATTGTTGATGTCGACAGTACCCCCTCGCCTCTAGTGAGTCACTGTCATGGAGTGTCACTAATTGTTGATGTCAACAGTACACCCTCGTCTCTAGTGAATCACTGTCATGGAGTGTCACTAATCTTTGCTGTTGACAGGTCACAACCGACTGCAGCGGATCACAGTGCTTGAGCGTGAGGAGGTGAAGAAGAAGGAGAAGGAAGCTCGCCGGAGGAAGGATGATGAGGAGGAAGTGGCCAGTGTGTGGGTGAAGTACGCCCTCGGACTCAAACATCAGGTATGTCAGTTTGTGCACTTCTCAAGCCTAGAATATCAGCCCAATCCAGGCCTGCAAAAATGTCTTGAGTGCAGCGCTGACCCGTAACCTAGAACATAGGCCTTGGCCCACACATTTCAGGCCTGTTTTGTACGAGCTGGTATTAGCGATAACAGAATATGTGACATATTCTGAGTTAAAGTACTTTTTAAACGTAAGTTTTAATAATTGTACTTCATTATAACTAAAAGTACACTGTGTATATCTTTAAAAAATTACTTTGTTACTCAAGTAAAGTAAAAAAAATTCTACTTGAGTAAAATAACAAAATAAACATTCTTCATTACGTACGAGTTCTGAAGTACAGTACAAATAACATTTGTAATATGTAACAGCCGTATTTACAATATATTTGTTTAGGCTTCATATGTCACATATTTTGTTATCACAACATACCAACATTGTTTATTAGTTTTAATTGATGTCACCTGTATTATTCTAGTTATTTATTAATTAATATTGTTTAGTTTTAACTATCACATTTTTATATTAATTCTTATTTGAATGTGACTCCCAATATTTATTAAATTTAACTATCAGTGGCACTTTATATATTTATAGCATTTAGTATATTGTTGTAAACACTGCTGAACAGAGTTCTACTTTGTATTTTAGTGTCTAAATTTAGTTATTATAATTTTACATTACACTTTTAAAAGTAATCAATGTGCGTTTTCTAATGACGTAAAATAAGTAATAAATGTAAATGTACTTCACTACATATCAGGTCTGACGTATATTACAAATAACATTTTTAATACACAATAACTGTATATACAATATAACGTTACGTTATACTGCTAATAGTAATTGATGTGTGTCTGGTTGACAGGTGTGGAAACAGAAGGGAGAAGAGTACCGCATCGCCGGCAACGGAGGCTGGATGTGGGTGAGCCACACCCGCAGGTGCTTGTCCATCAGCCAGGACAAGGTCGGTCTGAGAGCCGTGGCGGCAAAGCAGTGCGCCAACCGCACAAAGGCAACTTTGCCTGGCGTGAAGCGGAACGGAGAGAAAGACGATGCATCAGAAGACGTGAAGAAGATGGAGGTGGATGTTGCAGCAGATGAAGATGCAGGAACGAAGCAGGTCAGTGCTGTAAAGGACGAAAGAACCAACGATCCTCGCGAGTGTGAACCTATGCAAACTGATTCGTTGACGGTGAAATCGGAACTCGACGCCACAGCAGGTGTTCAGGTGAAGAAGGAGTCGAACAACGTCGAACTCATCGATGTCAGCAGCGAACTTGTCACTAGGGGGCAGTACCCACGCGTCGTGAAACCCCAATCGCGACTCGATGGACTTCTGGAGAGGCGACTGAGGCAGCACGAGATTGAGATGAAGAATAAAACGTTGTTGACGCAGGCGCTCGCGAAATACCGTGCCCAGGAACTGCACAAAGGGGCAGTGCCAATTAAAATTGAAACTACACGTTTTACCTCGGAAAACAAACTCGCAGTAGTCAAGGGCAGTCTTATGTATTCCTGCTACTCGGCTGTGTGTCGTGGACAGGCGTTCAGCAATGGTCGGTGTTACTCCGTCACATGCACCCGACAAACCAACCATTCCCACAATGCAACAATACAAAGTCAGTTGACAACTGACGTTGGTTTGGATTTGGGAAAGTCAAATTCGCAGGTGCATCTCCCAAACGGACTCGATAAATCGCCCAGCGAAGCGGGGTACCGTGTCGCAGATATGAAGGAAAGACAGTTGAATTGTGGGAAGGCTGCTGTTGTGAAATCAGGTGATTCGAATCGTGTAGACATGATAGGAGTCAACACAGCAGGGACGAACTCTCTAATGTCGTGTGACACCGACAGTAAACATTTGTCAGGTTTTGAAAGTGCAGCAAGTATAGAAAGTAGTGACACCAAAGGCTCTGTGTCGACTAGTGTAGGAAATGGCGACGCAAAGAGCTCTGTGTCGACAAGTGTTGAGGGTAGTGACACGAAGAGCTCTGTGTCACCTAGTGTGGCCAGTAATGACACAGAAGGTTCAGTGTCAACAACTATAGTGAGTAATGACACAAAGGGCTGTGTGTTGACAACTTTAACAACTAGTGACACAAAGGGATCTATGTTGACATCTCTAATGAGTAGTGATACAAAGTGCTCTGTGTCGACAACTCTAGTGAGCAGTGACACAAAGTGCTCTGTGTCAACAACTCTAGTGAGTAGTGACACAAAGGGTTCTGTGTCAACTAGTATAGTAACAAGTGTCACAAAGAGCTCTGTATTGACAAGTGTAGCGAGTAGCAACACTAAAGGCTCTGTGTCAACAAGTGTCATGACTAAAGTCACAAAGACCTCTGCGTCGACAGGTGTAAAGAGCAGTGTCGTTTCAATGCAGTCGCTCATCCAGGGAGGCAAGATTCACTTGACACCTGACAGTGTCACCGAACTCGAGTCAAAACTAGAAAACATCGGTTGCACACGCTTCAAGACATCGATCGGACGTTTCGCACGCACTGGTCGAAAGTCTCCAGCAGGGCGCTATGTACTCAGGAAGGGCGGCATCCCAAACGTGCACAAGTTCATGACCTGCTCAAGGCGAAGCAATCTCTTCTGTCTCGATCGCTTTCAGACGCGACGCCTCGCGAGGTTTGGCGGACGCCGTGAGACGCCCGGCTTCAACTACAACTGCAAGATGAACAACGTCTACTGGCCATATCCGTGCCCGCGTACACTCTTCAAGACGGCATGGCGCTACCGCACGCACTGCGTCAAGAGTCTGGCGGGAGCGGCGTTGCAACTGCGCGTGCTCTGGGCATGTATGCGCTGGGACGATCTCGCTCAGAAGCCACCTGCTGGTGGAACCAACACGGTCACCACGGAGACAGACATTGTGACGAAAGAACTGCTGAAGCGACGGGAAATTGGACCGTACGGGCTGCAGTCGGAGTTTCTTGTGCGCAAGATTATCGTCCCAATCGGTGTAACTACTCAGCCAAAAGGTGAGCACGGGAAAGTTGGAGATATAGACGGCACAATAAAGTTGTGTAACCTGTGTTACGTGTCTGTCACATGTTTTGGGTATTCTTAGATAAATGTGTAGAATATAAATGTACAGAGCCAGTGTCAATGCATCTTGTCAGGTCAATGGTAACCATCTGAAAGAAACTCTAAAGAACAAATCTGTCGATACCTTTCTCTGAGGAAACTGTTGAGATGATTTGAATTCAAGCTAACTACACTGTATTTGAAATAGCAGGATGTTTGTGGAATTTATTTGACTTTGCTTATGTCACAAGACTCACAATTAAAATTATGCTCGTGACCTCCAAGCTTTGCCTCACCAAAAAGTGTATATAAATAGTACATTCAGGGTTGGCATGTTTTTCCCACCCTGGTAAATACCAGGTGGGAAATGCTGTCTTGGTAAAATCCCTCAACTAGTGGTAAAAACCAGAATAAATGGGAACAACGTTTAAAAGTATTATATTTGGAGCTGTATTGCAATAAAAGCTACTGTACCTTCACCAGAATGATACTGTAGTCTTTGTTCATCAGTAGCCCCCCCTCCCCACTCTGGCAGGGGAACATTTCTGCTACCTATCAGCATATATTGCACAACAGTTGCCCATGGTCCCACGGACCCTGTCTGTGATGCAGGGCTTCCTGTTCTTTCAACCTGATCTTCCATGACCAATCACTTTTTAATGGATATGGCTGTTACTGTGTGTTATTGATTAGCATTTTGATGTCACTCCATCTTTTGTTGACCAGCTGTAGGTTGCTGTCAACAGTCTGTCACCAGTTCATTCTCTATTAAAAAGCCTTGAATTCGGTATATGTCATTATGTATGGACCCTGATAAGTACCTGCCAACGTCCAAAGCTCAACATTTCTTTGTTCTTTAACCAGTTTGCAAACTGACACCTGACAATATGAGATAATACTAGTACAGGCTATCTGACTTCATCACCACACTTCTTTAGAAGAAGACCCAGACAGCAGTATTTGGCACTGTCCTTTGTGAGAGTGACATTTATTTACTAACTGAATATTTTACTCTTTCATGTCATGGATTTCCTGGCACTGATACAAACACAAGGATTAGGCCTGGACTGGTTACCAGTATTTGCTCTCGATATTAATTATTTTTCCAACTGGATTAGGTTTAGTACAGGAACTAACGAATGTTAATCTCAGTTATGGACTTATTCCAGTTATTCCCGGATATTACTGGTAAATACCGGTATATACCGGGTATTTCTCGCTGCCCTGTCTAAAACCGGTTTTTCCCAAAAATGTGCCAACCCTAGTACATTTGCTTTACTTTACTAGTACGGCATGACATCTACTAAAGATCTCTTTCATGCAGTTCTTGCCTAAGCAACTTTGGCTTATGTTTCTTTCATAAAGAAAAACATGTATAGCTCGAATCTCAACAAAATATACAACAGAATATCCGAGTGGTCCACGTGTTTGTTATCCATTTTTGATGGTTTGACCGACCGTGCTGCTAGGCACTAGGTGAAGTGATAGATAGGTCAGTATGATTACATCATTGTGACTTTCCTGTGTATGTTGTGTAGAGAAATACACGCCACAACGAAGTGGTCTGCGGGAACGTCGTCACGCTGAGTCACCAACGCAGAGAGAGCCGAGTATCATTGAGAAATGGACGCCAGAGGAAGAACTGGAATTGTGGGAAGTCAAGTTGTTTGCCGAAAAGTCAGTACTCCACGCTAGTTCAAACATTGTTATATCATAGTTTTTACACTGGTCTTATTTGGCCCATTTTTTTATTACGTTTCTTTTTTGTTTTGTTTTCAGCAGTTATTCTTATACAAGGTATGGAGAGTGTTGTAATGTTTCAGAATATGATGACATTCAAGACATTGACATTGACTCCACAGATGAAACAGTGACATTGACACCACTGACAAAGACACCACATATGAAACTGTGACACCTACACAGACCTTTATGCAGGATGAAATTGTTACCAGTCCAAAAATGTTGTGGTAGATACCCGCATCTACGCACAGACATACAAACCTATCCAAACATACAGAAATTTGATACATGCATACTTGTGACACTTATTTTCAAAGCATAATGGAAACGGTCAACAATGAATAAGCTTTTTTGCTCCTCAAATGTCTACCTATCCAAATTCAAATTTCTACCCATCAAAAAACAGACTTTAACCATCCAAATGACGGGTGGTCGGGTCTCAAGATAAAGCTGTGCACAGACACCATTGTTGTGTCTGGTCTCGAAACTAATGATAACCATAAAATTTACATAACATACTTTTTACCTGTAATTCTTGTTTCCCACTAATGTGCAGTGTTGAGATGTGTCACTGCGTCATATTTACTGTTCTGTTGAACTATGCAATGTTGAGATGTGTCACTGCGTCATATCTAATGTTCTGTTGAACTATGCAATGTTGAGATGTGTCACTGCGTCATATTTAATGTTCTGTTGAACTATGCAATGTTGAGATGTGTCACTGCGTCATTTCTAATGTTCTGTTGAACTATACAATGTTGAGATGTGTCACTGCGTCATATTTAATGTTCTGTTGCACTATGCAGTGTTGAGATGTGTCACTGCGTCATATCTAATGTTCTGTTGAACTATGCAATGTTGAGATGTGTCACTTCGTCATATTTTATGTTCTGTTGCACTATGCAATGTTGAGATGTGTCACTGCGTCATATTTAATGTTGTTCTGTTGGCGTCACACAGAGTGGAGAAGCAGAAAGCGGCGCAGCAGGAGAAGGTGGCGGTGACAGTCGCATCATCGTCATCGACACCACACAAGCCCGCCATCACCACGACGACAAAGACGCCCTCCACAAAGTTGGAGCTCGAGGAACAACTGAAGCAGCAACGACAAGCCATGCAGCAGCGCCGCCTACTAGACCCGAACAGACTCGGCACGGTGTCCCACAGACCACTGGTAGGTGGCACTGTCGACCTGAGAAATATGTAGGTGTAGTGGAGTAGAGGTAAGAGTATCGCACGCTCAACTCCAGGTTCACTCTACATTGCTCCAGTTCACTCAGCTGTATGAATGAGTACCTGGCTATAGACAGTGGTGGATGTTTGTGTACGAATAGTCTTTGCACAGTAATTGCAGCGTGGCTGAAAGCTTCGCATAGAAATCAAGATGGTGTTCGATTGAACAGGTCTGCCAAGGAGTAAACTGTAAAATGCTTTGACCAGTCTTCAGGACTGGAAAATGCACTATACAAGAACTTACCTTTATTTTTTAGAATATTTTACTTATTTACACGACAGATCTTCTTAAATGTTGCTGACCCTAGATAAGTTTTTCTCATATTAGTCTGAAGAAATTGTGACCGGACATCTTCACACAAAATTTATAAAAAAAATTCTCAAGAAAATACTCGTGTTTACATACCCTAAAATATCCCCCCTCTGAAAAATAATAAAAGAAAGAAAATTTGTTTAAATGTTGAGTATGTCGCAGGAAACACTGAGCGATCAAAGTATTCCTGTGTGTACGCGTCATTGTTGTGACAGTTTATAATTCGGAACAATGTTGACATTTGTTCAGATATCAAATTGATGAGTGTCGTTGTTAACATGAGTTACATGTGATGCCTAAGTGTCGATTGCAGACATTAGTACGAGCTTACTTTGTACACCAGTGTGGCAGACAAACCCAGGTTTCTTAACAAGGGCTACTTTGATTGCAGAGCGCAGGACTCAGGGTGGTTACAACAACTGGCGGCATCAGTACGTCACCAACAATTGTCAGAGTTACTCCAGTGAGCACAGGGGGCACCACAAGGCTTGTGCCGCAAAACCCAAGCAACTCAGGTGGGACGACTAACGGTTGTTTCGAGTTCAATTTGTTGTTTTTTTGCTGTGTTTATGTGTAAGACTAAGATCCTTGGATTCCTGTTTTGAGATATGTATATCTCTGCCCTGGGACATGGTAGCTCGGACTATCAATTTACGGGATCGGGATCGGGGTCTGAGTCCCCTTACTGCGATGATTCCTTCTCCCTGGTGTCTATGTCAGAAGAAGTAGAATGTGTGGAACGCAGTGGTGCAGTGGCAACAGCATCAGACTCTCAGTCGAAAGGACCTGGGTTTGAACCTTGTGTTGCCATGTCAAAATTTGGGCAAGTTCACTCAGCTGTATGAATGAGTACCTGGCTACAGACAGTTGTGGTTATTTGTGTACGAATAGTCTTCAGAGCATTATTTGCTTCCCAGAGAAGTCGAAATGGTGTTCGAGTGAACAGTTCTGCCAGGGAGTAAAGTGTAAAGCGCTTTGAGTAGCCCTGAGGACTGGATACAGCTCTATATAAGAACTTACCTTTCTCCTTATAACTCACAGGGAAATGTACAAAATCTGTCATGGACTCAGAGAGCCAACTGTCTCGATCTACAAAAAACATGCAGTACTGGCAACGGAGTAAAGTGGTTTTAACTTTACCACTGGTACTCAGTTGAGGTGTAGTATCCATTTGACCACTGGTTCCTGGTTGTGGTGATGTTTTCCTTGCTCTAACTCCAGGCCTTGTTTCCATGCTGACAGAGTCAGTAAAAAAGTAAAGGTAAGTTCTTATATAGCGCAGTATCCAGTCCTCAGGACTGCTCAAAGCGCTTTGTACTTTACTCCCTGGCAGACCTGTTCAATCGAACACCATCTCGACTTCTCTGGGAAACATTCAGCCATGCTGCTATTAATGCACGAAGACCTATTCATACACAAATGTCCACCACTGTCTATAGCCAGGTATCATTCATACAGCTGAGTGAACTGAAGCAATGTAGAGTAAACGAACTTGCCCTCGACACCGCTGCACAGGATTCAAACCCGGATTCTCTCAGTCGAGAGTCCAAAGCTCTTACAACTGTGCTACTGCACTCCACAATAAGCACCTAGACTTCTTTGTCTAGGTTTCAGGGAGAATACCAGCTCTTTTATGACCATACGTTGTTATTATATCTTGTATGACTGCAAGCACGGTTAATGTTATAGAATCCCTTCAAAATTTGACCAACACCTTATGCATGTCGGACATTGTTTTGTCTCTCTACAGGGATTCATAAGTTATCAACCGCACAGCCTATGTCGTCCAGTATTAGCATCCGGCCACGGTCAATCCTCTCGGCTGGACATGTGCAGGGCAGTCCAAAAGTTGTGAAGCCGCTGACCACAATCCGACCAGTACAGATACAGGTCAAAGGTCAGTGTAAAGTCCGGCTAGTGCATTGAGTGGGCAGATTAACAAACCAGTGTTAATCTATGAGTAGAGTCCTCTACGGTAATCACCGTGTTTATTGGTTTTGATTCCCTAAAAATCTACAAAAATAATTATTTGTCTGTACTGTATGTTTCTGGACACCTATTATTTTACTTGTCCAGATACATACAGTGTATAATGACTGTTTTCACACACCAGAAATATGTTTTACTGTATGTTTTTGAACTAAGAACTTGGTTGCTTAGTTTCTGGAGACAGAAGAGAATCACATAGACCCACTTACAAACCACAAAGTTATCCCTTCCAGAGGATGGGTATTTTTGCTAACATTCTGAATCGATCACTTATAAACAGTCATAGTTTAAATTAGAACAATGCAATCATGAACTAGGTGCATGCAGTCGTGGTGGACAGTTCGCTATAATTTTGTTCACTGTAACATTGTAGGTGGCGTCACCTCGGCAGGGAGTCCCGGCAGCACAAATACTCGGGGATCGGTGCAAAGTCTTCGTATCATCCAGGACCAGAGTGGACAAATGCATGTCCACGGTCTACTGCCTGGTGAGGACATTGACCTGCTCTCACTGCAGTCGATCTAGTCTTGCTTCTCGCATCTCCCCAGTAAATGGTCTCACAAAATGTGTGTGTAATTCACAGCTACATTAATAGGTCACCTGCAGTCTACATCAGCTCCAATTGGTTTCTACGAAATGGTCTATCATTATACAATGACCTGTTTCCAAATGATTAGAAAGTAATTTACAGCAGACTTGCTGTTAGCAACATAATAAACCTCTCATCTCATTTACTTTTACTGTATATTTTTCATCTTGTTAAACTAGCATTCTGAGTCCATTCTGAGTCCATTTTTTAAATACAAATTTCCAGTGAATCAACATGCCTCATACACTATAATATAACTCTTTTCACAAAACCATATAAACCTTTTTCACATGATAAGCAGTTTTAAGTTAAAGCTAGGATTCCATATGTACTGATGCGACATCAGACCTGCCTACCATTCTGGATTGTCCGGAATCATTCCGGAAACACCTCAAATTACGGTATTACGGCGAGGGATGAAAATATTACGGATTCTTTCTTTATCACAATGATCGTCAACCACTTCCGTGCTCCTCAAATTTAGCTTCCACTATATTCAACAGGTGGCAACATATATACGCAGCTTGTAGTGACATGGTTTTTTATTCGCTGCTTCTGGTCGTAATCTGACCAATAGGAAACAGCGTTACAATAAATTCACATTTCCGCGCTCAAACAAACAGAAGTCACGTGATACGAAATTATGGCGGAGATCGAAATGGTACAACACCACCAGCCAAGAAGAAACATGCTGCAAAAGTTTATAACAGCAGCATACTGACAGCACTCCAACCAGATGTGTCTTGTGTGGACAGTGGACACAACGGCAATTGTGTAGAATCTGGGTTTTGCCATTATAACTTGAGTTTTGCCTAACTTTGAGCTTGATACTTCAGGCTCAGTGCATTAGTTCTGTTATTCAACATTATCCCAGGCATATTTACTTTTAAGAATATCGCCCATTTTATGAGCGCGATGCGGTAGCGCACGACTGCAGCGGTGCAGACTAGCGCAAACTGGGTCACTATTTGGGCTATTTTGCATGAGTTAGCATGCTGTTTTTGAAAGTTACCCAAAATCAGAATTACAATGGTTAGTATTAAACCCCAAATTATTGAGGTTCATTCAGTTGCTTAAAGTTTGACTTGAAAAGACAGTAAAACAGTTCTAGTCATTGTAAGTTAGCTATGTCTATAGTGTACTGATGCAATTACATTACAGTTACACTTCTTCACGTTTTATTTCCATCAATGCTGGTTATGAACATTTAGCTTACCTTGTTAACTGGACGCTTCCAAACACCTCACAGTTTACTAGAGACAATTATGTTTTGGTACAACTATCACTGTAGTCACAGTATTAAAATGTTACTGACAGTGGTGTTCTTTTCCTGACAATATCTGACACGGTTCTGAACTTTTACTGATAGCAGGCCTATATTCCTGAAAATCAGTGTAAATGGGAAGACGGATTACTGACAGGAAGTTTTTGGGATAGGCAGGTCTGCGGCATGTGGCAAAACAATGAATATATTGCCCAGTGGAAATTACCATAAGTAGTTCCAAACGTACAGAGGCAGATGAATTTTGTCATGCGGCTGCACCAAATTGAATTGCTCAATGTAGCGATTCAAATCATATACACACACGAATCGGATCTAGGGAATTCCCAGTAGTGACATCACTACAGAGGTATTCCACAAGCATTTCAGTACGCGTTTCCGTACATATGGAAATCTAGATTAATACGTCACAAAACACGAAAAGGTCATATATTCGGTAATTTTGCACAAGCATAATTTATCGAATAACATGACAAATGCCGAAATAATATATATATGGTAGGAAGTGTGATGAAGTAAATATTGTTCATGTTGTGTGTATACTTTCTTAAAAACCCAGTTAGAATGCTAGTATGCAACTTTAACTTATAACCATGTCATGTCTCACAAGTGAATCGTGCTTCAGGGCAACAAATAGTGCGGCTGGCCGACGGACGTCTGCAACTTCTCACCACGTCCACAGCAACGACACAGAAGCAGCCGGCAGCAACAGTAGCAGTGTCAGCAGCTCAGCCATTGAAGATTGTGGTCAGCCAGTCGCAACAACCGGCAGTCGCACTCCAGGTGGCGCCTTCTGTTGCCATCAAGAACAACATGACACCGCAGAAAGTCGCCCAGCAGCCGCTGCTTCAAGCCGTTCGGTTGCCGAGTGGGCAGGTTCAGATACGCCCCCTAGTGACGGGCATAAGAACGACAAAGCCGAGTGCAGTGGCAGGGGGAATCATGCCGAAGTTGACATTAATGACACCGGGTGTCACACCGAACCTACGCATTGCCACAACGCCCGTGGTGTCGCACAGCAACATGATGCCACGCACCATGCTGGCTGTGGCGCCATCTGGTAGGGCAACAACGCCGCAGCTACTGCACACAGCAAATGTCGCGGGTGGTTTAAGTCTCCCGTTGAAGCAGAATCAGTCATTGGCAGTGACCCCGGCCGCAGGGGTGACACTGGTGAGGACGCAGGGTGGACAGCCAATACTCATCAAGACGGCGGTGCCCGCTGCCGTAGCAGTGACATCGACAGTAGCTGCAGCTGCTACACCCAGCTCTGGATTGATGGCTCGGGAGGTCGGAACAGCATCATCCGGGAAGTACACGGTGACACCACAGGTGGTGCAGCAAGGTACGACGCAACAGTACTCAGGGCAGGATCATGAGATGGTAGTCTAAGGGGGGCCCAAAACCTCCACTTGCACCCGCCTTGAGACTCGCCAAAAAAGCTGAAACAATAATGGGTGTGATGAGCCAGGGCTTCAGCATGTTCCACTGTTGGGACGTGACATTGGAAGACAATGAGGCGGGGGGTGCTATTGACAATTTTTTGTGGCGATCTTCACAATTTCTGAAGCTTGCAAAAAACTCCAATTACACCCCATTGAGAATCACCTAAACAGGGCACATTCCAAAGGTCTGGCAGAGGCATAGTGCGGCAAAATTCCAAAAGGCTAGGGAGGCACAGTCATGGGGTCAATTAAATTTTGTCACTTCCAGTTCAAGTCAATTAAAAATTCAATTCCATTGCCACCTTGCAAGAAATCAATTCAAAGTTATCAATTTCAACTTTTAAAATCTACATGAAAAATTCTGTTCCAATTTGTTTTAACACGGTTTTCGTACTTGAAAACGTGTGCACAATCATATTTAATCTGTTATAATTCAAAATTGTGTTCGTTCAGTGTCGCTCAACTAAGTCGAGTGTATTGGCTCATGACAGCTGCAAAAAATTCAATTATAAAAAATAATTTTATTTATCCCACTTTGAATCCCTTGCACATGGTGAATGTGACTCTATATCAGGGAACATAATAGATCCCACTCAGGGAATTGAATGTCATGTCTTTGGCAGTGTGTCTATTTGACAACATTTGCACCTATTTGACTGGTTCGACAAACAGTCACTGCTATGGTAAGATTCATATCAGTTGTGTAATGGAACCATTGAGAAACCATAGCCACATCTCGATCCTATCGAGACACAGGAATAGCACACATAGCCGAAAAACTCAAAAACTTGTGAAGTATTTCAAATTTGTTGTTTTTATTACTTTTGTTTCTCAATACATGTTTGAGTGAGTGTTTTTTATTAGTTTTAAATCACCGTTGTACACTCTTACGACAATGACCAGCCTGCTGAACCTGTAGTAATGACACAGTTACTGTCATTCCATGTGTCATTGTCTCACATCACTTGCAGTCGTGCGACAGGCAATGCTGCAGACCACCGACCCAGATATCCAGGCGAAGCTCGCCGCAATGCAGAAACAGATGACCCTTGAGTCAGCTACTCCGGAGTCGAGTCACTCCACCACGCAGCAGCTCATGGCCGTGCTCCAGCAGCAGCAGCGACAGCAGCAGCAGCAGCAGGCGCAAGCGGAGGTCACACGGGTCAAGTTGAAGGTCGTGACACAGGAACAGAGAGAAGACAAGGCCAGGTGAGAAGGGTAGCTGTCATGTGTGACCTGCCCTAGTGAAGCAGGTCACACTAGTGAAGCAGGTGTTAAGTCGCACAGATGTGAAATGGAATTTTGTACCTTTTTTGGATTCCACAGATTGCAAGCTTTAAAATATTACCTCTGTAGTTGAGATGTCTTCAGTAGTGTTTGCTCTATGTTGAGCTTCAGGGTCAGTCACCCTCCCTGTAGGGTGTCAGTCACCCTCCCTGTAGGGTATCAGTCACCCCTTCCCTGTAGCGTGTCAGTCACCCCCTCCCTGTAGGGTGTCAGTCACCCCCTCCCTGTAGGGTGTCAATCACCCTCTCCCTGTAGGGTGTCAGTCACTCCTTCCCCGTAGGGTGTCAGTCACCCCCTCCCTGTAGGGTGTCAGTCACCCCCTCCCTGTAGGGTGTCAGTCACCCCCTCCCTGTAGGCTGTTAGTCACCCCATCCCTGTAGTGTGAATGTCACCCCCTCTTGGGGTGTGTAACTCACACTTGGGTTTTGTTCCCCCTCCCACATCCTTCTCTTTGGAGCACACCCCCTCCCTGGAGCACATCCTCCTCTTTGGAGCATACCCCCTCCCTGGAGCACATCTCCCTCCCTGTGGCATACCCTAACCCCCTCTGTGTGTGTTGCAGGCTGGTGGTGTGCACCCAGGTGTTGAAGGCATTGGTGGACCGGGTGGAGCGAGATGAGCGCCAGGAGGAGAAGCGACTCCGCAAGCTGGAATCGGCTGATGAGAAGCAGCGACACGTCGTGGAGCAGCAGCACCAGCAGCTCCTGCTCCGGCACAAAGAGCAGCTCAAGAGGGACATGCTTCGCAAGCGAGCACTGCTCGAGAAGGCGCTTGCCACACATATACAGGTATGGTACATGTTGGGTATAGATGTGGTACAGGTGTGGTACATGTTGGGGATAGATGTGTTACAGGTGTGGTACATGTTGGGGATAGATGTGGTACAGGTGTGGTACATGTTGGGTATAGATGTGTTACAGGTGTGGTACATGTTGGGTATAGATGTGGTACAGGTGTGGTACATGTTGGGGATAGATGTGTTACAGGTGTGGTACATGTTGGGGATAGATGTGGTACAGGTGTGGTACATGTTGGGTATAGATGTGGTACAGGTGTGGTACATGTTGGGGATAGATGTGGTACAGGTGTGGTACATGTTGGGGATAGATGTGGTACAGGTGTGGATGTGGGCATGGAATATGAGCAACAATATAAAAATAACATGTTTAACATTTTAAAGGGAAGTAGTTTTATTATAAAATCAAGTTATACAACATACACTGTATGTAGTGCTGTTCTACCACACTGACTGCCCAGATATGTTTTATCAATGCAGACGCAACGTTTTAATTCAAAGGTTCACAGTTCAAAAATTGCAGTGTTTTCACTCAAATCCTTGAACTCCGATAATTGCAAGGAAGATCGCGGGCCAAAGAGGGCACATCTATATGAATAAGTATTTATGCATACCTCCCTGGAGGAATAACCATTCAAACCATAATCATGTAAACTGTCAGGTTATAAGACTTACCCGTCTTATTCGGTTTGCCGATCTATGCTATTATTTTTTATACACCTAGAATTTGTCATTAATATTAAATAGGTGACTCCCTTTCTAGCCTTAGTGGGAGTCTCCCTGATCCACGCGATCATTTATATACTATTTGCTATTATTATATTTATGCTTTACGTACTCACAAATATAACGATTTGTATATGGGTCAAAATAAAGAACGTTGGTCGGTTGGTCGGTCTGTGTCTATATGCTGTCATCATAGCTTTGGACCTTTGAAAGTAGTGCGTTGCCATGTAAACAACTGTCTCCTCCTGAAACATTTAAATTTCAACAACAACAAAATGGTTCACTAAAACATTTGGGCGATCTGTATGTAATATAATATTATAATGCATAAACTTTTATTGAATAACATGATTTTCTGATAAAAACATACTGAAAACTTCCTATATAAATAACAATGTTTGGTGATATTTGTTGCAGTCTGAGATCTCCGCAGTTCTTCATCCGCCTCCACCGTCACAGAAAGCTGCAGTCAAACGACACAGCGAAGTATTGTCCACTAGCGATCCTGCGAGACCTCCGCAGACCACTGCGGTGACAACAGATGGCGCCACCAACCAGCATTTGTTAACAAGTGGAGCAAAGAAACGAAAACTCATCTCGACGGGCATAAAACATTCCAGCACTAAGCTCTACTGTGTCTGTCGTACGCCGTATGATGATACAAAGTAAGCAATCACATTGAGAATTACTGTGTCTGTCGTACGCCGTATGATGATACAAAGTAAGCAATCACATTGAGTACTAATGTGTCTGTCGTACGCCGTATGATGATACAAAGCAAGCAATCACATTGAGTATTACTGTGTCTGTCGTACGCCGTATGATGATACAAAGCAAGCATTCACATTGAGAATTACTGTGTCTGTCGTACGCCGTATGATGATACAAAGCAAGCAATCACATTGAGTATTACTGTGTCTGTCGTACGCCGTATGATGATACAAAGTAAGCAATCACATTCAGTATTACTGTGTCTGTCGTACGCCGTATGATGATACAAAGTAAGCAATCACATTCAGTACTACTGTGTCTGTCGTACGCCGTATGATGATACAAAGTCAACAATCACATTCAGTACTACTGTGTCTGTCGTACGCCGTATGATGATACAAAGTCAACAATCACATTCAGTACTACTGTGTCTGTCGTACGCCGTATGATACAAAGTAAGCAGTCACATCGAGTACTACTGTGTCTGTCGTACGCCGTATGATGATACAAAGTAAGCAATGACATTGAGTATTACTATGTCTGTTGTATGCCGTATGATGATACAAAGTAAGCAATCACATTGAGTATTACTGTATATGTCGAACGCCGTATGATGATACAAAGTAAGCAATCACATTGAGTATTACTGTATCTGTCGAACGCCGTATGATGATACAAAGTAAGCAATCACATTGAGTACTACTGTGTCTGTCGAACGCCGTATGATGATACAAAGTAAGCAATCATATTGAGTATTACTGTGTCTGTCGTACGCCGTATGATGATACAAAGTAAGCAATCACATTGAGAATTACTGTGTCTGTCGAACGCCGTATGATAATACAAAGTAAGCAATCACATTGAGTACTAATGTGTCTGTCGTACGCCGTATGATGATACAAAGCAAGCAATCACATTGAGTATTACTGTGTCTGTCATACGCCGTATGATGATACAAAGCAAGCATTCACATTGAGAATTACTGTGTCTGTCGTACGCCGTATGATGATACAAAGCAAGCAATCACATTCAGTATTACTGTGTCTGTCATACGCCGTATGATGATACAAAGTAAGCAATCACATTCAGTATTACTGTGTCTGTCGTACGCCGTATGATGATACAAAGTAAGCAATCACATTCAGTACTACTGTGTCTGTCGTACGCCGTATGATGATACAAAGTCAACAATCACATTCAGTACTACTGTGTCTGTCGTACGCCGTATGATGATACAAAGTCAACAATCACATTCAGTACTACTGTGTCTGTCGTACGCCGTATGATACAAAGTAAGCAGTCACATCGAGTACTACTGTGTCTGTCGTACGCCGTATGATGATACAAAGTAAGCAATGACATTGAGTATTACTATGTCTGTTGTATGCCGTATGATGATACAAAGTAAGCAATCACATTGAGTATTACTGTATATGTCGAACGCCGTATGATGATACAAAGTAAGCAATCACATTGAGTATTACTGTATCTGTCGAACGCCGTATGATGATACAAAGTAAGCAATCACATTGAGTACTACTGTGTCTGTCGAACGCCGTATGATGATACAAAGTAAGCAATCATATTGAGTATTACTGTGTCTGTCGTACGCCGTATGATGATACAAAGTAAGCAATCACATTGAGAATTACTGTGTCTGTCGAACGCCGTATGATAATACAAAGTAAGCAATCACATTGAGTATTACTGTGTCTGTCGTACGCCGTATGATGATACAAAGTAAGCAATCACATTGAGAATTGCTGTGTCTATCGAACGCCTTATGATGATACAAAGTAAGCAATCACATTGATAATTACTGTGTCTGTCATACGCCGTATGATAATACAAAGTAAACAATCACGTTGAGTACTACTGTGTCTGTCGTACGCCGTATGATGATACAAAGTAAACAGTCACATTGAGTACTACTGTGTCTGTCTTACGCCGTATGATGATACAAAGTAAACAGTCACATTGAGTACTACTGTGTCTGTCTTACGCCGTATGATGATACAAAGTAAACAGTCACATTGAGTACTACTGTGTCTATCTTACGCCGTATGATGATACAAAGTAAATAGTCACATTGAGTACTACTGTGTCTGTCGTACGCCGTATGATGATACAAAGTAAACAATCACATTGAGTATTACTGTGTCTGTCGTACGCCGTATGATGATACAAAGTAAGCAATCACATTGAGTATTACTCTGTGGTTCTCACAAACTGCTTTGCTGGGTTGCTATTTTGGATTTGGGAATAGTAATCGCCTTAACTTTCCCCCTATTGTGTGCAATGTGAACATTACTTTCTTTAGTTTGTATAGTGTATATAGGTTGAAATTTACAGTTTTATTGACATGGTTAATGCACATTACCAAATTTCTATTAAAAAAATATACTTTTATTTACATATTTTAGGCCATAATAAATTTCAACTTTCCTCAAAGTTTGTGCAGATTTCAAGACAGTGGAGAGTGTTTTTAGTGTTTACTTCGTTAATGAACACACAGGTTCTTTACCCATGATTTGTTATCCATGAGAGTCATTCATGCATTTCTGCACAGATTCTACATTGGCTGTGACCTGTGTTCCAACTGGTTCCACGGAGCGTGTGTTGGCATAGATGAGAGCAAGGCCCGGCGTATCGACACATACGTGTGTGCGGAGTGTCAACGACAGAAGACAGACACATCCGAGGAGCTTTACTGCATCTGTCAAACTCCGTACGACGACACACAGTACGTATTCTCTGTAAGAGTTGTGTGAGATGTTACTGTTGTCGAGCTAACGTATGTGTTGATGTATGACATGCTTTTCCTTCTAGATGCTTTGCATCAATCTTTAGGCCGAAGGTCCAACGGACTATTGCCATCACTCTGCGTCCGCCGTTAGCTGCCGTATCTCAGAAACCGTTCAGCAACTTTTTCTCTAATTTTGCATAGCCAAATCTTAGGGCACTGCCACTTTGCACTAGAAATCTGTAATTGATTGAATCGTTCTAAGGGGTCCCTAGGGCCTCCAAGGGCCCCAAAACTAGTAAAATTTGTACATTTTGCCTATTTTTTTTAAACTGTTCAGTAACTTTTTTTCTAATTTTGCATATACATTTCATGTGGTAGTGTCACTGTACACAAGCAATCTGTATTTGATTGAATCATTCTAAGGGCACCTAATGACCCCACCAAAAAGGACCCCAAAACTGATAAATTTTCACATTTTTGCCTATTTTTTCTAAAACTCTGGTAACTTTTCCTCTAATTTTGCATAGACATTTGTTGTGGTAGTGCCACTATACACAAGAAATATGTATTTGATTGAATAATTCTAAGGGCATCAAAGGTTCCCTAAAATGCTAAATTTGGTAACTAAATTGTCCTCTACAGCAACAGCTCTATTTAAAACTTGATGGCACACTTTTCCAACAACATCTGTCACATGCGGAGTCTGTGTCTTGCATGGATCAGAGGTTGTCTTTTCTGATATTTAAAAAACTGTTCAGTAACTTTTTCTCTAATTTTGCATAGACGTCTCTTGGGGTAATGTCACTGTACACAATGAATTTGTATTTGATTGAATCATTCTAAGGGCACCTCAGAGCCTCCCAAAAAGCTAAATGGTCACATTTTGTCTGTTTCTGCCTGGACTGGGTTGGCAGAGTATTGTGTATTGGACCCACCCCACTGCAGCTAAGATTCTCTGGCTGCTATTGTTTGATGGAAACTGTGACTAATCTGTCACTGGCAGAGGCTTGTGTCAACAGACAGCATGCACTAGACCCCTGTTAACCCATTAGCACTCAGCATGTTATTTCTATACAGTATATGTTTCCTCAGAAGCTTGACATAGATTCCAAAAAAAAGATGCATGGTAGTTTTATAATTTTCTATAATTACAAGTAAGTGTTATTTTGAGGAGCATTGAATTATCTACATGATGATACCTTTTAGTATGTTGTTGCAATGAAATATCTTTACCTTACTGAGCTTGATAAATGGTAATTTTTATCATGAATCACATTTTGAGAATGCATGTCATTATTTGCAGTGTAACTTTTGTATGCTTCATTTTCTGCTGCTACAAGTTGCGTTCATCTGAAAGATTATTCAATTACCTATCCAATGATAATACATATGTTGTGGTGTTGGAAATATATAGCTTTGGTATATTGTACACGAGGGTTGTGATAGGAAACTATTGGACATTGTGACAGTCCAGAAAGACAGTATGAGATGTGTCACTTTATGAAGTGTGACTTTCAGATACTTCATTTTGTAGCGCTATGGATTATGATGGGCCTCTCCATTAGCTCCCTATATATTTATGTGAAATATATCATTGTCATTAAAATATTTCAAAACAATAAAAGAACAGTTGCGGAATAGTAAAATTAGGAATGTTTTAGTACTTATAACTAAAAATAGTGATATTCAATTCACATACATAAATTATATATTCCGATTTACACAGTAACAAGATTACTAAGATATGGAAGGTGGTTGAGAAGGGAGATAAATGAGATCATTATAAATTTGGAGCCTGGCTGCCCAGCCATGGGCTTAGCCAGCCCCTAAGGCTAAGCTGCAACTGTCTTTGAGTTTGTTTACATTTTGACAAACTACTATTATAATATAGCACTAATTTTTGAATTGGCACGGCTAATGCTAATATATCCCACAAAATGACTTCTACAGAAAACAACGTTGGTGTAAATTACCATCCCATTATTCTTACTGACAAAGACCTGTAAGTTAGTTGAGTAACCCCTTCGAAGTTCTGACAGCAGGACACCGCCTTCGGTGAATTAGAGACAACAGTTTAACAAAGGCTTCAAGTTCAGACGGTCTATCACCGTCCAGCTGACCCATTTTTAGTCCTTTGGCCGAAGGTCCAAGGGACTATTGCCATCACTCTGCGTCTGCCGTTAGCTGCCGTATCTCAGAAACCGTTCAGCAACTTTTTCTCTAATTTTGCATAGACATATCTTAGGGCACTGCCACTATGCACGAGAAATATGTATTTGATTGAATCATTTTAAGGGCTCCCTAGGGCCTCCAAGGACCCCCAAAACTGGTAAAAATGTAACATTTTGCCTATTTTTTCAAAAACTTCAGCAACTTTTTTTCTAATTTTGCATAGATGTATCTTAGAGTGCTGCCACTATATACAAGAAATCTGTATTTGAATGAATCATTCTAAGGGCACCTAAGGGGCCCCCAAAGTGCAAAAGTTCTATATTATCTAGTGATGTGGTTTTGAGAAGGGCCCTTGAGACCACTCCCAACAGTAGATTTTGTTCAATGTGCCACAAAGTCAGCAGCATGACTAAACTCTGCAGCCTAGTGCTACTGTTTCATTGAGACCTTGACTAATCTTTAATTGGTCACAGTGCCCAGGCAGAGTAGACACACTTGACCCCTGTTAGACTGAACAGTTCCCTAACACTTTTAAACTGTATCTTCAAAACTATTGATTTTCTATAATTGCAAGTTATGTTTTTTATATTCTTTTAATAATTATAAAATGGTGTGACTGTGGTGTCTATTGGTTAAAGATGTATTGTCTGTAGAAACCTGTAGGTAACAAACATAGAAAATTAATATTCTGTCACCTGTAGGTGACAAACATAGAAAATTAATATTCTGGACAACTATAGAGTGAAATATCCTACACTTTATTGATACCAAATGCATTCTACTGTTCTGTTTACGCTTGCCATGCCTTGTGTAGACATGGTACTGTGTAAATCAATTGTATCAATATAGACTAATAATTACAGATTCACAATATAGTTGACACCTGAAACAACCAAATGTCAACCATTAGAAGAGTTGACATAGTTCCGCTATACACAAGCAAGAAATCTGTATTTGATTGAATCATTCTAGTGTCATCAGCATATAGTAGAACATACATTTTCTACATCATCATCACAAAGGTTGTTGTAAATTTCACCAGCTGCCATGTCAAGTCTGTTATAATTGTGACTAACAGTGTTCAAAATGATTCAGGTAAATAGCAAATAACAAAGGACACAAGTTTTCTCCTTGCCATACCTCTAATCACATGAGAAGAAGGCTGACACAGCCTGGCTCTGATTGATACATGATTTAGCATTTTTGTATATGTTGTATACAACTTTCAACACATTACCATTAATACCGCATAAAATTATCTTAGACAGTGAGGACCGGTCTACTAAATCAAATGCTTTCTTATAATCGATGAAGGCACAATAAAGCCTTTTGCGTCGAGACAATACAATTCAACCAATACCCCTATCTGAACACTGCCTGTTCTTCACCTATTACATTCGCTTTGTTTAGGTATCTGGTCAGTCTGGTGTTCTGAACAATCACTAAGGATTAATGAACACTTGTGCAGAATGTCACCCACTTGGCAGGTTTAATTTATCTATTCAGCAATGAGGACACTGCTTAGGCCTCACTCTGGACACTGTCACTCACAGTGTTGTGTATTGTCTTAGTTGGTGCATTGAGCTAATCTACTCTACCATGAATCAGTGGTGGCTCTGGTTGTGTATTACACCCAGCTGTGGAGCTAAGATTCTCTGCCTGCTATTGTTTGATGGAAACTGTGACTAATCTGTAATTGGTCACTGGCAGTAGCTTGTGTCAACAGACAGCATTAAGCCACTAGACCCCTGTTAAACTGGACAGTTGCCTGTAGGTTTTAAACTGTGTCAAACAGTGAGTCTACCTTTTGCTCTCAAATAATCTGTCCTCTTAGTTTTACACAGAAAGACATAATCTGGCATAACTTGATAAGTCTTTGTAGCAGCACATTTGTACTTCCAGTGTATCATTGCAACATAACATACATATTACATACTGTGTGTCACATTTGTATGTTGTGCATGTAATATTTCCATGCAATCCATTTGCATATATAATGTAAAACTTCAACAGCCGTTTTCTTCATTTTCACTTTTTGACCCCTACCATGTTCAGTGCTCCATAACTTCGCCAATTTTTGTAGCAGTCATAATTTTTGAAACTGTGTAAAGCACCCTACCAAACTTTTACAAGGATGTAAGAAAACAATGTTAAAATTTGTCCGACTTACCACTCATTTGGTCAGCCGGGGTCACATATAGACGTATTAGTCCAAAGGACTTCAGGGCCACTTGGCCCATTTTTTATTTTCTTTAGTCGACCTTTTGCTCTTGAATAATCTGTCCTCTTAATTTTATACATAAAGACATAATCTGGCATCACTTTATAAGTTTTTGTAGCAGCACATTTGTACTTCCAATGTATCATTGCAACCTAACATACATACTGTGTACCACATTTGAATGTCATGCATGTCATTTTTCCATGCAATCCCTTTGCATATATAATGTAAAACTTCAACAGCCATTTTCTTCATTTCATTTTTTTTACCCCTACCATACCATGTTCAATGCTCCATAACTTCGCCAATTTGTGTAGCAGTCATAATTTTTGAAACCGTGTAAAGCACCCTACCCAACCTTTATAAGAATGTAAGAAAATAATGTTACAATTTTTCCGACCAAAGGACTTCAGGGCCTCTTGGCCAATTTTTTAAAATCAAACTACATTATTGTAGAAGTTAGTATAGTAATTGTTAGATTAAGATTAGATTAAGTAAAAAAAATTGAAATATATGAATTACATTTTTAAAAAAAATTCTTTTTACCATGGTTACTATTACGCAAGTCTACTATTATATCATATCTCTACATCTCTTACGTAGACACAATACACTGAAAATTGTGTCACATTTGGACAAGTAATTTATCAAATTTGACAGTTAATTAAAATATGATCTTTTATGAGTACTATGACCCCTTAACGGTCACTGTCCAATGTCCACTGTTGCAGGTTCTACATCGGCTGTGACCGCTGCCAGGACTGGTTCCACGGCACATGTGTCGGAGTGACCAAGGCCGAGGCTGACCATATGGACAGCTACGTGTGTCCGAACTGCCGCCGGGCTGGCCGGGACGATGACGACATCAGCAACCAACAGCTGCTGGTTGGGCGCAGCTGGGACCAGCTGCGACAGCTGGTGCGCAGCCTAAAGGTACACAGCTGCTGGTTAATCTCTAACTAGTCTCATGGCGTTTTGCTTATCTCTAACCAGGTGTAAGATATATGTGTTATCTATCTAGTTATATAATTAATCTAATATCTCTATCCAGTCAATGGAGGTAGTGTCTTATCTCTAGCCAGTCATAGGAGACAATGCCTTATCTCTAGACAGTCATAGAGCTACAGTCGTATCACAGGAGGTAATACCTTATCTCTAAACAGTCATACAGCTAGTGTCTTATATCTAGCCATGAGTACTACAACCCTTTAAGTCACAGGAGGTAATGCCTTATCTCTCTCTAGACAGTCATATAGCTAGTGTCTTATCTTTAACCAGTCACAGGAGGTAATGCCTTATCTCTAGACAGTCATAGAGCTAGTGTCTTATCTCTAGCCTTTTACAGGAGGAAATGTCTTATCTGTAGTCAGTCATAGAGCTAGTGTCTTATCTCTAGCCTTTCACAGGAGGACATGTCTTATCTGTAGTCAGTCATAAAGCTAGTGTCTTATCTCTAGCCAGTCACAGGAGGACATGTCTTATCTCTAGTCAGTCATAAAGCTAGTGTCTTATCTCTAGCCAGTCACAAGAGGTAATGCCTTATCTCTAGACAGTCATAGAGCTAGTTTCTTATCTCTAGCCATTCACAGGAGGAAATGTCTTATCTCTAGTCAGTCATAAAGCTAGTGTCTTATCTCTAGCCAGTCACAGGAGGACATGTCTTATCTCTAGTCAGTCATAAAGCTAGTGTTTTATCTCTAGCCAGTCACAGGAGGTAATGCCTTATCTCTAGACAGTCATAGAGCTAGTGTCTTATCTCTAGCCAGTCACAGGAGGTAATGCCTTATCTCTAGACAGTCATAGAGCTAGTGTCTTATCTCTAGCCAGTCACAGGAGGTAATGCCTTATCTCTAGTCAGTCATAGAGCTAGTGTCTTAACTCTAGCCAGTCACATGAGGTAATGCCTTGTCTCTAGACAGTCATAGAGCTAGTGTCTTATCTCTAGCCAGTCACATGAGGTAATGCCTTGTCTCTAGACAGTCATAGAGCTAGTGTCTTAACTCTAGCCAGTCATAAAGCTGCTGTCTTATCTCTAACAGTGGTAGAACTACTGTCTTATATCTAGTCGGTCACAAAGCTACCATCTTATCTCTAGGCAATCCTAGTTAGTTTATTATCTCTAGCCAGACTTTGTTCTACACAAGCCATAAATAGCTGTCATAACTTTTGTGATTTTGGCAGAGATGCCTTGTGGTGTCATCTTTCATTGTCCAGTTTATATTTCTCAGCAAATCCTAAACTGATAAAATACCTGCATTTACAAACCAAGAGATTAAGAAACAACAGATAATATCAGTAAAATGACCTCGTTTCTAAACAATGTCACTTTTTTAAAGCTTGCTTAAATTTTTTAGTAAAAAAAACCTTAAGATATTTCAACGAATGAGGTGTAATTTTAGAGCTCACAATCTGTGGAATCAAAAAAGTTACAAAACTTACGTGTTGTAGTTGAGCATGTCGACTGATGTGTTGTTGTTGATCATGTCTGACGTGTTGTTGAACATGTCAACTGATGTGTTGTTGTTGAGTGTTGACTGATGTGTTATTGTTGAGGATGTAGACTGACGTGTTGTTGATCGTGTCATCTGACGTGTTATTGAGTGTGTCGGCTGACGTGTTGCTGTTGTTGTTGATCATGTCGACTGACATGGTGTTGTTGAAGGTATCGACTGATGTGTTGATGATCGTGTCAAGTGACATGTTGTTGGAAGTGTCGACTGAGGTGTTGTTGTTGATCGTGTCGCTGACGTGTTGTTGTTGAGTGTATTGACTGACCTGTTGTTGTTGAGTGTATTGACTGACGTGTTGTTGTTGATCGTGTCAACTGATGTGCTGTTGTTGTTGTTACTGCAGTCACACAAGATGTCGTGGCCCTTCCTCGAGGCAGTCAACCGGAAGGAAGTGCCCGAGTACTACAGGGTCATCAAGGAACCAATGGGTGGGTCTCAGGTCGACTGCTTTCATTATCACCAGACAACATCCTCTGGCGCCACAGCTAGTCAAGCCTGTGTACTTAGGAAAGTCTTATTAAATGATAACATTAGGCCTTTTTTCGTAATTGAAAAAACAATTATATTTTTGTGTGAAATAAATTCTTCAAAGTTGCTTTAGTTATATGAATAACTGCACGGATTATTATTATAATGAAACATTTTCCTAGCAAAACCTGGTTATTAGGTTCCCATTTCAGAACCTGTTTGGGCTTAATTTTAATAAATATATTTTTTTTGTCTTTTTGACCACCTTGCTGTCATGCTATGTCAACATGTGTGTTTGCTTGTTTGTGCAACTAGATCTGACAACCGTCGAGAAGAAGGTGTCACAGCAGCAGTACGTGAAGCTCGGCGACTTTGTCAAGGATGTCATGAGGGTGTTTGACAACTGTCGCTACTTCAATTCCAGTGACACACCTTACTACCAATGTGCAGAAGTTCTTGAGAATTTCTTTGTTCAGAAACTAAAGAATTTCAAGGACACACTGTAGAGATGCATACAACAAACAAACATGTTGTCAGTGGTCCACAAGACCAGTTCAATATGGTGTAACTCTGCACCATCAAGAAACGTCAAAATGATGACCATACTATGCACTAGATTGTTTCACAAATTTTCTTGACATTTCAAAACCCCATAGCAGTTAATATGCAGTGGATTTCATTCATATCACTCTGACAGTTTTATTGGATTTGGCTTTCCCCAGCGAATGTTTTGCCTTAATATGTTGCGGCAGCATTATGCGATGGCTTCTGCTCCAAAGGTGACATTTCTTATACGATGCAACGTTTCTCAAGGCGACACAATAGAGCATTTTTCTCATTGTTACCGTAAAACAAAATTGCATTTCAAACAATACAGCAGTTTTCTTGTTGTGACTACATTGTTTAATATTATATGTTAAACAATGTAGATTTTCCTGTTTTTTCAAAGTCAAACACTATTACACTTGTAACAATGTAGCATGTTTCATAGTACCAGTGAACAAATATTGCATATGTACAATGTACTCAGTTGTAAGTGAAACATTGTTGCACTTCTGTGTGCCATTTGTTCCACTAGCATGATGATGGTAAATCCGACTGGAATTTACTGTTTTCAGGAACTGTACATTTCTCTTTATTCTGTCCACAAAAGTCGATACGTTTCATTTGAGAAAATGAAAATCTTGCTGGAACAGTCACACGACAATACAACATTCTTTCTAGGGTAGTTTTTATAATTTATCTTGTATCTGTAATTAGCGTAACGATCATTTATACAAAAAGTGTGTATTTTAGATGAAGCATGATATATCCTGTAGATTATCTCTCGTGTCGTTTCGACCATTGGAGTGCCAACTTTCTAGGCTTGGTCGGATGTATCGTTCATTCTCTGGTCATAATTTATAACAGCAATAGGGATCGTTTTGTTTTTCATTGACACAATGCAGCAGTTGTGTTGTTTCGTGCAGCTTTTCTGTGTAGTATTATTTAATTGGATGGTGTACTGTAGATTACTGTCAGGTAGCTATTAATGTTGACATTACGGCAGGAGAGTAGATATTATATCATGGCCATGTATCATCTAGTAGTCGTGTTATGGATAATTCGTGACAGTGCTGCCTTCAGTGGCACAGCTAATGTTGTCACATTTCACTGAGAATCTATGGATAATAACAGATCGGGGATGGACATATTATTCTTAACGTCGTATGTTTGATCTTGCACCTTTCACGTGTCCCTGTTGGGAACATAACTAAACAGTACAGAGGTTTTGATAGATGTTATCAGATTAGAGAGATTCTAGACAAATACTAATGAAATGTGGATATTTTTCGACAAGGTGGATAAAAGTGATGGTCTATTATTGAGAGACGTATCACATTATGAGACCTTGCGTTTGGTTCTGTTGTCGCGAATCACAGCTTTGTCTCACAGCGCTGTGACTACAGTTTGATATAAATATGTGTGTATATGAAATGTATAGTTTGTTGTTTCGTGTAAACGCCGGAGTGAGTGTTTGCAGGTGGCTGTGTCAATGGCACTTTTTTCTGTGGACTCTAACATTGTTACACTTACAGTGACGGTGCCGTGTCGACAATATCATGTCGTATGACACGGAACTCAATAGGTTGTGTTGCCACATGCACAGTTAACATAAACCACTATTGACGTAGAACCATGAAGTTTTAATGTGAAGTTTGTATGATAGCGAGGCATAGTCTGTTTATTATTGGTATTTTTATTATGTAAATTTACATTAAAATCTGGCAGACCTTGATGGTTGTTAGCATGTGTATTTCACCAGGGGTTTGTATACTGTGCTTTACAAATTATGACACTGTTTCAATTATGCAATCTTTGATGATTCCCCGGTGCAGTGGTAACTAAAGGTTTCCTGTAGAACTACACATTTCCAGATCACTTCTTTTTCAAAGTTTTTCATGGTCAAATTTATTTAATTTTCTCGTTATGTTTCTTCATTTAGCAGAGTTAGCTTGATGAATATAAGTTTAACCATCCAGTCCGATGAAACTACTGACACAGTCTATACTTTCCTATATTATTTGCCAGCAGGGAGCTAGATCTGACATTTCGGCAGTTGACCACTCACCAATGAAAACGGCTATCCAGCTTGGTTTCATAGTTGGTTTCATGACTACCGGTAGTACAACAGACTGCTATGTTTTGCCTTATGTAAGTTCGAAAAATCCCAAAATAAGTTTACGTGGGTGGCGGTTTGGTTGTCACCTCGTATTGCAGGGAAAATAAATTGTCACGCTGGCTCCACCTAGCACATGCAACATGTTAATACAAATTGAAGCCACTAATATATATTTTTTAAATGACTGGAAAACAGAAATGCCCAACTCGTCAAGTATTATGATTAATTTACCGTAGTTATGTACATATGACGTCTATATTTATAATAATTCATAGCGGAGACAAATTACTAACGGGCAGGCATTGATTTCGTCTCGATCTGACCACTTGGACGAAAAACATTTGCCCTACGTTTTCCGTCTAGTTTGTCCTCCCCCCCCCCCCCCTTCTGTGACCGTATAGACAGTACTAGCTGCGTGGGTTGCATGGACACAAAGGACAGTGACTATTGGAAGGATGCTGGAATACATCGTCTGACAGTGGATGATGACAAGAACAAGAAACTAGCGACAGTATTTATTAATTCGCTAACTTTGGAGCACATTGCCTCCTGCCATGCGCGGAGTTCTAGTTGCCTCTTTCTATGCCCATCCGCTTTCGTGGACCATTGGCCTCTGATCTATGAAGGCAGACACTGAGAGTGCATTGGCCCGAGACCACCTGCAACTCCAGACACTACCAAACAACAGACTAACAACATGTATGTCTCATCATGAAAAAGAGAATATAGCCACGGTTTTGGCAAAGTCTACGGGGTGAGGAATGGTGTGCCAGTGAAAACGGCGCTAACCGCGATGCGAAAAGGAAACGGAAAAAGAGGTAGACAAAAAACATGACGAAGAACTGATATGGGGCACAGCAGCAAAGAAAGCCCAATGCAGAAGGGTTTGTGTGCCAGACGGCACGAATTAAAGGATACGTACCAATTAGCGATGTTCTTAAAAACAACAAAATTATAGGTATTTGGATTTATTTACTTAGCTTTTTGTGACATACTAAGCTTTTCCAGAGGGCTTTCTCATACCTCAGATAATTGAATGGTGATCAGCTCTCCAGATGGCGTCACTGTAAAGCAGTTTAGGGTAACATCGGGTGTAATGAGCACCTTAACTATATATTTTGAAAACTACTCGTTGGAATGAGGTCGGGTAAATTTTCTGAGAAACCATTCCACCAATAATATTCAAAACGTGGCATAAAACCAATTAATTTATGTTGAGTATTTTAAGAATATTAAGAAATAGACTTGAACAAAAGTGCACGTATTACCCGACGTATCGATAAATTTAAGCATATATTTCCAAATGCACGTTGTTCGGGTTAAGATATGATTGTTATGATATTTTTGTGTGATTTGTCCAAGAAACAAAAGGTGAAATAATCGTGAAGATTAAAAGAAGACTAAAGTCACAAAAACTACAAATTATGCGAGAACACGGTTGAAATTGAAAGGGCCATTTAACAAACATAGTCATATTTAACACCAATACATGTTGAACATTTGTATGGCGAATAGAACAATTAATATCAAATGTCACATACTGTTCTATTCTGCTCCTGTGTCACCAGGGTTTTTGTCACAGTTCCCTTCAGTGGTCATGAATACAATTTTGTGTGCACCCCTTCACACTTGAACTTGCATGAGCTTATCTCACACCAGGTGTGGGCTGCCTTGGATAGTCTTGTCCAGTGCGGCTCGTACATGCCGTTGTCATTCTTGGCCCAGCCGCAGCTGGTTGGTAGAGGGAGCTCTGGTGTCTCCATGGTAGGCCGCCCTCTTGGCATGTTCCGCCAAAGCTGCCTTGGTTGGCGGGATCCAGTTGCACATCGTTCTTCTTTGCGATAAGTTCTTTTTATGCCTTTTCAATGTCCGTGCATGTGCTGGTTCTGTCATACTAGGATAATAGGATAACGAACCTATTGCTATGCATGTAACTTCTGGTATGTCACTTGGTGTTGAAGATAGTTTCAGCAGTATGTTTATGAGTTTTGGTAGCACGGTCCTGATTGCCCAAACAGTCTTCTAGACGCTGTGCGTAACTGTACACAGTAAGACACCCAATCAAAGCATGTCAACGCCTCGGATCATTATCTCGTGGTGGCCATGCTAAGCTGCACGGGTTGTATGCAACATCATGCGACACTGTCAGCTTCTTTGTGGCTGCATGGGGCGGGCGAGGTCAGATCTGGCAGGGTGGCTTGCTGACGATTAGACCTCCATCAGTGATGACAAGCTGTTTCACCTCCATGTCAACCCATTTGAGGAGAGCTGACAGGAATGTGAACAGCTCGGTGTTGTTGCTTCCTCCACTCTGAGGAAATTATGTCCGTTTCCCTGCATAGCTGCTGAAGCCACCACACATCTTCGCACTCATTTCCCTGCTTTTCTCTTGCACTATCTTTCAGTGAATCTACATTGTAGCTGTCACACACCAAGTCCAGGCACGCTTTGAAGGTTTGTGAACAGGTATGCTCATCAAAATTCTTGAATGCAGCTGGCTTCAGCATATGGATGATGATATCTCCATCAAGGATTACACTGGTGGTGGCAGGAGCCTCACACTGGACATCGGATACGTATTTCAAGCATGTTAGAAGGTCACTCTTCGTGCCTACATGGAGGCATCCTCCGTCAAAAAGTGACCACACCCGGGTGCTTTGTTAGGAGTTCAGCCATGTCCCCCGGGTGAACAGGGAACCACCTATCATAGTTAGTTTAATCTGAGGCATGGAAGCAGGGACCAATTCTGTGAGGGCGTCCAAGGTACATCGGGAATTATGCCTGCCGAAGAGAATGCACGTAGACCAGTACCAACACCTGGTTCTAGTTCCACTGCTATCTGCCTAGGATTCAGCTGTGCCATGGTATTCTTCAAGACACCCATTGAGTGCCGGATCGGGCGGTGGGGACGATGATTCAGGCTTCTGGTGGTTGGCGGCTGGCATGAAATGTGGCCCAAGATGTGTTATTCTCGGTCCCAGTTTTGTTTTTCAGGACCTGCTTCGCCTGGTCTATACACAAATAGTCTTCATCAGTCAGCTGAATGAAGTCATGCTAGCAGCTGGGACAGATGACTATTTGATGTTGTTGGTGACAGGATGCACATCAGTGCAGTTGTGTGGCAAGTGGCCGATGGTCTTGGAGCTTGTATTCACAGATCCTCCGAAGATGACAATGCTTCCGTCCACTCCTTCAGCAGCGTCTACTTCATTACTACTACTATTTCCACCACTACAAGTAGTAGTAGTAGTAGTAGTCGTAGAAGTAGTGATAGGTGATAGTAGTAGTGGTAGTGATAGAAGTAGTAGTAGTTGTAGTAGTAGCAGTAGTAGTAGTAGTAACAGTAGAGGTAGTCGTTGTAGTAGTAATCGTAGTAAGTGCCAAGCGAAGTTATTTTTCATTCATTATTGACTTCCATTCGGAAACCAAATTACCTAATTACACAAATTAGTCTAAGTTGACTTACTTGTTTTGGTAAAATAATAAAAACACTTAAAGTAAATCAAATAATTAGCTCTTCCATAACGACTCTTGGACTTTTATAAGTGAATTAATCTCCACTATCAACCTGCCGTCTTCTCCAGGAGAGTAGGTATGTAAAATAACAGGGACCGCTGGCGGCCATTTTGGTAAATGTGTGCCAAGTGTTGTGCTTTTATCACAAAATGCACAATTCTTCTGGATGTGTTGGTTATGCCGCCCCCCTATGTTGCCAAATGAAACGCCACACTTACCACAAACATTCTTAGATATTTCAGTCCCTGTCGTTTTCTTCTCCGTGTTCTTCATTTTCTTGGTGACGTTGGATATTTTCTTCTTTGCTTGCATCTTTGTATCCTTTCACTTTCGTCTTCTTAGTATTTTTGCCTTCTTGATGTTTCTTCTTCTTGGCATCTCTGTTTTCTTGAATCGTGAAGTAGCTAATTTGCTTTCTTCAATATGATTTTTGTAGGGACAATTTGTAATTATTTCAGAATGAGCAACTTTACGTTTTCTAAATAGTCGATCTTTTATTTTGGGGCTTGTAACTTTTAGCGTGCCATGGCATTGTCAAACGAAACTAACATAGCTTCAGCATTCGCTATTGACAAAACAGCGCTTGTGGACGGCTGATAATCTGGCCGGGCATCAGGAGCAGCAGCCGTGGACGGCTGGCGATCTGGCCGGATATCAGGAGCAGCATTTATGGACTGCTGATAATCTGGCCGTGCATCAGGAGCAGCACTCGTGGACGGTTGGGGATCTTGCCGGGCGTCAAAGCAGCACTTGTAGACGACTGGGGATCTGGCCGGGCATCAGGAACAGCACTTGTGGACGGCCGGAGATTTGGCCGGACATCAAGAGCAGTACTTGTGGGCGGCTGGGGATCTGGCCGGCCATCAAGAGCAGCAATTGTGGACGGCTGGGGATCTGGCCGGGCATCGAGAGCAACACTTGTGGACGGCTGGGGATCTGGCCGGGCATCAAGAGCAGCACTTGTGGACGGCTGGGGATCTGGCCGGGCATCAAGAGCACCACTTGTGGACGGCTGGGGATCTGGCCGGGCATCAAGAGCAGCACTTATGGACGGCTGGGGATCTGGCCGGGCATCAAGAGCAGCACTTGTGGACGGCTGGGGATCTGGTCGGGCATCAAGAGCAGCACTTGTGGACGGCTGGGGATCTGGCCGGGCATCAAGAGCAGCACTTGTGGACGGCTGGGGATCTGGCCGGGCATCGAGAGCAGCACTTGTGGACGGCTGGGGATCTGGCCGGGCATCGAGAGCAGCACTTGTGGACGGCTGGGGATCTGGCCGGGCATCAATAGCAGCACTTGTGGTCGGCTGGGGATCTGCCCGGGCATCGAGAGCACCACTTGTGGACGGCTGGGGATCTGGCCGGGCATCAAGAGCAGCACTTGTGGACGGCTGGGGATCTGGTTGGGCATCAGGAGCAGCACTCGTAAATGTTTGGGGATCTAGCCGGGCGTCAAGAGCAGCACTTGTAGACGACTGGGGATCTGGCCGTGCATCAGGAGCAGCACTCGTGGACGGTTGGGGATCTTGCCGGGCGTCAAAGCAGCACTTATGGACTTCTGATGATCTGGTTGGGCATCAGGAGCAGCACTCGTAAATGTTTGGGGATCTAGCCGGGCGTCAAGAGCAGCACTTGTAGACGACTGGGGATCTGGCCGGGCATCAAGAGCAGCACTTGTAGACTGCTGAGGATCTAGCCAGGCATCAGGAGCAGCACTTGTGGACTGCTGAGGATCTAGCTAGGCATCAGGAGCAGCACTTGTGGACTGCTGAGAATCTAGCCAGGCATCAGGAGCAGCACTTGTGGACTGCTGAGGATCTAGCCAGGCATCAGGAGCAGCACTTGTGGACTGCTGAGGATCTAGCTAGGCATCAGGAGCAGCAGTTGTGAACTCCTGAGAATGTAGCCAGGCAGCAGGAGCAGCACTTGTGGACTGCTGAGGATCTAGCCAGGCATCAGGAGCAGCACTTGTGGAATGCTGAGGATCTAATTAGGCATCAGGAGCAGCACTTGTGGACTGCTGAGGATCTAGCCAGGCTTCAGGAACAGCACTTGTGGACGGCTGGAGATGTGGCCGGACATCAAGAGCAGTATTTGTGGGCGGCTGGGGATCTGGCCGGCCATCAAGAGCAGCAATTGTGGACGGCTGGGGATCTGGCCGGGCATCGAGAGCAACACTTGTGGACGGCTGGGGATCTGGCCGGGCATCAAGAGCAGCACTTGTGGACGGCTGGGGATCTGGCCGGGCATCAAGAGCACCACTTGTGGACGGCTGGGGATCTGGCCGGGCATCAAGAGCAGCACTTGTGGACGGCTGGGGATCTGGCCGGGCATCAAGAGCAGCACTTGTGGACGGCTGGGGATCTGGCCGGGCATCAAGAGCAGCACTTGTGGACGGCTGGGGATCTGGCCGGGCATCGAGAGCACCACTTGTGGACGGCTGGGGATCTGGCCGGGCATCGAGAGCACCACTTGTGGACGGCTGGGGATCTGCCCGGACATCGAGAGCAGCACTTGTGGACGGCTGGGGATCTGGCCGGGCATCGAGAGCAGCACTTGTGGACGGCTGGGGATCTGCCCGGGCATCAAGAGCACCACTTGTGGACGGCTGGGTATCTGCCCGGGCATCAAGAGCAGCACTTTTGGACGGCTGGGGATCTGGCCGGGCATCAAGAGCAGCACTTGTGGACGGCTGGGGATCTGGCCGGGCATCAAGAGCAGCACTTGTGGACGGCTGGGGATCTGGCCGGGCATCAAGAGCAGCACTTGTGGACGGCTGGGTATCTGGCCGGGCATCAAGAGCAGCACTTGTGGACGGCTGGGGATCTGGCCGGGCATCAAGAGCAGCACTTGTGGACGGCTGGGGATCTGGCCGGGCATCAAGAGCACCACTTGTGGACGGCTGGGGATCTGGCCGGGCATCAAGAGCAGCACTTGTGGACGGCTGGGGATCTGGCCGGGCATCAAGAGCAGCACTTGTGGACGGCTGGGGATCTGGCCGGGCATCAAGAGCAGCACTTGTGGACGGCTGGGGATCTGGCCGGGCATCAAGAGCAGCACTTGTGGATGGCTGGGGATCTGGCCGGGCATCGAGAGCAGCACTTGTGGACGGCTGGGGATCTGCCCGGGCATCAAGAGCACCACTTGTGGACGGCTGGGGATCTGCCCGGGCATCAAGAGCAGCACTTGTGGACGGCTGGGGATCTGGCCGGGCATCAAGAGCAGCACTTGTGGACGGCTGGGGATCTGGCCGGACATCAAGAGCACCACGTGTGGACGGCTGGGGATCTGCCCGGGCATCAAGAGCACCACTTGTGGACGGCTGGGGATCTGCCCGGGCATCAAGAGCAGCACTTGTGGTCGGCTGGGGATCTGCCCGGGCATCGAGAGCACCACTTGTGGACGGCTGGGGATCTGGCCGGGCATCAAGAGCAGCACTTGTGGACGGCTGGGGATCTGGTTGGGCATCAGGAGCAGCACTCGTAAATGTTTGGGGATCTAGCCGGGCGTCAAGAGCAGCACTTGTAGACGACTGGGGATCTGGCCGTGCATCAGGAGCAGCACTCGTGGACGGTTGGGGATCTTGCCGGGCGTCAAAGCAGCACTTATGGACTTCTGATGATCTGGTTGGGCATCAGGAGCAGCACTCGTAAATGTTTGGGGATCTAGCCGGGCGTCAAGAGCAGCACTTGTAGACGACTGGGGATCTGGCCGGGCATCAAGAGCAGCACTTGTAGACTGCTGAGGATCTAGCCAGGCATCAGGAGCAGCACTTGTGGACTGCTGAGGATCTAGCTAGGCATCAGGAGCAGCACTTGTGGACTGCTGAGAATCTAGCCAGGCATCAGGAGCAGCACTTGTGGACTGCTGAGGATCTAGCCAGGCATCAGGAGCAGCACTTGTGGACTGCTGAGGATCTAGCTAGGCATCAGGAGCAGCACTTGTGAACTCCTGAGAATGTAGCCAGGCAGCAGGAGCAGCACTTGTGGACTGCTGAGGATCTAGCCAGGCATCAGGAGCAGCACTTGTGGAATGCTGAGGATCTAATTAGGCATCAGGAGCAGCACTTGTGGACTGCTGAGGATCTAGCCAGGCTTCAGGAACAGCACTTGTGGACGGCTGGAGATTTGGCCGGACATCAAGAGCAGTATTTGTGGGCGGCTGGGGATCTGGCCGGCCATCAAGAGCAGCAATTGTGGACGGCTGGGGATCTGGCCGGGCATCGAGAGCAACACTTGTGGACGGCTGGGGATCTGGCCGGGCATCAAGAGCAGCACTTGTGGACGGCTGGGGATCTGGCCGGGCATCAAGAGCACCACTTGTGGACGGCTGGGGATCTGGCCGGGCATCAAGAGCAGCACTTGTGGACGGCTGGGGATCTGGCCGGGCATCAAGAGCAGCACTTGTGGACGGCTGGGGATCTGGCCGGGCATCAAGAGCAGCACTTGTGGACGGCTGGGGATCTGGCCGGGCATCGAGAGCACCACTTGTGGACGGCTGGGGATCTGGCCGGGCATCGAGAGCACCACTTGTGGACGGCTGGGGATCTGCCCGGACATCGAGAGCAGCACTTGTGGACGGCTGGGGATCTGGCCGGGCATCGAGAGCAGCACTTGTGGACGGCTGGGGATCTGCCCGGGCATCAAGAGCACCACTTGTGGACGGCTGGGTATCTGCCCGGGCATCAAGAGCAGCACTTTTGGACGGCTGGGGATCTGGCCGGGCATCAAGAGCAGCACTTGTGGACGGCTGGGGATCTGGCCGGGCATCAAGAGCAGCACTTGTGGACGGCTGGGGATCTGGCCGGGCATCAAGAGCAGCACTTGTGGACGGCTGGGTATCTGGCCGGGCATCAAGAGCAGCACTTGTGGACGGCTGGGGATCTGGCCGGGCATCAAGAGCAGCACTTGTGGACGGCTGGGGATCTGGCCGGGCATCAAGAGCACCACTTGTGGACGGCTGGGGATCTGGCCGGGCATCAAGAGCAGCACTTGTGGACGGCTGGGGATCTGGCCGGGCATCAAGAGCAGCACTTGTGGACGGCTGGGGATCTGGCCGGGCATCAAGAGCAGCACTTGTGGACGGCTGGGGATCTGGCCGGGCATCAAGAGCAGCACTTGTGGATGGCTGGGGATCTGGCCGGGCATCGAGAGCAGCACTTGTGGACGGCTGGGGATCTGCCCGGGCATCAAGAGCACCACTTGTGGACGGCTGGGGATCTGCCCGGGCATCAAGAGCAGCACTTGTGGACGGCTGGGGATCTGGCCAGGCATCAAGAGCAGCACTTGTGGACGGCTGGGGATCTGGCCGGACATCAAGAGCACCACGTGTGGACGGCTGGGGATCTGCCCGGGCATCAAGAGCACCACTTGTGGACGGCTGGGGATCTGCCCGGGCATCAAGAGCACCACTTGTGGACGGCTGGGGATCTGCCCGGGCATCAAGAGCAGCACTTGTGGACGGCTGGGGATCTGCCCGGGCATCAAGAGCAGCACTTGTGGACGGCTGGGGATCTGGCCGGGCATCAAGAGCAGCACTTGTGGACGGCTGGGGATCTGGCCGGGCATCAAGAGCAGCACTTGTGGACGGCTGGGGATCTGCCCGGGCATCAAGAGCAGCACTTGTGGACGGCTGGGGATCTGGCCGGGCATCAAGAGCAGCACTTGTGGACGGCTGGGGATCTGCCCGGGTATCAAGAGCAGCACTTGTGGACGGCTGGGGATCTGGCCGGGCATCAAGAGCAGCACTTGTGGACGGCTGGGGATCTGGCCGGGCATCAAGAGCAGCACTTGTGGACGGCTGGGGATCTGGACGGGCATCAAGAGCACCACTTGTGGACGGCTGGGGATCTGGCCGGGCATCAAGAGCAGCACTTGTGTACGGCTGGGGATCTGGCCGGGCATCAAAAGCAGCACTTGTGGACGGCTGGGGATCTGGCCGGGCATCAAGAGCAGCACTTGTGGACGGCTGGGGATCTGGCCGGGCATCAAGAGCAGCACTTGTGGACGGCTGGGGATCTGGCCGGGCATCAAGAGCAGCACTTGTGGACGGCTGGGTATCTGGCCGGGCATCAAGAGCAGCACTTGTGGACGGCTGGGGATCTGGCCGGGCATCAAGAGCAGCACTTGTGGACGGCTGGGGATCTGGCCGGGCATCAAGAGCACCACTTGTGGACGGCTGGGGATCTGGCCGGGCATCAAGAGCAGCACTTGTGGACGGCTGGGGATCTGGCCGGGCATCAAGAGCAGCACTTGTGGACGGCTGGGGATCTGCCCGGGCATCAAGAGCAGCACTTGTGGACGGCTGGGGATCTGGCCGGGCATCAAGAGCAGCACTTGTGGACGGCTGGGGATCTGGCCGGACATCAAGAGCACCACTTGTGGACGGCTGGGGATCTGCCCGGGCATCAAGAGCAGCACTTGTGGACGGCTGGGGATCTGCCCGGGCATCAAGAGCAGCACTTGTGGACGGCTGGGGATCTGGCCGGGCATCAAGAGCAGCACTTGTGGACGGCTGGGGATCTGCCCGGGCATCAAGAGCAGCACTTGTGGACGGCTGGGGATCTGGCCGGGCATCAAGAGCAGCACTTGTGGACGGCTGGGGATCTGCCCGGGTATCAAGAGCAGCACTTGTGGACGGCTGGGGATCTGGCCGGGCATCAAGAGCAGCACTTGTGGACGGCTGGGGATCTGGCCGGGCATCAAGAGCAGCACTTGTGGACGGCTGGGGATCTGGCCGGGCATCAAGAGCACCACTTGTGGACGGCTGGGGATCTGGCCGGGCATCAAGAGCAGCACTTGTGTACGGCTGGGGATCTGGCCGGGCATCAAAAGCAGCACTTGTGGACGGCTGGGGATCTGGCCGGGCATCAAGAGCAGCACTTGTGGACGGCTGGGGATCTGGCCGGGCATCAAGAGCAGCACTTGTGGACGGCTGGGGATCTGGCCGGGCATCAAGAGCAGCACTTGTGGACGGCTGGGTATCTGGCCGGGCATCAAGAGCAGCACTTGTGGACGGCTGGGGATCTGGCCGGGCATCAAGAGCAGCACTTGTGGACGGCTGGGGATCTGGCCGGGCATCAAGAGCACCACTTGTGGACGGCTGGGGATCTGGCCGGGCATCAAGAGCAGCACTTGTGGACGGCTGGGGATCTGGCCGGGCATCAAGAGCAGCACTTGTGGACGGCTGGGGATCTGGCCGGGCATCAAGAGCAGCACTTGTGGACGGCTGGGGATCTGGCCGGGCATCAAGAGCAGCACTTGTGGATGGCTGGGGATCTGGCCGGGCATCGAGAGCAGCACTTGTGGACGGCTGGGGATCTGCCCGGGCATCAAGAGCACCACTTGTGGACGGCTGGGGATCTGCCCGGGCATCAAGAGCAGCACTTGTGGACGGCTGGGGATCTGGCCAGGCATCAAGAGCAGCACTTGTGGACGGCTGGGGATCTGGCCGGACATCAAGAGCACCACGTGTGGACGGCTGGGGATCTGCCCGGGCATCAAGAGCACCACTTGTGGACGGCTGGGGATCTGCCCGGGCATCAAGAGCAGCACTTGTGGACGGCTGGGGATCTGCCCGGGCATCAAGAGCAGCACTTGTGGACGGCTGGGGATCTGGCCGGGCATCAAGAGCAGCACTTGTGGACGGCTGGGGATCTGCCCGGGCATCAAGAGCAGCACTTGTGGACGGCTGGGGATCTGGCCGGGCATCAAGAGCAGCACTTGTGGACGGCTGGGGATCTGCCCGGGTATCAAGAGCAGCACTTGTGGACGGCTGGGGATCTGGCCGGGCATCAAGAGCAGCACTTGTGGACGGCTGGGGATCTGGCCGGGCATCAAGAGCAGCACTTGTGGACGGCTGGGGATCTGGCCGGGCATCAAGAGCACCACTTGTGGACGGCTGGGGATCTGGCCGGGCATCAAGAGCAGCACTTGTGTACGGCTGGGGATCTGGCCGGGCATCAAGAGCAGCACTTGTGGACGGCTGGGGATCTGGCCGGGCATCAAGAGCAGCACTTGTGGACGGCTGGGGATCTGGCCGGGCATCAAGAGCAGCACTTGTGGACGGCTGGGGATCTGGCCGGGCATCAAGTGCAGCACTTGTGGACGGCTGGGGATCTGGCCGGGCATCAAGAGCACCACTTGTGGACGGCTGGGGATCTGGCCGGGCATCAAGAGCACCACTTGTGGACGGCTGGGGATCTGGCCGGGCATCAAGAGCAGCACTTGTGGACTGCTGGGGATCTAGCTAGGCATCAGGAGCAGCACTTGTGGACGGCTGGGGATCTGGCCGGGCATCAAGAGCACCACTTGTGGACGGCTGGGGATCTGGCCGGGCATCAAGAGCAGCACTTGTGGACGGCTGGGGATCTAGCTAGGCATCAGGAGCAGCACTTGTGGACGGCTGGGGATCTGGCCGGGCATCAAGAGCACCACTTGTGGACGGCTGGGGATATGGCCGGGTATCAAGAGCAGCACTTGTGGACGGCTGGGGATCTGGCCGGGCATCGAGAGCAGCACTTGTGGACAGCTGGGGATCTGGCCGGGCATCGAGAGCAGCACTTGTTGACGGCTGGGGATCTGGCCGGGCATCAAGAGCAACACTTGTGGACGGCTGGGGATCTGGCCGGGCATCAAGAGCAGCACTTGTGGACGGCTGGGGATCTGGCCGGGCATCAAGAGCAGCACTTGTGGGCGGCTGGGGATCTGGCCGGGCATCGAGAGCAGCACTTGTGGACGGCTGGGGATCTGCCCGGGCATCGAGAGCAGCACTTGTGGACGGCTGGGGATCTGCCCGGGCATCGAGAGCACCACTTGTGGACGGCTGGGGATCTCGCCGGGCATCGAGAGCAGCACTTGTGGACGGCTGGGATCTGGTTCAGGTTTATCCAAAAACAATACAAACAACACTTTTTTGTGTAAAAGTAACTGCATAACTATAACAGATAAAACGGTTAGTGCAAACCAATTTAACAACTATTTTACAAGTATAGGTCAGTCGACAGCACAAGACATTCATTACAGTGGTAATAAGGATTATAATTATTACTTAAATGATAATGTCCATTCCGTTTTTAATCTATTAAATGCTGATAGAGAAATAGTCAAGAAAACCATTGAAACTCACTAAAGTAATTCCTATTTTTAAGAAAGAGGACTCATCTGTTTAAAAAAATTATAGGCCCATATCTCTTCTTCAATATCTAGTCAACTAACAGCATACTTTAATGATTCTGATCTTTTGTTAAAAAATCAATATGGTTTTAGGAAAAAACACTTTACCGAGTATGCATCACTTGAACTAGTAAATAGAATAATTACACAAATGGATAAAAATTATGTTCCTTTCAATATTTTTCTTGACCTCTCTAAGGCCTTCAATAGAATTGATCACTCGATATTATTAAATAAACTACGATAGTATGGATTACAGGGTCCTATCATGAATCTATTTAATAGCTACTTAAGCAATAGAAGACAATGCACCGAATTTCAAAATGAAAGTTCTGATATTCTACCTATCACAATTGGTGTACCACAAGGATCTATTCTTGGTCCCCTATTATTCATAATATACATTAATGGTTTTCCTAAAGCTAGCGAAATGTTTAACTTTATTATGTATGCCGACGATACCACCTTATTTTGCACCATCGATTATTTTCATGGTAATTCTCCAAATAGAAATATCGAATTGGCAATAAATGATGAACTCCTTAAAATAATTGAATGATTAAACATTAATAAATTATCATTAAACAGAAACAAATCTAAATATATGATTTTTGACATGCAAAATAAAGCTGTTGATAACTTTACGCTCAATATCAATGGTACAAACATAGAAAGAGTGGATGAATTAAATTTGTTAGGACTTAGTTTAGATACAAATTTAAATTGGAATAAACATATTATAAAAAGTATCAAACAAGTGTTCCAAAACAATCGGCATCTTAAACAGACTAAAATATGTCTTTTCTCTAGAAATAAAAATTATCTTATATAATACGTTATTTTTATCACATATCAACTATTGTATTATGGCGTGGGGATACCAAGGTAGTCGATTGAAAATACAAAAGAAAGCTATGAGAATTTTATCTATAAGTAAATATAATTCACACTCTGAGCCACATTTCAAAATATTGAATATCTTAAATATTGATGACATGTTAAAATTACATGAACGTAAGTCTTAGTGTAACTATGTTACATCATGACCTCCCTGCCTACCTATTAAATTACACAATTCAACACAAGGAAAAAACAAAGTTACACCCATTCAGAACAAAACATGAATTTGCCAAAAGATGTCTTAGATACAGTTTGCCACATGTCATTAACAATACCTCAAAGTTAGTTACAGAGAAGATTGGAACACATAGCTTCGGAGGTTTTGGTAAATATGCAGTAGATACGTGTACAATATTAAACTGCTATACATGCTATCAAAGTCATTAAAACTGTATTATTGTATGTGATATGTATGGATATGTGTTATATATATGTCAGCATATGGATATTGTATTTGTGCATATACACATGTTTTTTTGTTTGGGGGGGGTTATTTAATTTGTTTTACAAGTATATCTATGTGTACTATTGACAACTAGTATTTGTTTATTTTAACATATTATTAATACTCCAATACATGCATATATGTAATCAAGTAATCTCGGTTTCATTTCTTTCCCTGCACATTTACATTTACATTTGCACTTCCTTCGGTAACATTGAGTTGTAACAAATTATTATTGTGGCTCCTATGAGAGCGACAGCTATTTGGAATTCAGTAATTGCACGTCCAGGGTGTTAGCGCAAAAAACGTCTGAACTTCTTTGTTGTGGAACAAGTTGACACTTTTGAACAAACCCACGTCCAATGGTTGTAGCCGGTGGGTGCAGTGTGAAGGCACGGGTATAATAAAGTAAAGGTAAAGTAAAGGTAAGTTCTTATATAACGCAGTATCCAGTCCTCAGGACTGCCCACATAGCTTAGCACTTTACTCCCTGGCAGACCTGTTCAATCGAATACCATCTCGACTTCTTTGGAAAGAAAGAGCGTTGTTGTCTCTTGCCTTTTCAATGACAGTCAGATTCTTTGTATGACTGCTTTGTCCATCTAGGATGAGGAGAACAACTTGTTCTGGGCGATGGGCGGGTTGAACTGTAAACACGAAATGATCAAACCACTATTCAAACTGTTCTGCGTTGATTCAGCCTTTCCAATAGTTCCTGGAGGCGCACCATCAAGCAACTCAGGCTTCGTGCGGACCCATGTAAATATCAACATCGGGGGAACATATACACCCGTCGTGGCGACACACGTTACAATTGTCACTGTTTTGCCCTTCTCGGCACTTGTCATGGCCTCAACTCCTCGATTTCCTTTCTTGGCAAGAATCCTTCCTGGTTTGTGGCAAATAGTGAACCAGATTCATCCACATTATATATGTTGCCTTCAGGTATCAACCGCCTGCCGTTCTTGTCAAACAGTGTTTTTCAAAAAGGTTCATGAACTTCTCCACTTTTGCTTTGTTCAAGTTTGTTGAAGCCGATAGCTCTTTGGACAGAAGTGGGCTCGGGAACTCGATGACTGATACAAGGATGACGTCTGAGAAAACCAGCCAATCACTCTTTCCCAGCCCTTTCTTCTTTATGATTGAAGGGATGTATGATCTTGTTTTTCTCGCAAAAGACAGCCGTAATGCTTTACATCGTCTTGTGTTAGACCAAAAAGCCAGGCTTCCATGTTTAATATAATAGTCTTTAGTTCCTCCTCCTCTTCCAGTCATAAAACTGGCTTCCAACCGGGTTTCTTTGCAACATCTTCTCCCGAGCTAGCTTTCTTTAGGTGTCTTCTCAGAGTTTCTGTAGGAACATTGTTTCTGATGCTTGCTTGATTTTTAGACATTTTGTACACGTGACATCCTTAACGGTAGCTTGCATCCTTGCAAGCCCCTGCAGCGCTCGTGTATTTTTCTTCTCAAAGTTGTTGGACATCTAAAAGATAAAAACTATATATAAATATAAATCAATGCATTAAATGAGGTAGTGGTCAGTGCACTACAGTTAAATATGTGTATGTATACCTACAACACTTACCCTAACTCAAACATCCCAAAATTATTTGAAATAGGAATACGTAGAGCCTCTGATAACGCCCACTCAGCGTTACAGGAACACATCATAATTGTTGTCCAACATAATATTGACAGTTCTGCTACAGTTATATTGGATCAGGCCAGTTTATGCAACAAACAAACATCATAAGAACTTCGACATTATACTTCAATGGACCTTACCTTGAACAATGACTTAGAACTTGAATATATAATTCCATATGTAGTGATAACACATGATAAGCTTTGAATAAACACCGGAGTGCAGCACTTTTCGTAAGTTATATACATAGCTTCTAAGTTGAATGAACCCAAAATAGGGACGTCTTCCTATATTACCAAAACACAATAGGGAGATTTTACCGGTAATTTTAAAAAGGGATCGCTTATCGAACGCCACCTAAACTGAAACACACACATACCGGCAAAACCTACGACATTAAACGATTTAGATGTATAGGGCAAAACATGAAAAACGAGAAAAACAAAAAGATTGATCGCTATGCAATCGTCACTTTATTGCTTCTGCAACATGGTTTTGTAAAGGTGAGTCGCCTTTCCAACCGACTCCAGCAAACCTGGCGACATCTGCAACTGGTAGCATGCAGAGGAAACATCGATTTTGCACGCCAGCAAAGCACACGGGGACTCATGCCCTTGCGACGGCCTAAACTTGGTGTCGATCTTCCCCATCATGCTTGAACACCCTTTCCACCGGAGTCTGGTCGTAGGGTCACCGTGACGAACTGGCAAAATAAGGCCTCGGCCTTCGTCACCTTCTCCGCGACCGGACCGGTAGTACCTGGCTGAAAGGGCATGCTTGTCAGATTGGCCTGCGCGCTACACCTCTTTGTACCGACATGCACTTTGTCTTTGTGTTTTTTGTTCGACACGTGTTTCTCCACATCATTTCTGACCCCAAGTCTGACGGAGAAATCGTCCTGACAGATCGTACATAAAGCATTTTTAGCTTTTTCGAATTCCTGCAAACTTGTCCGTCCATGTTTGCTGCCACTTGGAAGCGTATTTCCTCGCCTGTTTCTTTGCATGGTTGCCATCAACGTCTGCTTGACGCTTCTCGTTCTGGATTTTCAATTTCCAGTGAAGATTAAAAGTCGCGATCGCGGCAAAGTATATATTACAACATGGCCTCGACCGAAAGTTTCGAGCGAACAAAAATGTATGCTTTGTGGTCAATTTGAGCAATGCTAAAAGACGGCGCTGCAGTGCAGTTTTTTTAAAGTTTTTGAATAAAATTGAAGTTGGATTCTAATTCGGGAGATCGGGAGATTTTCTAGATTCTGTCAAAATTCGGAAGATCTCCTGCCAAATCGGGAGAATTGGGAGCTCTATAGGCCAATATAAGCTACAGAGGTGATGCCCATATTTATTGCAATGCTCATAATACCCGATATTACCCCAAGATCAACGCATGCACGTATGCCGAAAGCCTCGGGTAACGCATTAAACTTAATATAAAATAGTGTAACAAGTTTCATTTCTGCGCAGTGATTTGTTCTCATAATACTGCGGTACGTCAAACGGCACTCCGATTCCAAGAGACAGCTAGGTTGTTACGGTAAGCGGATAACAGACAAGACAGCATAAATCGTCTGAATTCCTCTGACACACGGCGGTTTCGTGTTAGCCTCCCGCCGCCACAGACGTGACAGATGGTTCGGTGAAACGCGGCAGTCTAATCCATCCAGTCTAATTAGTCCTGGGCGTGACCGTCGGGTGGAGGCCCTTCGTGAGACGGCGGCCTCTCGGTGTTGACTCGAGCTCTGGTCTTGGTCAATACGTCAACTACTGCTGTCGTTCTTTGTTATCTCTCTTGTTACTGCCGTTGGCTGACTCTTGCATGGCGTGATGTTGTTGCTGATACCGGTCGTCGTGGTGATGATGGTGATGAGGACAGTATGTGATGATAATGACTTATGATGGTAATTACAGTATTTATGATACCGATGACAACGGCGTTGGCGATGGTAATGATGTTGGTGGCGTTGATGATGTTGTTTAAGTTGATGATGATAATGAGTGTAGGACCAACTGTAGGGGCTTAATATATGTATGCAAAGGTAACAATTAAGCAAAACGAAGTGTGTTTGTGTGCATGCGTGCGTGCATGCGTGCGTGCGTGGGAGTGTCTGCGTACGTGTTTATGTGCATGTATATGTAGTATGCACATACACATTTACGCACTTACACCACACACACACACACACACACACACACACACACACACACACACACACACACACACACACACACACACACACACACACACACACACACACACACACATACACACACACACACACACACACACACACACACAATCACACGCACGCACGCACACACACATGCACGCACTCAGGTACACACACACGCACGGACGTACACACGTACAATACACACAAACACACACACACACACACGCACACGCACACACGCACACGCACACACACACACACACACAATCACACGCACACACACATGCACGCACATAGGTACATACACACGCACGCACGCACACACACACACACACACCAACAAGGAGCGCCCACGGATAGTACAAAAAGGTAAACAACATATTTATTGTAATAAATAGCACCTAAAACAAACACAGCGTGTGCGACTACCACGAGCCGCCCACTCAATTTCCCGGGTAAATCGTTGATGTACAATGTGGCCTTGGTATTACGAACCTTGATGAAGATATTGGATCTTGGAGAATAATATAAAATACAGCTGCCTTCATCATCTATTAATAAAGGAAACCGTATCATATTTATAGAATATAGCATACCCACAGAGAGCCGAGAGCTGGCCGACAGCGGCAAACTTATGGGATTTTTATTCGGCGGCTCGCCTA
>OZ023210.1:46874000-46906722 GCA_963995525.1 Escarpia spicata
CACTCCCAGTGTCTTCCTCAAGCAGGTTTTATGAAAGCTGACAGTCTGTTGTTATCTTGATTAGTCATCTGCTAGCATTTGAACCGTTGAGCAACACAGACACTGCTCAGGTAGATTCTTAGTTTATCGTTCGGGTGTACACTGAAAATAGTCATTGTAATGCTTTGACTTTGCAAATGCAGACCAGGTTTAATCCGATCGTGTTCAGATGTTCAATTGACCAGTTATAATTTCAGTTGTTTTCTTTCTTTTACGTGACCTGATGTTGCAGCACTGGTCCTTTCTTAATTTTGGCGAGTTTTCCTGTGATCAAAAGTGTGTTTCGATATTCTGGTGCTTCAATTGTGTTTTACAGTTTAACTGTGGCGATTCTAGTTTGTGTTGCATCTTTCATGACGTGTATAGTAAATCGTTCTAAGAACTTCTGCCAACAGAATCCAGGTATTATGAGCTTCAGTTTGACTGTTGCCTAAATGATGATCATCGCCAAACACCTGATCCTCTTCTAACGCAGACAACCGGTAATGATCTCTGCCATTTGCTGTTGACCATGTATATCAGGTTGACTTGGTTTGGATCTCGGGCTTTTAGGGAAATCCAAATCAATTAGTGGATGTATTTTTCGTGCAAACAATGTTATCTCTAGCTCTATGTAGTTCATGTCATACACATCATAGTGCATCTCACCTCATTCAATATGTCACATCTTTGGCGGTCCCTGATTCCTTCACTTCCAACACTACCGGATGTTGGTTTGCATTGAGGTCCAGTCAATCTATGTCCAAAAGAGGGTCAACCTCAAACAAATTGCAATAGTAATTATGACAGTGTTTTTAGTTAGTACTATATGTCTACATTACCAGAAAAAAGTCCACCGAAATCCATGTGGTGGAACATTGTCATTTTTTACGACAATGACAATTGGTCAAATGTCGCTGCCACTGACGTTTTGGATTACTGAAATATAGGGGTTATTTAGGCTGTGGTATATATTTTCTTTGCATATTTTATATATATATTGTAAACCGTTGGCAAAATAATGGATTAATCAACCCAGCGATATATAATAAGTATAAATTCGTTGAATATTAACGTGAACAATCGTTTGTAAACATAGTGAACCCCGGTTTTAGCCGCTATGGGGGAGTAGCGTTGTGGAGTGCAGTAGCACAGCAGTAAGACCTCCGGACTCTCGACTGAGAGGACGCGGGTTCGAATCCTGTGCGGCGGTGTCGATATGTATGCAAGTTCGTTTATTCTACATTGCTTCAGTTCACTCAGCTGTTTGAATGAATACCTGGCTATGGACAGTGGTGGATATATGTGTACGAATAGTCTTCGCGCATTAATTGCAGCGTGGCTAAATGCTTCCCAGAGAAGTCAAGATGGTGTTCGATTGAACAGGTCTGCCAGGGAGTAAAGTGTAAGTCGCTTTGAGCAGTCATGAGGACTGGATACTGCGCTATATAAGAACTTACCTTTACCTCTTTTTTTAGCGTTGCGATTTAACGACTGCCGCTGCGCTTATTGACGGCAGTGTGATACGCATAGGAGATGTTACGATTACTGCCTCAAGATATGTTCGTAACCTTGGTGTCGTTATGGATCGCCACCTCGATTTTAAGAAGCAAGTTTCAAGCATCGTCAGTGTGTGCTCATTTCACCTGCGCCATATTAACCAGATGAGTCGTTATCTCCCAGCAAGGAACGCCATTATTACATCACGGCTTGATTACTGCAATTCACTTCTATACGGCACGTCTGTCAACAACATCGCTCGACTGCAGAGAATGCACAACTCTAGCTGCTGCTAGGTTGATCCTACGCCGCCCACGGAGTGACAGCGCCATGCCTTTGTTGTGCATTCTTCACTGGTTGCCGGTAGCACACAGAATCGACTTTAAGCTATTAGTATTTACATATAAAGATGTGCATGGCGATGCCCCGAAATATTTATGCGTCCTTGTATGCCCATACAAACCAACAAGAGCCCTGCGCACTACCAACAATAACATGTTAACGGTCCTGCGGACTCATGTCAAAGCTGGGGACAGTTCGTTTGCGGTCGCCGCGGCGACTTTGTGGAACACTGCCTAATGACATTAAAATGTCTGACTGTCTCTCTACTTTCAAGGCACGCTTAAAGACTCATTTTTTAACTCTCGTTCATGTCCAGTGTGGCATAGGTTAGTCTCTGCATTGATTTGTTTTATATCTCTTATGTATTAATTAACTTATTTATATATTTATGTTATACCTACATGTACATTAGTTCAGTTAAATGAATTGGCAATGTGTTATTTCTACATAGAATTGTAGCTAAGATCATTATTTTAGTATATTTATTTAATTATTGTATTTATTTGTATTTTACTAATATTAATTTTATAAGAATTTCTTTTAGAAAATGCATGTTTATTAGCCATCATTATTACCTATATCTGGGTTCTACATGTTGTAAAGCGCCCCGAACAATTTATAATTGGATTTGGCGCTATATTAAATAAAATATGTTATAATTATTATTATTATTATTGATCGAATTAATCCATTTGCAATCAAATAAATGGATGCTCTAATGTTTTGGTGGGTTTTCTATCTCATGGGGTCCCTGAAGCAGTTCAGCTTGGTTGTCCTCGGAACAACCTCGGGCATTTTTTCAAATATGCAAATTAGGGCCTTCATTACTGAAATACCCATTTTCTTCAATAGCTTTGGAACTATGCATGATAATGTCACAAAAGTGGTGTCAAGACCAACATTTCCATGGTCAACATTTAAAATAAACACAAACGGCTGCATATTTGTCATTTCATAAAACTTTCAGATATCGGATGTGTTGAATCTTATTACATTATCTCCAATGCAATTTTAATCATATCTCCAATGACTTTGATTCGCATCTATTGTCTATGCCCCTATAATAATAATAGCACAAACAATTACAGAAAACACATAAATCTGTTGCACAACACAGGATAAATACTTATCAATCCGTATAGTTGACAATGGTTGCATGCATACAAGTGTCTATTCAAATTCTCAATATAGTGCGGAATTTTTTTTCTCACGAATGTCATCTACAGTGTTTCAGTCAGCAGAAAATATGAGGTGGTAATTTTTTTTTTTTTAAATGGCAGCCATTTTACAAAATAAATTTCACAATATCTTACCAAATATGTCACACATGTCTATATTAATGTGTAGAATTGTGATCAGCAATTTCAAATATGTTACACATGACCTTTGCTAACATTCATATATCCGCCATTTTAAAAAGATGGCGCCCATCAAAACCAATTATCGCAAAAGACCTACATCACCTAGAGCCGCAATGTTGATGCCAAAAGGTACATTATCAGTTGTGATGATTTCAAATATATTACATACGCATCGTCCCCAATTGTTACAACACCCATCGCCAGATGTACACACGCAATAGATGGTACATGACATATTATTGCCGTGGCAACTGCAACCGTCAGTGCTACATGCCTTGCTCTCTGCTTTGCATTCACAGCTTATTACATCAGTCAGACCTGGAGGATCCGCGGGTCCAATGTCAAAGCTGGGTAACGGTCCTTTGCCTCCCATATAAACTGCGTGACGTCCAAATGAGGAGGACCTTGCTGATCAGCCGCCTTCCACAGCATGCTCGGCAAGGTCCTCCTTCCCCAAAAGGAGGTGTTTTTTAGCCAACAGAGAAAACAAGCACATATTCATCAACTGACTGAGCAATGAGCTTGAGAAACCTTGGTGCTATTGTTTTCATACAGAGGACGCTAATGTAATGATCGTTAGCAGCACTGAACTCATCAGACAAAATCGACACTATCCTCATTGGTGAAGACACCGATTTGCTAGTGCTGTTGTATTACCACTTTCAATAGGAACTCTTTGGTGTATTGTTAATGCCAGAACCTAAGCAAAGCACAGCGCAACAAGTAAATAACGATCTGGTACATCAGAGCTCTCACAGAATATCTGGACCCAGCTGTGGGTTAAGGTATGATACCACAGCAACTTTGAATAATTGGTTACTGCAGGAAACCAGGCTATTGCGTGCTTCCAATGTGGGAACATTGGCAAAAACCTTGATGGTTTGCTGTACAAGCACTTAATTGAAAATGTAGCATCAAGCGCAGCTTACGCCCAGAGATAAATCTACCCCGTACGTCAACTGCTGCCCACTATCACAACCGCAGGATAAATTCTCAGAACCAACAGTGGAAAGGATCCAAGAAAACTCTCAAAGCCCCGGACTAGAGCTGGATTGTCAAATACAAGTAATGTATTCCAAAGATGACTGATCTCCCAGCAGCACGAGCCCGTATGCTGTCGGGCATCCGTTGTCTCTGGAGAGGCGGCGGCACGCAATCTCGTGGTTGCAGAGGCCCATCCTGGATTTGCATGCTCTGGAGCAGGTTGGGCAAAGGTTTACTTGGCCTGAAGGTGCCTGAGACGCAGGTTCTTTCCTCTGCCTACGTTTCTCCCCGTCTGCTTCTCTTCTGGAATGCTCAATGTCCTGGGCAGCTCTCATGGTAGTCTCTATGTAGTTGTTTCTGTCTGATGCTAGCTGTTCCCAACCTTTGTGGTCTTGCCAGGGTGAGTTGTCGTTTCAGCTGATCCTTCTAGTGCCTGTGGGCGGCCTTCTATTTCGATTGCCCTGACGAAGCTCACCATAAAATACAACTTATGGCATTCTGATATCATCCATGTGCGAGACGTGGCCTGCCCAGCCGAGCTGTCTGAGCATCAACATGGTTGCTCCAGAGGTTTGCCTTTTCCAGGACCTCTTTGTTGGAGACATAGTCCTGCCAATGCAATCCCATGATGGAACGTCAACATCGCTGGTGGAACCGTTCAAGCAGTTGTACTTGCTTTCTGTAGAGGAACCACGCCTCTGTCCCATTCAAAAGAGTAGTGACGAGTGACAACGACAGCCTTGTATACTTGTATCTTTGTTGACAAACGCAGCGAGTGATTGTACGTATACATTTCAGGGGTCAGCACACTGTCAGTTTTCCCATTGGCGACCATGTTAATGTTTTGTGTGATTATAAGAAAACGTGACCTATAAAGTTTCTTAAACTTCTCACCTGCTGTTATTATCATCTCATTGACATGCTGGTCGAGTTTAGTCAAAATCTAATATCTCTAGCTCTTGCAAAATGCCTGTATGTATGACACCCGTCAATATTTACAAATGGATGCAGGCAGTAATCCGGCTAAAGTGTCAACTAGCCAAATTGCTGCCAGATACCCTTCCGCTTAGTAAAATCAGCTAAAAAGACACAGTTTTACTGTCAACAGCTTCTACAATCACATCTAGAAATCTGACTACTCAAATGCACTTATGTCAGAGCAAGTGAATATTATAAAAATTTATTTCTCAAAAATATACTGCTCTTTTTTTCGGAGCCAGGAAGTCAAACAGTACCCTAACCCCTTCAGCAGGCGAACGAGTGAACCGTTGGCAAAGACAAACTACAATCCGGTGGGACGTAGATGCGGAAAGAACGGATTTTAGTGTACTTCTGTGTGTGCGTGGTGTGTCAAATGGCAACTAACATCTCCGTGGAAACTCTCAACGACAGCAGAGTTTGAAAGTGTCATGTACCAGTAAATAACACTACATGTTATGCAATAATAAGGATGCACGCACACACCTCACTGCAATTTGGGTAGCGTATGGTTTTGGTGAAGATAACTGATATTGGAATAAGTGTCTGAGTTAAAATATCAACCAAATACAAAGCATACTAACACATTCATGAAAACGGTGTTACTATTTAGAAACAGTAGCTAAGGATATAAACTGTGTTGAAATAAACTAGTTTATGACTATATATGTAAGTAAAATTCGATTGATCGCAAAGCTACTCCCAACGGCGGCTAAAATTCGGGTTTCAAGGGTTTAACAAATTATTTTCATGTTGTTACTAAATGGAATTAAACTTGATGTATATCGTTGTATTAATCTATTCATACCACTTCCAATGGTGTACAGAATATATAATTATCAGTTTAAATAAATTATTTCACTAGATGGTACTATGACAAAAGTGACCGGCAGCGACTTTCGACCACTTGTCATTATTGTCAGAAATTAAAATGTTCCACCACGTGCATTTCTGTGGACTTTTTATCTAATAATGCAGACATATAGTGCTAACTAAAAACGCCATAATGATTGCTATTACAATATGTTTGTGGCTAAACTATAGATTGACTGGACTAAGCCGAAAATCGGGGTACATGTAAATTGTGATAATTTGTGAATGTGTTTAGAATACGATTCTGACCTTAATATCCATTACAATGACACTTGCTATGTACCATTTCACAGCTTAATGCACTGCCTTTCCAATGATATACATAATCTTTATAAAAAAATTAGTTATACAACATGAATTACATGTATCCCCCTACATTTCAGTGAGACCTACGACTACTTGGCAATATGTAAAAATGACAATGTTCCATCAAGTGGATTTTAGTGGAGTTTTTTCTGGTAACATAAACATACAGTAGAATCTAAAAATGCCACAAAACTTACTATTGCAATTTGTTTGAGGTTGAACCATAGATTGACTGGACTACCCGTGATTATCAGAACGTCGTATGCATGCTTTTTCTCCTCTGCTTTCAGCATACTGTGGGTTACAGTGGTTCTCAAACAGGGTGTCACGACCCCCTGGGAGTCGTTTGGCAACTTAAGGGGGCTCGATCGTCTTATGATCTTGTGTAATTTATTTTTAAAATGTACAATTAATCGCATACAATTTACTACATGGGTAAGTAATGGTGGCGGCATCATTGATTGTCCTGTCTCGTTAGAAGTAGCAAGCAAAAAGAAACCCACACTATTTGGGATAGCTGATTGTACGTTTTGCCTTGACCATGATCAATCATGTTTTCGGGGAGAACATTTACCGAAAGACTTTGTGACATTTCTATTGTGAAGGATACTGTCAACCACAACAAGTGAAAACCTTTACGGATATCAAAGACAAGGTTACATAGGACGTAGAAAAGACTAATTGTTTAGCACCCAACTGCGTGAATCTAATAATATTCAGTCCTAATAATAACAGGTAAGGTTCGTCAGATGCATTCACCGTGGTGCTTTAAATGAAGAATTCCAAGTTTATTTTATGACATCGAGGTAAGAACCAAAGGCAAAGGTATGATAAAGAAATCTTCTGTATGTGAAAGCTACTCTCAATTCTCATTTGAACATGAAATGTTAGTATTCTGCAAGTCTATCGACTGTCCTAAGGCAGTGTTGCTGCAACCAAAGAGGAAATGTAGCTTTTCCAGTTTCACAAACAAAATGTATCTGCTCTCAACTTGGCCATAATATGATTGAGAATTACGACTAGCCTACCTCATGGCTAAGTTAGGCAGCTCAACTCTCTTAACTTTGAACTACAATGGAAAGCTTGATCATCGATTTTTAGAAATTCAAAACCATCATTCGTAAAATTGGAGGCGCGATATGTCTTTGGACTTGTGTCATGTTGGAAACACTATCGGAAATTGCGGAGGCATACGATGCCCCCGCTGCTCAAATAGAGCGTCTGGGACGCCAAACGATTCAGGCGCCATGGTGAAATTCTACACTGAAATTTTTACAGCCTTGCTTGACAACGATTGAAGCTACCTACCCGTACTTGTGTGATCTGGATTACCGTCACATTTTGAAACAGGTTGGAGGTAGTGCATGATTTTCGATACGCTCTCGATGTACATACAAACCCAGATTAAAGAGGCTTGTCAATGCTATGAAGTATAACCCCTTTAATTGAACTTATATTATAACACCTTATAATTATATATGTGTGCACCTGCTATTAATTATACTTCAAATAAAAGTGTATCCTCTCCAATCACAGCTTTTAAAATACGTAGTAATTATTTTGGAATGATTAGGGTGGTGGTCGTTTTGGACAAATGATGTGAACAAGAAAGGGGTAATGACGCATAAACGTTTGAGAACCACTGCTGTAGAAGGACTCGTTTTACTCCGGTTCAGCATCATTGGTTCCAATCCTTAAATAACGATTTTGTTAATACACAACTAGAAGTATTCGAAACTCACAACGACGAAAACTATCAAATCCTGTTTGAATAAATCCTTCCACGAGTAAAGCACTCCTACAGGCTTGGCTCGCAATGTTGATGAAGCACACACGCTCACCACCACAGCGAGGTAATGATTTCCCGGAGAGTACAAATAACTCGGCAATTTGAGTTGGCGTTGAAGTGATTGCAAAAAGACAGGGATGTCTACGAAGCACAGGCGCTGTCTGCTGAGCCAACAGACTGTTTCACCTTTTTGTCTCTCTGGCAAAAAAAACAGTATGCTTCAATGACCCAGTTTTGTTACATTGCAAGAACGTGATGGCGCAGCGGTTCGTGCGCATGAATAGCATTTTAAATGACATGGAAGAAGACGACCACCAAAGGGAACAGGCGAACTAGTTGCTAATGGCATGTGGACAAGGAATCTGTTGGCTGATCGGGACCATTGTATGACCATGCGGATCCGCATCGAATATAAGAATAGCAATAAAACCACGAGCACAAAATAACAAGGAATGAGAGTTTAAGACAATGATAATCAGAAAACCAACTGACATGCAATTACAAAAGTGACGCTACCTGTAGATGAGACGATACTCACCCTCCACTCGTTTTGTCTTATATAAAATTACACACTGTCAGCTAGTCGCAAAAACTAATATTATTAAATGGTATGGGTAACACGGAAAGAGTAACCCGACGTAAAGAAGAACGCGTCCGCCTTACCTGTCGCCAACGCATTGTGACGTAACGCAACATCCGAAGTGCTAGAGCGAGAACGTCATTTCCGTCTATGACTAAATAAATGGCACTCCATTAAAATGTTATCTCCAGATACAAGAAACAATATATATAAGTTTCAGGATTACTTACAGACGACAATACGAGTCATATATCTTCTGATAGTGGAGGTAAAACGGGGAAGTATCACATATTTGAAAACGGAAATACAAGGCGGAAGAGAAAGTTATACCCCACAGATCGCACGATAGTGTAGTGGTTAGCACATCCGCCTGACATGCCGGCGTCCCGAGTTCAATACTGGACGGGGCAGTATGGTATATTTGGTTAAAAACCTGGCTCTCAACATTGGGGACTGTGTATCCCTCGTGACTCGGAGATCACGTTAATATCGGTCCCGTCTCAATTTGAGACGTAAAAGAACCACTGAGGACGACAAGCACGCTGGCAGTGACCACCCTCAGTGCCAGCATAGAAAAGTCGGCTTGGCGATAATGTTCTGAAAAAGGCTGACTATTTGAATGAGACCATAATATCTACAGACTAGTCAGATAATAGAACGTTGCCGAGTGCTGGAAACAACTTGAACTAGAACTATAATTAGAACGTCACTGAAACTGAGCAGGCAATCAGTACATGTTTGTCACGTAGTTGTCTAGAAAGCGTTGACTGTGTTGCTACAACGGAACGACGTTGTCTGTTCGGCAAGTGCCAGACTATGCTGCTTCAAGAGGAAGCATCCTGGTCATAATACTCCGTGTGGAAAAGTCGCTGACGAGGTTGTATGTATGGTCACGTGTCACCTCCACGACGGTAAGTTAGCACGAGACATGCATGCATGCATACACACAACACACATGCTTACTTACATACATACATACATACATACATAGACATGCACACACTCACACACACAAACACACACACACACACATATATATACGTACATACGTACATACGTACATATGTACATACACATCAGCGGATCCTGGAGGTTTTTGGAGGGCCTGGAGATGGTCTTTTGGCGAGCTTCGGGAGACGGTGCGATTGGAGGTTTTTGAACCCCCACTGGACTACTCTCTCTGGATCCGCCCCTGCACACATGCATACATGCGGACAGAGAGAGAGACAGCTACATACGGTGACAGACGGACACAGACACATAGTAAAATGGGGAGAGAATGAGGGAAGGTGGAGGGTAGGGGGAGGGAGTAAGGGAGAAGGAGCTGCAAAGAGATTGCGTGCGTGCGTGCGTGCGTATGTCGGCGGTCATAAAATGTTGCCATCTCGGGAACGCAACTTTATTGACATCTAGCTGTAATCCACAACGAGAAGAAACCCTGTGATTGCACTCGATGGAAATGACCACTGTCGTAATTAACTGTGTCGCTGTTCCTGCGGTAATGACGCGGCCTGTCGTGCAAGACAAAATGCAACATATCAGATGGACTGACCCACGGCAGGGTTCGCAGTGCAGTCTATGGACATTTGTACAACAAAAGCAAACAAACATGCCTGGGACGATGACTGTAATCTAGTTGAAATTAATTAAAGAGAGTTCGTTCTCTTACATATAATATGCCTTATTTATGACCTAACAGCGGTATTAATCGTACTGTTTATTTTGAATGAAGTGTCAAATTTGATTGCATAACTATATATTGCGTGAGTGTGTGTGTGTGTGTGTGTGTGTGTGTGTGTGTGTGTGTGTGTGTGTGTGTGTGTGTGTGTGTGTGTGTGTGTGTGTGTGTGTGTGTGTGTGTGTGTGTGTGTGTGTGTGTGTGTGTGTGTGTGTGTTTGTGTGTATGTGTGCACGTGTCTGTGTGTGCGTGCGTGTGTGTGTGAGTGCGTGTGTGCATGTGCGTATGTGTGTGTCTGTGTGTGCGTGCGTGCGTGCGTGCGTGCGTGCGTGTGTGCGTTCGTGTGTGTGTGTGTTTGTGTGTTGCGCGCGTGCTCGTTTGCGTACAAGGACGGACGGACGGCGGTCGAACGGACGGACTAACGGGCGAAGGGGAATGGAATGTTGATGGATTGAATGGGTGAATGCACCAGTGATTCATTGGATTGGTAAACAGGATATAAACATGCATATTAATACACGGTGTAATGATATTTTTTGTGTTCGTCGTCTAATAAATGAAGTTTGGTTTTTATACTATGTCGGTATAAATATGATCTTATTGAATGTAAAAACAGGCAAACATATTATCACACAGTAATTGCCTTCTCTAAATATTGATTTAGTGCTGTGAAGAGACCAATCAAACTAATTAATTCCAGAACGGTTTTTGCAATGGTACTTATTTCATCTTTCAGTAGACGTTTAGGTACTTTAAGGCGTATTTGCAGAGCATTCTGACGTTTCGGAAACAACATTTCAGTCGAACAATTCATACTTTATTTTGCTATTGTAAATAATACGTTTTTTGTTTGTCTCGTCGACGTAGCAACAGACGTCAACGAAGTTGTATATGCGCTTCGTTGTAGACCCATAGTTTTCATCGTAATCGCAGACAGTTGTTGACAACCTAATCGCACACGTTGTTGTCAACGTGGTCATCGACGTTGTCGTCAACATAATCGTACTTGTTGTTATCATCGTCATCGTAGGCTCGATGTTGTCAACATAATCTCAGATGGCGTTTTCAATGTAATCGTAGACGTTGTTATCAACGTAATCGTAGACACTGTTATCTGCGTAATCGTGCACGTATTTGTCAGCGTAATCGTAGACTATTCCTATACAAATATCCATCACTGTCATTCCTACAGCCGAGTACACTGAAGCAACGTGCCCACGGTTCGAAACCTGCCCAAGGTTCGAAAAGGCAGCAAGAGGATTCGAACTCGACGCACTAATCACTACGCCACCGCGTTCCACAATTGATCCTGTCTGTTTAGAACTTAAGAGATTCACACAAATACACCTGTATGCTTCAATTAGCTGCTTTAAGGCAATAGCGACGAAATGACGACATATAAAACGATTCCATTAAAAAAAATCGGGATGTTCGACTCGGCCGTGAAATACTGCTCTGCAAAGTCGCGCGCGCGCGCTTGTATGTGTGCGAGTGTGCGTACTTGCGTATGTGCGGGTGTGTATGTTAAGATTTTTGCGGAAGCTATATATAACTATACATTTTCTGCATCTTGATAGTTAAGATTTTCCATGCGCAGGGTGGAATTTGGAATGCGTTAAAAAATGACGTCTCTTCCGATGGAAGGTCAAGGCCAAAGGTCAAGGGTCGAAGGTCAAGTAGCGCCCCTGGTGGATAAGTGATGAACTATTTAAGTAGGTCAATAAGCGCCCCTGGTGGAAATAAGGTGAACTAGAAAAATAGGTCAACCAGCGTCTTTTGATTAAACGATGAACTATATAACTAGGTCGGTGACGTCATGAAAATGTTTTTTTCATACTTGTTGGGTCATCGATGCGTCCGTTGTCGCTGATAACGCTGACCTCGATTCGGCCCACCTTAGCAATTGTGCTAAATAGAACACCCCGGCTGTTCGCGACTGGTGCCAGTCTAACTGGCCTTCGTACGGGGAGCCTAATGCCGTCTCGTTCGTGGCCCTAGTCTTCAACTGGAGGGGTGTTATGGCGCCGAAGACCGTCAACATGGGTCTCAATTTTTGTATTGCTAAAAGCAGATTGAAGGTATACGCCGTTGGTGTGGTAGAGTGGGGCTGGTACATCTTTAGAGCCTTTCATAAAATTACAGAGAGGTCGTGCTAAGTACAAGAGGTAAAGAGAGATCACAGAGTAGACGCTGCGTCGGTCGACCTGTCTGAATGGTTCATATAGAACGCCTCATATACGCGTTCGCAGTATATTAATCAGAAACCTCCTTCCGACTAGATTATTATCGCACTATTGTTTAGTTGTGTTACTCGTTTATATTAATTTGACAACACGTGTTTTAGTTTGATTATATCGGAAGTTGAGTGAATAATTTTTGTTTGTTTGTTTTGTTTTTTAGCGTTTAAATTCGTTACCCATATGTGGTGAATATTAAAACATGTCGATGACGTCGTGAAATATACCATTACGCATTCGTACTGATGGTTGTTTCCCACGGCGGGAACGACGATGGTGAAAAAACGCCGCGAGGACATTGCATCGGTTGTTTTTAGCTTCTTAGCCGGGAGAACAATTTTAAACAGAAGAACGCACGTCGTTACAATAAAAATGGCCATTGAGTGCCTAGGGTGGGTAGCTTATCAGAAGAAAAAGTTAATAAAACATCAATTTATAAATTACCGAGGTAGCTTCTTAGAATTTTTGCGTTTCAGTACGGTAGCCTTGTAAAGGTTGTCTAACCTTAACGTGTGAGCGTCGTAAATTCTTGCCAGTTTAGTCCATCACCGAGGTAACGTCTTAATAGTTTACCGTTTCAACGTGTTAACGGTGTAACATGTTCCTATTTTGGTGCAACAGTGTGGTAACAACACAGCATTTTAGCGTTTCACCGCGGTAGGCTTGTAACGTTTTCATACTTTAATGCGTCAACGCTGTAACTTCTTAACATTTTAGCATATCAGCATGTTAGCGGGGTAAACTGTTCAAATATCAGTTCATCAGCGTGGCAACATTACAACATTTTAGCGTTTCAGCGCGGAAGCCTTGTAACATTTTTATACTTTAATGCGCCAATGCGGTAACTTAGTAACATTTATTGTTTTAATGCGTCAGTGTTGTAGCATTTTAATATTTTAGTACACGCGTGAAATAATTTCTTATACTTTTTATCGTTTCATCGATTTAGAGTGATAACGTTTTCTTAACATTTTACCGCCTGACATACGTATTTTTGATTGGTTATCTGGTGCCACGAACACATGATTCTCCGAAATTGTATATAAGAACATAGCGACGAGTTGATCGTCATTCATACCACGGCTAACATCATGATGAAGACACCCTACTATTAACAGACTTTCAGTCTTTGTTCACATACCTCCAAAAAAACATCGTTTCATTCCTAGTTCCTCTATTATCCTGTATAGGTTTACAGTTAGAAATTGAGTAATTTCACGTAACGCCTATATTTGTAACTAATTTCACGTATTAATGTCCTCTGGTACGCACGGCGATAGTCATGTGTCAATCAGAGTTCCCTCAAAAGGTATCTTTAACATTTAGAAATTGACTAATGGCCCCTGAACGGTCATTGTTGTAAATAATTTCACTTATTAGCACCCACACTCCTTCCAAGTGTACATGACGCAAGCCAAGTTATAACTAAGTCCGTGTATTATTGCGCATATACCTCTCAAACACACATGGCGGCAACCATGTTTCAGTCCTAGTTTCCTTGAAACTATCCTATTGTATACATTTTACAGCTAGAAATTGATCAAAACTCCTCTAACGATCGAAGTTGTAACTAACTTAACGTAGTATCACCCATATATCGGTCAAACATACACAGTCCTACTACCCCTTGGAGATATACTAACATATAAATTTGCACCTAAATATTCCTTCCATGTACATATGTCGTCAGCCATTGTTCAGGCCTAGATCACGTGTACTATTAATAGAATACGTGGATTACTGCTCGCTCGCGTGTCATTAATACATCGTGAGGACAACTGCTCGAGTTGGTGCCCGGAGAAGTCTGAACGTGTTGTGTTTATAACTCTAATTGGTTAGCCCTGATCTTAGGTTCATTGCCCATGTGAAATGTGACATCACTTCGGCGACAGTGTCTCCTAGCGGGTAATCCATGTGTAAAGTGAAATCTTCCGGTGGGCATAATTACCGTTATTTCCACTTATTTTTTTGTAGTTTAGAGACTTTAGGTAACTTCAGTTTAAGTTTAGGTAACTTTGTAACATATTTAACGTTTCAGCGCTGTAGAGTAGTTGCCTTTTCGTATGTTAGTAAATCACCAAGATAACTTCGTAATATTGATAACGTTTCAGCGCGGTAGAGTGATAATATCTTTGTAATTTAGTACATTACCAACGTAACTTCTTAACATTTTAGGGTTTCAGCGCGGTAGACTTGTAGCATTTTCATAGATTAATGCGTCAACGCAGTAACTTCGTATTTCAGTAATTTAGTGATCACCGAGGTAATTTCTTAACATTTTAGCGTTTCAGCGCGGTAACCTTGTAACATTTCCATAGTTCAAGGCGCCAACGTGGTATCTTCGTCACATTTTTAGCGTTTCAGCGCGGTAGAGTGGGAGTATTTTAGTAATTCAGTGCACCACCTAGGTAACTTCTTAACATTGTAGCGTTTCTGCTTTTGATATTTTAGTGCGTCAACGTTGTAACTTCGTATTTAGTAATTTACTGCATCACCGAAGATTTTCTTAACATTTTAACGCATCAGCGCTGTAGAGTGGTAGTAATTTAGTAATTTAGTGCATCATCTAGGTAATTAAAATTTTAGCGTAACAGCGCGGTAACATTGTATCATTTTCGTATTTTAGTACGTAAACGTGGTAGCTTCGTAACATATTTAACATTTCATCGCGTTATAGTGGTATTTTCGAATTATATTACATTTCCAATGTATCTTCCTAACATTTAACGTTTCAGCGCGGTAGACTTTTAACATTTCCATAGCATAGTATATAGTGTGTAAGGAATAAGGTATAATGTATAATACATAACGTATAGCGTACATTGGTTAAGGTATAATGTATAATACATAACGTATAGCGTACATTGGTTAAGGTATAATGTATACGGTCTATATGTTTGACTTGATGTTTTACCTTGTATATCTGCTGAACGGTTTATGTTTCTACATGTTTGTCTTTTGAACGTGTCGATTTTGCTTTTTTGATTGGTGTTTCGTCTTGTATGTCGGTTGTTTCGTGTTTCATGTCTATTGAACGTTAGATTTTATGGATGTTTTTTCTTTTGAAAGTGCTGATTTTGGAGCCGTTGTGCATACATTTTAAAGTCCTACCCATCATTCATGTCATATTTTTACCTATTTACCTACCAAGAAGCGCCACCTAGTGAATTTATGTGTCAGTTTGGGGGCGACCAGTTCGGATAAGTAAATTTCAAAAATGCTATGATCGGAAAACGACTATGTCTAAAACATCTAAAGAAAATCACGTGACAGACATTCATTCCAAGAGGCAGCCATCTGTTCGTGGTTCGCGTCTAGTGGGACAGTCATGATATTCGGTAAGGGGCCATTAGTCAATTTCTAAATGTTAAATATACCTTCCGAGGGAACTATGATTGACACGTGGCTATCGCCATGCGTATTAGAGGATATTAATACGTGAGATTAGTTACAAATGTAGGCGTTAATTTCTAACTGTAAACATATACAGCATAATACATTCAACGGGAACTATGAATGAAAGGTGGCTGCAACGATGGCTTTTTGGAGGTATGTGAACAAAGGCTGAAAGTCTGTTATCGTTGTATACAACATATTGATATTTTACTAAATGCTCTTGATGGCACATATAATATAATATGTGCGCCAACTCTGATGTCAGGGCAACTTTACGAAACTGCGTGTGTCATTACAAGTGAGTCGCGTCCATACTCTACGCAAATGACCAAAGGGACGAGCGTGCACGGTACTTATACTAGGAAAAATGACACCAGATAAGGTTTGCACATTTTATTTGTGTATAATAACAACACGACAAACACAGTCCGTTAGTTACATATCACCCTCCATTACTGCAAGCACCCTTTCCTTTACACTGTTTCACCACTCCTCTGAAACAGGATCTCGCAACCAACTCTCGATACTACACAACTGTCTGTTCGGACGTTACGTCGGATAGTTTAACACCTGCCTCTACTAAAACAGCCAACCAGTCTTTAATAACTGCGGTTGAATTCACGTCCTCGACGGCCTCCTCAGAGTGCATGTAAATTAGAATATCGTCTGGTGACAGACAATCACGGTGAAATTGACTAGGATCGTCTATCTCGCAACCGGGACAGCGTAGTGTTGACAGCTAAACGATGCTACGTGTTATGTGAGGTGCTAACGTCTTCTTTATTTCGATCACATCATAGCAAAGTCTTTTGCGTCGGAGAATAATAGCAGGAGAAGAGGCGTCGGTGCCGGCGGCGGCGGCCGCGGTGGTGGAAATGAGTGATTCCGGTTGAAACATAACGTGGAGAATTTAGACGATTTCTAGACGTATGACGTTGTAGGTCGTGTAGGAGCCGCGTTGGGTTTTTTTAATCGTGAGGGATACGCGGGTTCCCGTCAATGAGTCCAATTTACTGCCCTGGTTGGTCTCGTGAATTCGACATACATGCGCTTCTTGCAGAAACGACAACCTATGTAGAACGAGACATTTTGTCGTACTTTGTCAATAACGAGACCTTTCACAATAACCAGATCGGTGCCTAAATGATGCTATAGTGTCGCGACATTGACGACCTCTGGTAGTGAGTAAACGGTAAGAAAGTTGTACAAGTCTACCATGTTGAAACGCAAAAAAATGTAAGAAGCTACCTCGGTAATGTACTAAAATGTCACGAAGTTATGACACTCACGCGTTAAAGGTGCTCAATCACTTCGTTTGCCCATCGCCAATCCGGTTCTTTTATGTCCAGATGTGTAATGTGTGAATTGTTTAACTAGTGCGCACAGTCGGTTTAATAAAAAAAAATGCGTACTTGATTTTTAATCGTCAAAAAAAGATTTGTCGTTACAGCGGGTATCGCTGGCGAAAGCCAATTGCACTGTCTGCCTACTGCGCCACTTCGGTCATGTGGTTTACGCGAGATCGGCATCCCAGGCATTCGAAAACAATAACAACACACACGTGCTTTAACGTATCAAGATGAAGATTATAATTCCAAAGTGGTTGTACGAAGGTACGTATTACACTATCGCAGTTAGCAACAAGAACGCGTAGCCGTGTATTAATTCAACGAGAATTGCAACTTGCGAATGTCTACACTCGACTCGAGCCTGTCGAGGCCGACTTTAAGACAGAAAAGTCAAAGTCTAAGTGACCAAGTAAAACAGTCACCATATCAGCCAGAGATTCAGTCAGAGAGTGACAACAAGCATACTATTTCATATGTTTTGTATTTGGTTACGCAGGATGTTGTTAATAAGCTGTTATTCCGACAATACATATTTAGAGTAGATGACGTGAGGGTGCGAAATGACAAGTAACATTGCTTTGGCAGCAGGCCCCTGCTGTTCGTGCGAGTAACTTAGTCAGGGAGCATCAGTAATTTCGTGCAACAGAACGTCAAACACGGGAGTATTATGTTGGTGATTGTAATTATAAAAAAAAATTTGAGACTCATATGTTTGATACTATTACTGCAGAATATTGTTGACTTGCATTGTATTTTATGCAAAATAATTTAGGTTTTTATATGACAAGCATGATGGTGATGATTTTATTCAATATACAAATTTAAACGTGTAAATACATGAAATATCAATACATCTAGAGTACACCATATATAAGGATTACACAAGAAAATGCACACACTTGTCTCCATTGTGGTCCTAGATGCCTGGCTATAGCGTATGTAATGTATTAATTGGTATCCTGTGATACCTTTCAACTGACATATGCCGGCTATTCTTATGTATTTACCAATATATGTATATATTCTCACCCAATTCACGCAATATATGAATACATAATAATATATGTAACTTGAATGATGATATTGCTAGAGACCACACTGCAACCCATGAATGAGAATGAGAGGAGGGGCTAGAGGCGGTCACCCGGGCCAGGCAGACACAGGGATGATACATAGTCTGCGGCAGGCCCACATTTGATCAAGCCAGGTAATTTCAAATTTATAACAATCAACCACGTATAAGTTATCAGCAAATTTTAATGTGCTCATTCAAATATACCACATTTGTTTTCATACACATTTTAATAATAACATATTGGGCATAGAAAACTAGATTGACTTCTGCACTTTTATATTATACCCACAAGTGTATCAACACAGACATATTAATACACCTTTAAACAGTATTTAGCATATGGCGATGACTCTGAAATAAGTTTATAAAATAAATTAGTCATTCTTGAAGAAGGTAGACATACGTATTATGAACCTTTGACGAGGAAAATATATTGTTAGCATCACAACACCTCATTCTGTCATTTCTAACATTCACCTTGACCATTCAACCTCAGGTTTAAAATGTCAAACATGAATATGTATAATAGTTACACATGGCAGACACTGACATGAATTTGTATACTGAAAACAAAACAAAACATATAAATGTGCTTTACTGATGCTTTAGTGATTAGCAGAATTCAAATCAGTCTATAATATTGACTAAAATCAGGCGTCACTGTAACGAAATTGAACAGTTCTAAATTCATGTAATGACAATGAACACCTAGTAAAGAAAAATGTCTGCATGCTGTATCAAGCCACCCTTCCGCGGAACAACCCTGGTAAACACTGACTGTTCCTAAGATATCAACATGTATAGATGCAGCTGTAGTAGAACATTTCTTGCTGCCTTTTTTCTTGTGAAATGCTGCAGGTCATACATGAAACATTATTATATACCGATTATGACAATGAACACATCATAATTATTTACTCCCAACACTACTATGATGCCTGTTTTTGTTTACTGAATATATGTTTTTTTTACAGGAGATTGAACTAGTGTGCTTAGTACCACTATCTCTCCAAGTTAATATGGCATACTGGGCAGTTGTATTTGTCCAGGATCTCGGACAAGATTCTACAGCCATGCAACATAATAACAGTTTGTCATACGAATGTCCACTGAGTGATCCCAATTGTGTCGTGTTGAATCTGTGACAGATTCCCCAGTGCTGATGGGGTGTACACTGGCTTCCAAGTCAGTCAGTTAGCTTGACTGATTGGAAACCAATGTAGTCTGCAGGTTGCTCGACATAAGAATGTGGTGACGCTTGACTAGCTCTGCAGTTGGTGATGGAACGATGGGTGCCAGGGTCTGCAGATATGGCAACAACTTTCGATGCTGTCAGACAGGTTCAGTGTCGAGCATTCTTCGGTGAACTGCATCGGTTTAGATATCGATGACATCACTGTATGTTTTCGCTGTCTTTGATGGTACTGCATACCAGCTTCCTGACTTTTTGCTGTACATCTGCAACTACCTATACCGGAGACAAAGTGACAATTAGGATGGCTCTGACATGTATGATATTTTTATATGTGATGACACATTTATCAAAAGTCAATAATACAAGGTATTTGTATTAAATTCAACTATAACTTTTAGCAGTGTTCATGAAAAAATACATTAATTATCCAGAATTGTTACAATGGTAGGGTTTCATTGTCTTTGTGTTGCTGATAGTCAGTGGCAGCCAGCTGAGTTCTTGCAACATACACCAGGCACAAGTTTATGATGAAGTAATAGTATTGAAAGCCTTTTCAAATTTTTCAACAACAATCTGTTGACTGACAGCAGCATTTAACTTGTTTAAATTATCTATGTATCACGAGGACTGTTATATGTTTTTCATGCCATGTATAATTTTTCTAAATTATTCTTTTTTATCACTGTTTTATATTTTCACAAATAGTTTACATTAATTTTCATTTTGCATGATAATTAAACAACACTTGAGTAAGTTTAGTTCTGATATGGTGTAGTATCCAGTCCTCAGGATTACTCAAAGCGCTTTAAACTTTACTCCCTGGCAGACCTGTTAAATTGAAAACACCATCTTGACTTATGTGGAAGAATTCAGCCACACTGAAATTAATATGCAAAGATTATTCGTATAAAAATATCCACCGTCTGTAGCCGGTACTCTTCATACAGCTGAGTAAACTGCAGAAATGTAGCATGTAGCGATTGTGCATGTAATTCTCAGTCACATGGCGATGACCCTGTATAGTCTAGCCACTATTTTTTGCGAGTTGTAAACAAACCAAGCATTGCACAAACTACAACAGTTTTGAATTTTATATCCTACTGATGTTTTTTTAACAAAAAATCATAATGTAGTTATTTTTATTTGATATGTACTTATTAAATTTGTTCAACTAAACAACTTCCTAAGTAATTTATTCTCATTGGTTTACATTTTATGGGCATTAAATATTAAAATTTGTTGTTAAATACACATAATTGTTTAGTCACTAATTTTGTGAGTTGTAAACATACAACTAGATTTGATATCACATGTACTAGTGTTGTTTTTTGTAACAAAGAATTGTGATAAAAGTAACTGTTTGTTTTGTTATATGTACCTGACATTTTTTCAACCTCTTCCTAATTTTTGTTTCTATCGTTGCTTTGCATTTTATGCATATGTGATATTAAAAATTATTACATTATACACATCAAGTGCAATGACCTGTAGTTGTATTGTGCTTTTCATAATTTTGTAGTCATGATCTCATCAAATAGTTTCAATAAAATGTTTTTAATTTACATTGTCTTTACTTTCATTCACATGTATTTCTAACAACAATATGCAATTTAACGAGGACACCCATTACTGCAAAATCTTAATGCAGACAACCAAAACTATCACATACAGGGGTGGATCCAGAAATCGAGTCTGGAAGGCACAAAAACCTCCACCGGCGGCCGAACCAAATGGTGTAGTCTAAATGTTGTCGCTACCGAGCCGCTGTAACTTCAGCCGCTCGGCTGGAGTGGTGATATTGGAAGATGGGGGGGGGGGGGGGGGGGTGCTGTTGAAACATTTTCAAAGATGGTATAACTGTACCCAAATAAGATTGGTCAGAATAAAACATAATTGTAGAAATAACCAAACACATATGTTTGCATATCTTCCAAATGTTAGGCTATGATTTATGTATATATATCACGTTTGCATACCAGCAGCAATTAATACTTACGTTTACTTACTGTCCTGAGCTGCATCCAGCCTCAGCAAGTGACTGGACACCCGACAGTGAGCTGCCTTTGCTATGACCACCGATGCTCGATAGAGCCACCACAGATCTTGTCATATGTGATGGCTGCAGTGGTGTTGTGGTAGTTCACGCCTTTGTGTTGAAGCTGTCAAACAAAGTCATGAATTGGAATATGGAATGAGTCAGATTATTTGTGAAGGTGAACATGGTTTGACAGCACTACTACACGTAAATACATATATATATAATATTATATAATATTATATATGTTTGTAGATGTAAATATATATGTGTGTGTACATGTGGTGTGTAACTTGTAAACGTTTTAATTTCATTAATAGGTAAACAATATTTTGCACGATAATTTGCCCAGCACTCGAGTGTGAAAAGGTCATTTGCCCAGTTGTAAAAAAATTACAATAAATGATATGAGAGTGGCAAAGTTATTATTGTATATATTGTAAAATTGTAGTATATAACAAACAAATAGACAATTTACAAGTGTCGTAGGCAACAAGGTGAAACAATTTGGATTGTGCACCATCCAATTGCCAGTATATTTAACTACCTGTAAGTGCAGGTAGAACATAGGTGGGCTGGAAATAAAGTCACAAAGTAATTTTATTCAAAAAATATAACAAGTTTTGCAATTTTTCACTGATAGTACTAGTGACATTATATCATATGTCTTATTAAGAGTCTCGCCAACCTTACGTATTATTAAAATAATTCCACACATTGTATGTTTAAACGGGTCAAATTAAGTTATTTTAATTTCTGAACACACACACACACACATACACACACACACACTAAAATGTACATTCAAAGATACAAATCAGTAACTGAACATAAGTATATTGTGCTGTGCAAGCCAGCAGGTGATTATAGAGATAAAATGTCATGTGACGTAACATTAACATTGAAGCAGTTGCAGCCTTTAGCAGATCTGTGTGCCAGCATAAGCATAATTATTATGAAATGACAATCACTGAGGCTTGGCTATATTGTGTCACGTATATTGCATTGTACAGTGTATATACACATTTGTGTTTGCAATACAAACATTCCAAATGAAATAAAAAGAAAATTCAGTTGAAAAAATGAACTACAAATGAAATGTGCTATGTAGTTGACAGTTTGATAACCACCCTATCATACAAAGATGGAATAATTGTACACACATTAGACTGGTCAAACCAGAACATAACAGTACATTAATACCATTACTTAAACTGACATTGGTTGTAATGGTTCAGAGCTGCACCCAGCCTCGGGAAGAGACTGAATACCTGACAGTGAGCTGTTTTTACTGCGACCACTGATACTCGATAGAGCCAATGCAGCGGTTGTTGTCTGTGGTGGCTGGATTGGTGTGGACGTCATTTGCATATATTTGTGGTGAAACTGAAGTGAAGGCATAAGTGGAATGGCCAAAATTGGTTAAATTTGTAATTTTTAGTAGTACTACTACCCCTCAAAATGGACAGCGTAGTATAACACATCAATATAATATCCAGGCTATTTAAATAACTTTCAGAAATAATAAAATAAATTGTCCTCCTATGTTCAAGCACCCGGTCTACTTGTTTTCTTGCTCCCTATCAAACTAAGGTTAGCATAGTAGAGGTCAAGAAGATCTCTATCAATGTGTATACATATTCCACACTTTTCAGAGATGTAACTTATATACTTTTCTTTATATACATACTTCTATACATATTACATGCAGTTTTGGGCGTTTACCCCCTGGTAACATATGTACTGTAGGCTATTACAGTCACAATATACATATAAATGTTTAGCATTCTCTACAGAAATCATAAATTATTACTACTCTTTAAATTTACATAATACAAGATTATTAAATTTATATTTGATTACAATCAGCATTCAATGTATTACATCACACATGGAAAAACAGTAAAGAAGTGTTATTTTTAAAGTGCACAGTACAAGCAGCCAGTGACTCAAGTCAAGACATCCCAAAAAGCAGGCAATTATTTTAGGCATTCGATTATTTTATTAGTCTCAAATGAAGTTCATCTACCATTCAGTGTGTGCTTCGCATGAGACTGATACTTCGCACATAGTTAACTATTGGTATAATTTAACATGTCAATCAATATAAAGTCATAATATCTACAATAATGTATATTCACGTGCGATGGAACGTCGCAGAACGTCGATCGAAGATGGCATTAAGATGGCGGACGATGACGGCTATGTTTTGGCTGTTCCATCTATTGAACAAACAGTCGTGTGTGTGGTGTGCTTGTTGATAAATTCAATATTACTAACCTGTCCAGAAGAACTTGGCGAATGCTGCATCACTTTTCACGCCAGCCGTTTCTTTCGTTCGGTTTCACAAATCCATAACCTTTCCAATATACACCATTGTTCGCGGATACTCTCTTTGTCTTTCCGTTCTCACCCTCTTTTTAGTCGAGTCGGTCGGGCGTTCCTTCGTCGCAGATAAAATTATCGAGCTATCACTTGTATGAAAAATGGATGGCGACTCGTAAATACGCAATGTTGACTGAATCCAGGCACCGAAAGGTGGGGTCAAAGGCCGATGTCGCCGCATATTCCCGTTCACGTGACTATTACACGAGAAGTCTATCTCAGACAACATCCAAGTTCAGATATGTGTCTTGATATTCCGTTAGGACTAACCGAAAATCATTTTATTGTTTGTCTGTTAATTTCACTAAAAAGAAGTAAAGCATACGTACAAATGAACCAGTATATAAATAATGAATACTTGATACGTTTACGTTTCGTGAAATTAGTCTGACACGTGAGGAGCACAAAAATCGAAATGATTGAGCACCTTTAAGGTAAAACAACTTTTACAAGGCTACCATACTGAAACGCAATCTTTTAAGAAGTTACCATGGTAATGTACTAAAATATTAAACAATTACCAAGCTCACGTGCTCAAATACGAAAATGTTACAAGCCTACCGTACTAAAACGCAAACAAATCTAAGAAGCGGTAACCTCGGTAATGTATAAATTGATGTTTTATTAACCTTTTCTTCTCGAGAGCTACCCACTCTAGCCATTCAAGAGCCATTTTACCGTAACAACGTTTAAAATTGTTCTCCATAACAATGTATAACGACCGGTGCAATGTCCTCGCGGCGTTTTTTCTCATGACTGGATAGTTCGTCATCTTGCCGCCGTGGGAAACTACCATAAATATGCGTGCATAATGGTATATTTCACGACGTCATCGACCTGTTTTAATAATTCACCACATTAGGGTAGCGAATTTATGCGGTACCGTAAGAAAAAAATTTGAGTTGCGAATTTAAGTGTTACCGTAAGAAAAACACCATTGCGCATTCGCAATGACAGATTCCTTGACATCATTGATCTATTTCATGACGTCATCGACTTAGTTATATAGTTCGTTTTTTATTTAGAAGATGGCGTTGATTGACCTAATTTACTAGTTCGCCTTATTTTCACCAGGGGGCGTTTATTGGCCCATTTAAACACTTCGCTACCTATCCACCAGGGTGCGCTACTTGACCTCTGATCCTTGACCTCCACCTTCCATCCTTAACGCATAGCGCCCCACCTGAACGACCTATATTAATACTCTCATGTTCTCCGATGCCGTTGCATCAATTCTACAGCAGCAGCAGCAGCAGCAGCAGCAGCAGCAGCAGCAGCAGCAGCAGCAGCAGCAGCAGCAGCAGCAGCAGCAGCAGCAGCAGCAGCAACAACAACAACAACACAAAACATACAGTGAATTCAATTTTATTTTGCACAAATAGATGTAACATGTGTTTGAGTAGTCGTAGGAATGTTGAAGTCAGCTGATCATTGGCGCATTGGTGTTTCTTATCATTGGGTCTCCAGTTTGTACAAACTTGTTTCCTATTTTTCCTGTGCTAAATTCGTCATCGATTAACTCATTATGTCTACTCTGCACAGAAGTAGTTCAGCTAGTATATTTATTTTAGAATTCCGGCATTTGTCATGACAGGTTTATTAATAGCAGTGTGTATCTGTTTGCAAATGGGTGCGTGGGCGCGTGTTTGCATGAACGTGCGTTGTAAACATATTTTCCCATACGACCAACAATAATGACATTCTGCCAGACTTGTGTTGCAACAACGTCACACAACGAATAAATTATAGAATATATAGTCACCATATTTTTTATAAAATATCTAGCCAATTAGGCTGTGGCCTGACATTGAAATGACTAAACTTTGGTTCCTGATTTAAATTGTGTCAGAACAATGTTGTATTACAGAGGGCGCGATGACCGCCAATAATCATACTCCCAACAGGCCTGCTCGGAGGTTGACCAAATACACGTCACTTCCGCCTCGTTCGGATATAAACATGTTTTCGTAATTGACGGATCCACCACGTGACTCACTGCCTACCAACCATGTCCATCAAGCTTACAAAATGGTTGACGCACATGTGAATCTGTCGGAAACTCTATTGTACATATGGCTGAAATTCTGGCCATAAATGTGTTTTGGTTTTTAAGACAAAATGTATACTTTTATAGAGCAAACTTGTTTAGCGAGAACTGGTTTTTTGAGGAAAAAAAATTGGTCTGGCAGATGTCATGCCACCCTAGTAAAGACAATGCTCGACAGAGGTCTCGCGCACAGTTATGACTGTGACGTCAATTGTTGGATCCTTCAGTTACGTCATTGCCTACACGATTTTAATAGTTTTTTCAATCTAATAGTATGTGATAATCTGGGGTTCACACAATCAGCCAAGTCCGATGCAAAGTAAATTGTTTCGCTCCATTCGTGTCAAATCAGCATTTCAGATAATTTGCGTTCGAAGAGTTTCGATTGATCATCTTTATACATGTACCGAATCACGGAAATAGACCGACGCACACGGTTCGCCGCCATTAGAGCTATGGTCGAGAGGAACACTTGTACCAGATTTGGGCGGTTCCTCAGCATGCAGCGCACAATCCATACATCGTTTGTCAAGTCATGATTAAATTGTATGGCAGGACAGCGAACGTTTGGGGAGAATAATAGCGCAGCATCCACGGCGGGGTATCATTAGTCAACTCCCTCTGGACGAGAACGACAAACCAGGTGGGTTCTGGAAGGTAGAAGCGATGACATCACACCGACTCAGTGCAACAGTTTGCGGGAATAATATCCAGTACTGGGTGGCAACCTATAGGCCATGCGGAGGAAAACACCTGTAAATAATACGTACTACAATTATTCGTTCATTGATATGATTTAATCAAGTTCTCCCTTCCTACGTTGGTTTGCCTTTATACCATTCTACGAAACCTCACTCGTGGGAATATGCCGTCATCCCGACACAACATTTCTAAAATAGATATTGCTTAAACGCACATAAAGTCGTCTTAATATTAATCAACCAAAATGTGATTGCATTATACAGACTACCTATGGAGACCTATTCTGTAGCATGTTATATTTGTTAAATATACTACAGTCAATAAATGTGTCGGTTGGTTGACACTGGTATGATATATGATGAAGCCTTTGTTGTAAAAAAAAGTTTTTTTTCACTTAGTCACAGCAGCATATTTTGACTATACCACATGCCTACCACGTCAGGTTTAGTGCAGTTGTTCTGCTGACGAATGAAGTGATATATTTGTGTCTTTGGCAGAACCAGACGTTGATGGTCCGAAACAGCGAGAATCAGATTGGTACTGTGATTTATGACTGCGATAGATAGTGTAATGTCAGAACCACCTGCTAGATGTACCATTGACTGAGATCGCAATGGCTGATACTGGCTGAGACAATTAGGAATGCTACGGGGAGAACAACAGCCAAATCAGAAAGAAAGACCATGAGCAAAATTATATACCAACATGCAGAATTCATATGCAATACAGTGAGAAAGAGAACGCTAGTAAACACAGAAAAAATGGAGGGGGAAACAGTCTGTCGATAGTCTATTAACATGGTTTGGATGTACGTAACAGAACTGCTATCAAATACAAACTACCGAGTAGTTTGGAGGGTCAAGATCGCCAACGCCTACGACAGACCGGCACATAGGAGAAGAAGAAAAAGACGGGGAGACGACAGGGGTAAGCCAGAGATGGGAGGTTAGTGGGAAAGGGAGAGACAGGGGAGTAAAAGGGTTGATAGAGGAAGCGAACGAGGGAGAGGAAAACTACAAGTTGTGACGTCGACGTCGAAGGATAAAATCCGAGGCATGGATTCGGTGGAGTGGGTGTGTGAGAAATAACATTGTAAGACTTAGTAAGCCTGGCATTGAGATACTGACGAGACTACATGAAGGTGACATCGCGAGGTTGCGTGAGACATCAGGATGTTCGATTGGTGATATTGCGAGACTTCATGCAGCGGATATGTACGTTGTCATACACTGGAGACAGAGAGGGGCTGTCGCGCGACAGTCTCCGATACGGTCCGGGATCGAGACACGTGACAGGCCAACCAGGCACGCGCGCACGATCGACGACATGACTGCGAGAACCGGAACACGTGTGTGCGCACGCGCTCGAGCGTTATATGCCCATGCGCGCGCACACGCTGGCGTCATGTGGCGATTTTGACGCAGCACGAGCGGCTGTGGACAACGGCGACAATACTGCGCCGGAAGTTGTCGCTGAAGTAACAGTAAATAAACGGATTGACGCAACTGTTCGAGGCTCCGAGCCACTGTGCCAGAGGCACCAAGTATGTTCTCAAGAGGTTCTTCTCCGCCTGTCTCGGCGGAGGCCCGAACAACGTACGCAGTTCAATAGAGTAGAGCGGAAGCCAAGACAGCGCAAACGTCACAAAGACGGCAACGAGCATGCGCACAATCCGGATCTTCGCGCGATGGATGTTGATCTGCGCACGCGTGCCGCGCATTCCCCTCACGTTGCGTTTCCACACGCGCACGGCAATCAGTACGTAAAATATAGCGATAAAGATCAGCGGCATCAGATAACACGTCAAGAAGACGACGCCTAGCGTGTAGATCTTGCGGTAGTCCTTGTTCTTCGACCAGTCAGCCGTGCACGCGACGAAGTCAAAACCGGAAACGTCGAATGTTTTCTGACGGTAGACGACTATCCACGGAACGAACGCACACAGCGGAAATGCCCAGATGACGCAAATGACGAGACATGCCGTCTTCGGCGTCATCTTCGTAGTCTGCGGGAAAAATATCGCCAGATATCTGGAAGAGAGAGATAGATGTTTTGGTAGGCAGTATAATACCGATGACGGGTCGGCACACATCTCAAAAGAAGCAGTTTTCGCATACAAGGATATGGTTTGACAACAAAGGGAAACTGAATGTTAAATTCTGTCAAGTCTGAATGACTGAAAGGTCGGGAAGATTAACATAACTATTTTCTTTATATGTTAGACACGTAGAAACACCAGAGAGCATTATGTAACGTTGGCAAAAGGACAGCGTACTTTCGATGTACGTAGGTGCTCAGATTATGATAACATATTATCTGCCGACTGCGCTAATGTAGAACGGACTTCATTCCGACAAGGACATGTCACAAAGATAAACCGATTGTAGACTATCGATAAGTCACTTGTTGCATTTTCACACGGCACATTGGACTAGTGGATTTAGATGGGATCGTGATAAATCAATATTTCTATCAGAACGTAGACAAAATCGCGCCCATGACATTGCAACAAGTATTACTGTACGATAACTCTTGTCACCACCGATGACGATTGTCTATATATTAATACGCCAACTTTGAGGCATCGTAAGTGTATCTCGTCCCGTGTGCCGAGGTAAACTCTGTCTATGTTCAGTTGCGTCCTTTGATCATTGGCGTCTGTTCTACCAATTGGAGATGCACTTCAGAAAACACGAAATAGTTACTTAGACGTCTTTTTTTTCGTTTTCAGTGGAAACATTGGGTTGTCAGCCATTCCCCCAGACGGCGACACAATTGCAAAATGCTGAACTGTTGATAACTGCTGCCGTTGTTTTGTTGGGGGCAAATAGGTAAGTTTTTATATAGCGCAGTATCCAGTCCACAGGACTGGTCAAAATGCTTGATACGGTGTTTCATCCCTGGCAGACCTATTCAATCGAACACCATCTCGATGTCCATGAGAAGCATTCAGCCACGTTGCAATTAATACACGAAGACTATTCGTTTATATAAATATTCACCAATGTCTATAGCCAGGTACTCATTCATAATGCTGAGTGAACTGGAGCAACGTAGCATGAACGAACTTGGCCAAGGTTCGATACGGCAGCACTGGCTTCAAATCCGGGTTCACTCGATTGAGAGTCCGATGCGCTAGCCATTGCGTCAATGCGCCCAACACGTGTGAGCCAGCATAACATAGTTTCCCGTTCGTGTCCTTTAAAAACAAATACGTCAATTTTAAACCGAGATCTGGCATGGGATATCAAAAACTAAATCCTTTGATAATTTGTCTAGACTCGACATTATTGTTCGAAATAAACAGAAAATTGTTCGTTGCACTCATTACCTTTCAATGGCGACAGCAGCAAGTGTATGGACAGAGGCGCTGACCGCCACGCCTTGCAGATACGGCGCCGCTTTACACAGCACTGGACCATACCACCATTCTGAAAGAACATTTACACGTGCACAGATTACACGAGTGCACAGTGACAACTATAACTAGTTTACTTCAATGAGGCCAATAACCTCAGGAACCGCAACTCAGAGACGCACCGAAACAAGGTTCACTAGTCGCAGTGATGAAGAGGCCACGCGAGAGTCATCATTAGAACATGGGACCGCCGAATAAGCCCTACGGAAAGGATATTTCCTAGACAGTATTGAGTATACGCGTATGAATCAAGTGAATGTGTGTATTTTCAGAGGATTGCCACTGATAGATTATGAGAAAATGGTGCCGTTTTTGATAAACTGGTGGTGGTGGTGGTGGCGGCGGTGATGCGTGTGTGTGCGTGCGTGCGTGCACGTCGGGCATAAAAATAAACAATAAAGCATCTTTGAATGGTTGGACATCCCGGTGTCGAAACACAGAACACACTCTATAGGCTAACTACCATATCAAATATTACAATAAAAATTATTGTTACATAATTTTCACATGCATCGTATGGAATGATTTATACTTTATAGGTTCTCATATGACAATTATTACGTCAGACATGCCTAAATTATCTTTGTGGTTGTTTTATGAATTAATAAAGAAGAAACTACGGTGTTTCATTATGCGACGGATTATTCCGCCTCATGGCTAGTGCAATATCAGTGACGAAGCTGACGTTATTAAACCGTTCGTCCGTGCACGTTCAGTGTAAACTCACCCGCCGTTGTGATAGGCACAATATCGATTCGTCTTAATCTTCCAGACCAAATATACAATGGTAGCCAATTTAGAAATGGTTTAATATCATTTTAGCGGCGCTTCCATATAAACAATGGATTTCTTTGTATGCTTTCTATCTGTTAGTAGGGCTAATATTTACCGCAGTCTCTAGACCGATCTTCGTACTGGGCAACTCGGATGCTAATGATTGAGAATATAGGTCTATACACAACAACGCACTACGCACGTTACATAGCCGTACATTGTAGAATGGGCTACATTATACATTAAATAGCCCTACTTACCGATTTATTCAGCGCTACTTACTTCACACGTCCTGCGTAACATATGTTGGTATAACTCTGAATAACCATTTACACACCGTATCGTATTACATATCGTATTATCGCTCACACCCAAAACCGAATGTTTTGTATAACAGTTCAATCAGATGACACGTTATCAATGTTCTACAAATGTTCAACATTCACAATGACGTTACACGTGTCACGCACGCACATGCACATGCACACGCACGCACAAACCTACCCTGGAAAACGTTCGACAATAGCGTGATCGGCAGTACGAGAATGCACACGAGAATATCGGCGATTGCAAGATTTGCGATGAAGTAGTTGGTGACGGTTCGCATTTGTCTGTTCCGATAGACGACCGACACGACCAGACTGTTGTTGACGATCCCGAGAAGGAAGACGACGAAGTATGCGATCGTCAGTACCACAACCATCGTCGTCGACTGGCGAAAGAGCGACCATGGCCGCGCCGCCGACATACGGAGAGCGACGGCGCCGCTGTCACTTCCGGTCGCGGAGTGATTCGGCACAAGGACACCGGAAGCAGTGAAGAGAGTAATGTTGATATTGCCAGGCGACGAGGCGGGCGTGCCGTTGTAAAAGTCCATGTTCATCGTCTGCTGAAACGTCCGATAAATCACTTTTGTTCCGCTTGGCCTCGTTCTTGGCGTGGTAACGTGATCGTCGTTGGTTTCGCCGTATGGTGCCGCCTTTCGACTGTTGTTATGTGTCGTGGTCGTGGCGGTGTTGACGATCAGGTCTTGCGGCGGAAGCAATCTCGGTGGCACCGCAGCGCTAATGAACTGGCAGACCCACAGCAGAACCACGGCCACTGCTGGTGGTCTAAGTATCATCGTCAGAACTATAAAAAAAACAAGAAAACACCGCATTACAAAATGATGAAAAGCTATGCGGACCTATATTTATATGATAGTGGCAAACGAGCACCATAAAACCACATTGACACAAATACCAGTTTATGTCTACCCAAATTCCTGTACTCAAACTCTCAATACCAGCATCGCCGCTTACGAAAATCTTTAGGTGAAGGCTAACTACGGCGGACGTTAGTTTGTCATAAAAATGATCCAGGTTTCGTCGATGTATACGAATTGAAATAAGTGAGTTCGGGATATATGACATTGTAGAAGTTAACAAAGTGAGCTATGTTTCCCGATGCCGTATTTGCTGTTATATGCAACCAGACTGTAACGTAATCGTCTCGTATAAACTTCTCGTCGCGCCGACGTCGCTTAACATAGATTGAGCCTGAGCCTTCCCATTTCTAAATGCATAGTCATGCAATCGCTACGTTGCAGAGACGTCTCAGATGGTAATGCTTTGTGATAACCAGGCATTACACGAATTGAAGGCTGACAAGTACATGTTCAAAGTATTAGGGACACAATGCTTGGTTGTAGATAACTGCCA
>OZ023210.1:46906922-46947058 GCA_963995525.1 Escarpia spicata
AATGTATCACCACTAAATTCTCTCAGATAGAAGAAAAGCCAAACACATAAATAAATAGCGCTTCTTTGTGTTTTCTAAAACACACAACAATAGATAAATCAGAAGATAATGATCCAAGGATGCAAATTGCGACAGATCGATTTTAACGTGACTCGTGTCTCTAGACGTTTCAATGGAGATACCATCAAGATTACCTGATAGTGTATTCACTATCACATGAATACATTGTCAGTATATATACACTCCGACTTATTAATATTTTAATGAGGCGATTATGCCGTACATGATCAGAACACAACACACAAAACTGTAATTGCTAGGTGTAGTAGTTGGTGGCTAGTGGACAGTGTAATGGACAGACGTATCAGAAAACAAATCAACGCGCATAGCGAAATAAACAATGCTACACGGACATTGCAATATAACTGGCATGTGCTTTTGTGTCATAGATCTGTGCTTATCAGTTCGAAATAAAGTACTGAATATGTAACCGGTCTTAAAATAAAACTATACAACTACATATGAGAGCAGTTATTTAAGAAGTGCTTCATATTGGCTTTGGGGTTTATTTAAAAGGAAACAAAACGCATTTTTGAGGCCTGTGCATCTGAAAGTGTTCATAAAAACTAACTATTTGCGATTACGTTAAAGAATACTATGTCAATAGTTTACTAGAATAACCTTGTTGAAGAAAGATAATTTAAATTGCATAGACAGCGCCATTGTGTTAGAACTCCTGACGTCACAAATCCCTCCACTTCCCAATTCGCAAACACAAATGTAGTTTGTTTTCGCTCAGTAATCAATACATTTCGGCTAACTTTTTGTTAACGTTTTGTTGATATTTTCCTAACTGATTATGCCACTTTCAATCCTGTAACTTTTTTGTGTATATTATGTTAAGTGCATGTTTAGGCTACATTCATTTCCGACACAGCAGATCCACCCAATTAAATCAACGATTTTCATCGCCGAATTTCCTTTGACGCTGCAACTTATAAACAAGCTGCTTCCGCATCGAATCGGAGGGAAAACGAAAACCCGATATATGAGCTGGTGTGCTCGTATACATTCGAACAAAACGAGAATGTCATGCACCATAGCAGGGTCAAGGTCAAAGAGGCTGTGGCTGCGTACTGGTAAAGTATCGAGGAGATGTCTCGGTGCATCAGATGCCAGAAACTTTGAGATTTCACACACAAAAATAAGATAAAATAACACAGAAGTCGAACAATTATATCGGCGTGCCATACGTACATGCCGACCAGTAATGTTGCAAAAGCATAATTTGTTGAATTACATTTAAAAGCCGAAGTGATACACATGGTAGCAAGTATTATCAAATAAGTAAATGTTGTTCATGCTGCTCGTACACTTTCTCAAAAAGAGCATCAAATGGTAGTTTAATTCATAATGCAATTTTTAATTCATTGTTGCCATAGCGATGGTCAGTTGGCCTTAGGTAAACATGTTCATTTTAGTTGTATGCACTTGGTATCAGTTTGGTGTTATATACGTCATTAAACAAAATCTATAAATTAAAAAACAACGTGACTTGAAGCACAATCATCCGCCAGCAAACTATTCACATCTTTAAAAAGCGTCATAATAATTAGTTTGGTAATGACAAATGAACTGCATATTTGCGTGTGGGAGATGACAAAAAGCGAACGGCATTTCGTTTAGAAAATCATCCAGTTCTTCGGAAAAAGCGTCAAGTTGTGACATAATTAAACTCAGTAACACATCAAGCACGCGTCTGAGTTATACACACACAACAAAACGTTCTCAGCAACGCCAGTATGTTAACAACACTCCTTTGGTCACATTTTAAGTTTACTTGACACTCGTTTTTAATGGATTGATTGACAGAACAACTGAGTGATGTTGCATAGGAGAGTTAGACACCTTGTTATCAGGATCTATGCTTAAACGGCAAGAATATTGAAGACGTTCGCCATTACTTGTCTTATGCTGTTATTTTCGAGCATAATTATCGTTACCCAGAATTGGTTTGAGACCGACCTATCAATCGTTAAGCCAATTGGGACGTTCCCAAAACGAGTAGGCACCTATTTGTTAACATTGCGTGTATAAGACCCATCGCCACTGACGTTCTTATGAGCCCCGATTTTGCTTTTTAAAATCAATTTCATTAATCTTGTATACCAAAAACTGTCAACACCAGAGCGCGCCACTAAGACTCTCGCCGGTGTGTCACTGAAATAATGTCCCCAGTGATGCGGCGACGGCTTTTTGCATATTGAAAAAGCTCCTTATATTTATTTAACATATTATGCTTAATGGTGGATTTTCCATATGAGCTCATTATTTTGGTGAGACGGTCCCCTGGACGTCGGAACTTTTAAAGTAATGACACATCACGCGATATGTTTATGCATTACTTAACAACCCCGGCGTCACAGCGGAGCGTTGCCTGAAATGAACGCGGCCTTGGTCTGGGTGTGCCATCAACCCACGCGGACAAGTCTATCATTTATCCTCGTGTGTCGTGAGTGTTAGCGCTTTCGCCTGCTTGCTGTCTGAGCGCTGCCAGCTCTGAGAAGCTTTCTTCTAATCACACGCTGTCCATTGCCAGCGTATTTCACTCATCCGGCGTATGTGTTGCGAGACGTTGACGTAATGTTCACAATATAGCACAGTTAGACGCTGATTTTGCATACACATACGTGACGCACATTGATCAAGCGGTCACTGTTATGACTAAAATACATTTTGATGTATTTCATTCACGTAAGTGTACGATAAGTTCTCCTTTAATATCAAGGCGCTTGCGTTCGCCATATGCAGGCAAGGCACGTGCGAACATCATGTGGACTGTTCGGCTTACTGGGCATTCGCCGTTCCTTCTGCGGAACCTTTTATCGACCATGTCTGAAATATTGCTCGGGACGACCAGTGTCATCGCAGGCAAAGTGGTACTGACAAATAAAGGATTGTCGCCAAGGGCAGTGAACCCTGGAGAGGTTAATTACGTCTAGAATATTAAGTAAATATGTGAATTATTTGAGCACAGGGGCGTGCGTTTGTAAATGCGTGCACGCGTGTTTGTAGTGAGTCTATGCATTGCATAACGTCTAGGAAAATCGTTATTAAATTTAATCATTAAACGTGATTTCTTACATTTACATACGTGTCCCAAACAGTACACAATAGAGTTTTTATACACAACATAACAAAACGTTTTCTTGACATGAACATCAATATATGATTTTCACTCATAAAAACAACTCGTACTGCACAACTAAAACAGTTAATCTGTATTAAATTTTAAACTTTATATTTAGGTCTACATGTAATGACCCAATGCAATTAGTTAAAGATTATGAAATTTATATTCCCTTTAGCTGACCAAACTCTCTAGATTTGCACGAGAACAACGCCGATGTTTTCACTAGAACAACTGATGGCAACCGTGCCACCAGACGCAGTGCATGGCTGCTGTTGCATTGCATTTTTGTGATGATCGGAAAATGTAACCATCATAGATACCCACTGGTCCATTAGCTCTCCCAAATGCACAGCAGTAGATTGAAACGCGAGAAGTACGCCATATTCCTAGCAACAACGCATGCAGAGTTTGTATGTCTGCAAGAGATACGGATGTTCTTCTGCTGAGCGTGTCATAAAATTATCTTTCTCGTTTTTCTTGTTGGACCTTCTCTTTGATGTCAGGTATGGCAATAAAGAGAAACTATATCCCTCATCAAGGACACATGTTATCAACTGCCTATGGAGCTGCAGCTCAATTCGTTCCTTTCCATGTGGTGACAGGAATGGATACTATTATTTTCCGTTTTCTTGCTGGCATGTGTGTGTGTGTGTGTGTGTGTGTGTGTGTGTGTGTGTGTGTGTGTGTGTGTGTGTGTGTGTGTGTGTGTGTGTGTGTGTGTGTGTGTGTGTGTGTGTGTGTGTGTGTGTGTGTGTGTGTGTGTGTGTGTGTGTCGGATGCCACACGCTCACTCTGTACATGCACGCGGCTCAGTGTTTCGTGTTCTTCAAAAATAGACAAACAGAGGTCTTGTCAGCGACGAAAAACTCTTCGCGCTATCACGTTATACGAGTGAATTATGATACCCTAATCTGGGAACACTCTCTCTGGTCAGAACCAGATCTGTCTACACCAGAGGTGCATGGAACAGCAGGGAGGGACGTTATATCCGATGCTAATATTATAATGACACCAGCTGCAATTGTTGACGTCTTCTGTATATTTCTCATGTCATACCGCTGTAGATGCACGAAGGTCAAACTATTCTGCACTGTATATGGAAGCAGCAAACATGCTGAATAAAGTTTACGATAAGCGTCAATGTTAATCAAAATCAGCCGTCTAAATCCGAATATATGATACAAGTGTAGCTAACTTGAATTCCTACATTAACATTCTGAATATACATTGATAAGTTAAAGCAATTTATACATTTAGATACGTTTTATGAATGAGTGAGTGAGTGGGTGATTGAGTGAGAGAGTGAGAGAGTGAGTGCATGAATATGACTAACTTCTGTCAATCAATGTCCCATTTACCGCGCAGCCTTTTGAATAACGCGTGCAGTTTATAACATCAGAAACATCACTCATATCATACATGTATGTATATATTTTTGATAGTAGAACCTTCATAAAAATATGCCGCTTTCTATTTGAAGACAGTATAATGCCAGAATTGAATGCAGATGCATACTTTTAAGACGAAAAACTTACGAAATATACGCATATAGGTGTCTAGTGGTAGAGTCAGTTCACACAAGTATGTGACAGCAATGGATTGAATGAAACGTCAGAACGCAGATGATAATGCACTATATGTTGGAATATCCTGACAAAACAAAAGGCATTTTATATTAGATGGAAGAATAACACAATATTCACACTCGGCTGTATCTAAAACATCAGGTGATAAGTGGACGCAAAGGACCGCACACGACAAGATACAAAGTTATGTTTCTATAACCGTATCGGTAGCTTAGTTTGCCGCCGCAGCTCGATCCCCTTCTGGCGTCTATGATGAGATTACTCTGACTCGAAGCGTCACTTTGGACAGCTCAGACTAGGTGGAATACCCACTGTCAACCGATCTGACCAATCTTTAATTAATACTTGATTCACTGGACTTAGTCTCGTTATTGATGACTGACACGCCATCCAGCGTCCGGTCACGTGTCAAAGCCACATTAATATATTTCCAACAGTTATCACGGTGAATGTTCCGCTATGGTTCTTTATTTGTCATTTATAATTGGACCCGTGTCGTAATCTACTGAATGTGTCATATGTTATGCAAATGGCGTGAACATAGACTTGTTTGGTTAGGTTTATGATGTTGACGACGGCTTAGCATAATTGATTTTGTTCTGTGTTCTCAGACGTGTTTGTGTTTTAGTATATATTGACGCTCGCAGTTGTGGGCAGCTACGGCAAAACAACTGTGTTGCCAATAAAACCATTTTCACTTTGTACTTTCGACTGTGCCGATGACTTCTTGGTGATAACCTCCTGCCGTACAGTTGTTCTAGCTTGTACTTGACATACTTAAAATACTTATTTACAAAATGCTGAAGTTGTTCCGCCTGGCTGCGTACATCAGCAGGTCAAATACTGTGAGAATGAAGTAAGCGTTCGGACCCGTTTACAGAGCTGATTCACCGACTATAACTCGAATAGTCTCCATATCATTACGCGTGTCTTCTTCTATGAGTGTAAATTGAGGGGTAAACACAGCTTTCTGTTTGACATTATGCCATTTTCTAAATCTGCACTAATTAGATGGATGCACTAGTTGTATGACTTGAACAGTTGGTTTGTTAATTAAAATATATATTTCGACCTTAACCTAAATGAAACATATGTTGTTAGTGGTTAGTTATATACGAACACGCCACCGTGATATGAATCAAAACGACAGCACCAGAATATATATCATCAATACCACGAACTGGAAATGTCATTCGTTTGGCAGACCAGACGATGACGTAGCTACCGCGCTCTAGATAGAGGTCTACTTGTTTACGGCCGTCATAAAATGCGGCCTATTGTGTGGGTTCATTCGACCACAACGGGTATATGCTCAAGTGTAGTCACAGTTGGTTATACGACCCACGAATCAATAGTCTAACAAGATATAATAAGATTGTTATCCTGCAATCCGAATACATTTGCAATAGCTGCGTTATGCCAGATGCCATGCGCGCACTCGACCGTGGACATTGGCAATAATTAGTGGGGGAAAGAACGAATTGAAAGTGTAACACAGGAATCGGCGAAAATGTATTATTAATTATTAAGTATACATATTTAAAGCAATTCTTTGTAAGCTAACATACATTCGAGATGTACTATATCAAAACGTGATAATGTCCCATAAGTATTTTTTCTCTGTCACTTATTTCCCGCGGCTTTATGCACAATTTGGTAGTTATCTACGCAAAAAAGCCGATAAATAATTGTGTTTACGCGTGGATGATTAGTTATGCAGCACGAGTATACTGAATATGCATGCACGCGCAGTGAAACGCACAGAAACTGATGACGTCACACAAAGTCAATATGTCAGATTTCGAGGTGAGTTGTTGGAAGCAATTAAGCAATTGCTTTTTAAATCAGCAATTAGTAGACATAATGTACATAGACAACTACTTTTAACAATGCAAGAAGCTTATGCATTGATTATTTATCCTGCTTCTAATGCCGTCCATCGGGTAACCTTTCGATTAAGTATAATTATAACATCCGACCCATCAATCCGACTTCCCGCGCGGGGGCGAATGCGACGGCGACGGCGACGGTAGCAGTCGGGGCGGGTTGGTCATCGGGTCTTGCCTTTCCAGTCAGCCGCTTTAGAAAAGTCGCCGTTTCCCCGCTTATTTGAACCGAAACATGAAAATGTGAGATTCGTACGTTTACAGATTGTTTCTAATGCTACAGCTACGATTGTTAGTAAACCTGGCAGGCATATCAACATTCAATGTAACAACTTTAGGTTTGTTAAAAAGTACACTATACCGTGTTGCCACAGAATTTTGCGATGCACGAACTTTGGACACTAGCAGACCTGCATTCTAATATACATCAGTTTTTATCCATAAATATATATAAAAAATCTAATAATAGACCAGATCAAGCTGTGCTGCTTTATGTGGATAGCACGTTTGATATTAATAGTGCTCGCTAAAAAATCATACAAATTAAACATTTATTTTTGACATGTTCCGTTACCGTTACTGTACACTTTTCGCGTGAATGGCCCATATGTATAAATACAACATTCATTGTTAGAGCAAGAATAAAGGAAAACATACAGTGCACTCTGGATAAGGTCAAACCTCCAGGGACCCATGACAGTACTGATAAGTGAAACTTCTGATAAATAGAAAGTTATCAGAAGGTACCCTTAGCGAAAATCAACTTACGTGACTTCGCGTTATCTGGAATGCTCTGTATATAATAATAATAATAATAATAACAAGATAACTTCTATTGCGCCTAAATCCTTGGAAACCAAGGTCAGAGGCGCGTCAAAACAAAAGGGTTGGTCAATCTCAAAATCCATAAGTAGTTTTTCAGTTGTCAACAGATGGGTCAGGGCGCTAGGGAGCTACGGTGGATAAGCAAGGTTGTAAAGATACGTTTTTAAATGACGACGGAATTTTGTAATATTTTCAACTGATCTAACACTAAGAGGAAGCATATTCCAAAGAGTTGGTGCAGCAACAGAAAAAGCCCTAGTTCCAATGTTAGTGTTGACTCTAGGAACAAAAAGTAGGTCAGAACTAGATGATCGAAGCTGGATAGATTTTCTTACAGGAGTAAGCAATAAATGCAAATAAGATGGTTGTTTATTGGACAGTGCCTGGTATGTAATGGTACAGATCTTAAATATTATACGATATCGTACAGGAAGCCAATGCAAAGTCTTCAAAAGTGGCACAGAGCGAGAAAAACGAGGAGATCTTGTAACTACTCTTGCTAGACAATTTTGGACACGCTGAAGTTTTGTGATATCCTTGCTAGCGATATTATAAAGGAGGGAATTGCAATAGTCAAGTCTACTGCTAACAAGCGCTGTTGCAATAGTCTTAGCAACAGAAAATTACATATACCGGCGAATACGGCGAAGATCACGAATATGATAAAAACAGCAGCGACATGTTTGAGATATATGTTTTCGGAAATTGAAGTTACTATCAAAGATCACTCCTAGATTCCGCACCGAGGTTGCTGGCGTGATATACTGATTCAAAATACGCGTAGGGAAAAAACCATCCAGTTTACAACGCTGCATTGGAGTACCAATAATGATCAATTCAGTTTTATTTGCCCAATGCATACAGGCAATTATGTAGACGCAAATTATAAGTTGGCCAAAGTGATGGATTATAATTTTTGTCTGACTGAACCAGCATACAAAGGTTCTCTTGTATTTCTCTTCCATTTAGCCAGCTGTACACTTGTAAGTCAAATAATATAATATCTAAACTTAATTTATCTGCACAGGGTTGAATCAGCTCTACTCAACACAGCCATTAATTGAACAATGGGTCACTTGACATAAGATGGTGCCTGACTTTGTTCTGCCCCATTCTGTTCTGTGCGACATCTACTGGGAAGTTGTACATCACTTCGTGTTTCAAATGGATGTGTGCATCTGATAGCTTTGTGCATCAAGATGCATAACAATGCTGTCAATTGGACAATGTGTTACCCACGCAGTAGTGAAGGTGTCTGACTTTGGTCTGCCACATTACTTCCGTGTGGATACACAAAATACACATCATCCTGTCATTATGTTGCAAAACTGGAGTACATAATAAAAGTTATGCTTTCTTACTCTCAACATGTTTGGACTGTTTTCTACAGAATATTCTTCAAATTGTTTTGAAACACGTTTGTGTTATGTGAACTATACTGTGAGTAGTGTGTAAAAAGGTTTTACAATAATTTTGAAAATTCATAAAATATAAATGTTCCACAACATTCTAGAAGTTTTAGGGATCTTCATGAGTACACCAATGATGACTGAAAACAGTTTTTTGAAATATGCGTTACTTTTAAAGTGTTGTAACTTTATTTCCATCACACAATGGTCACTTTATTTGTTGTTATTGAAACGGGACAATATCTTTTACTCCAAATGATGGGCAGAACAAATTGCACTCCCAGTACAGAATAAAATGGGTATATCCCATGTTGTTACTCTGATGCAATATATTTTAATATTTTGTCGACAATAATGTTATGGTCTTTATAGACCTATATTTTTCAAACTAACATTAAACACTGTAGATAGGTAAGTAGATTACTACCTATGATATTTTTTTATTGTACATTACTTCATGTGATGTATAATTAAGTAGTTATACTGCTTATGGAAATAGCAGCTTGATTTATGGTGCAAACAAAATGGTTTCATTATTGAATGTTTCTCAGCTTCAATAAGTTTATGTTATATAAACGTTTCATTAAAACTAAACTTTAAAATGTATAGCCAGATGAACCTAGTGAAAAAGGAACATGATAGTACCATAGGTGAGATTTCGTATGTTTTTATATTCCAACAAAAACCAATGCCAAACATTCAATATGTCCTCAATGACAATGTCATACGACGGCTTGTTGCGTGGAGAGCTGGTATTGTTTTCTTTTAAATTAATCCGTCTGTCATGAGCTGTCGCTATGTTCATTCTCCGTTTATTCCATTATTTTTCTTTCCTTTCTTTGTTGAATCTGTGGCATAAAGAGCAGCTGGTTCACGTTTCATTTTAATAAATTTATCGGTCACGACTCATTCGCATGGCCGCAGCTAATCTAAACACACACATGTTGATTATGTTTTTCTTGCATCTATTAACTCGACGTAGCTAATTTAAGTCTGACGGACAGTCCCGAATATTCATGAGCATGCCTTATACGGATCGTGAAGGCGGGGTCAAACTGGAAACTCCGCGAACGCGGAGTAATATTTGTCAGTGTATTGTCAGGGTAATTGGTGATTAATACAACATAATTCAATTTTTTTAATTAAATGCAGGCATAGAATTACATGAAATAATCATATTAGCAGGATTAATGAATAATTATGTACATAACAAAGATATTAGAATTCTCAAATTCTCACATTGCATTTCCAGATGCTACTTACATATTCAAGGAAGTATCCCGAAACAAGTATATATATATATATATATATATATATATATGTGTGTGTGTGTGTGTGTGTGTGTGTGTGTGTGTGTGTGTGTGTGTGTGTGTGTGTGTGTGTGTGTGTGTGTGTGTGTGTGTGTGTGTGTGTGTGTGTGTGTGTGTGTGTGTGTGTGTGTGTGTGTGTGTGTGTGTGTGTAGATATATATATATATATACATATATATATATATATATATATATATATACTTTGAACATGTAACTAGCATCTGGAAATAGAATGTGCTCGCTAGCTATTTTTAAAATAATAACGCAATCATATTTAAGCGCAACACGCAATACAACGTTGCGACATTTTGTTGTTAATTATTGAAATCTTCTGTGACTGTCTAGAACTCCAAAACAAACTCAGACAGTTCCAGACAATCCCAGACTGCCATAGACAGTCACATACAGTCCCAAAGAGTCCCATACCATCCTACACAATCACAGACGGTAATAGAGACTCCCAGAGAGTAGCATAGAATCCCACACAGCTTAGTGCGCCCATGTAGAAATCTGTGTTCTTCTGCAAGCCTCCCTATATGCATGAGTGAGGTTAGTTTGTGTAGGCATACAGCTGCACCGTCCCGGCTGTCCACTTTTCCCTGTCGGCAGTCTTCTTCCTCCATTCGCCATCGTCCTCTCTCTTTCCCACCTCACTATTTTCAGTCTTCTTACCAATTATAATCTTCCTCTTTCCAGTGCCGAGGTGTTCCGCCGCCTCTGCTCTCTTTAGCAATAGTCGTCCCGCCTCAAATCGCACCGAGTGACCAGTCTGCGTCATCCCCGTCCCTTGTAGGCTGGTACTGATAATTCCCTGAATCGACTCTGGATCATCACTGGGTCGTCCCTCGATCATGATCATGCTGCCGTTGGACTAATTGCACTTTCTTACCAATTACATTGGTGGCGCGGAAATCAGATATCAGGTATGCCATAGGGCTGGTCGCGTTAGCCAATATAGAATGCAGGGTCTATATGAATACCGTATTAGTTAGTGCAGTATATAGTAATTAGCATCAAAGTACATTTGGTTTCTGTTAATCGCAATGTATATATATATATATATGTATGTATAATATGTATATATATATATATATATACATACATACATACATACACGACGATTTGTAAAGAAATTACCTCACGTGCGTGATAGAGATTTAAGCGTAATCGTTGTGTTAAGTACATCTGGATACTTGTTACAGTTCGCCGTGGTGTAAATAGATGCATGACAAGTACCTCCGAAATGGACCCCATGCTAGGGTAACCATTGACATAAAGAAGCAACACCTCTTATCTGTTCAGCATGCTGTCGTCGCTCTAAGTAGACCATTAACATTGACAGTGCAGTTCTGACGTTCATTTGTTCAGGTAAACGATCCGTCACTTATCAATCTATATTCTGGATACCAATGTTCTTTCAACCGTATCCAATCGTTCATTTGTAAGTCCAACCTATTTATCCAACTCGTTGGAAGATCTCTTCACGGTCCTGAAGAAAGTTGGGTGTCCACCAGTACTACTCAGTCTTATCCAAGCCTTCCACAACAACATGCACAGTTCAAGTTGACGGATCGTTATCTGAGTCCTTCCCCATCAAACATAGTTTAAAGCAGGGATGTGTTCTGGCCCCGACTCTTTTTGAAATATTTTTCGCCATTCTACTCAAAAAAGCTATGCAAAATGCCAACATTGCTCATCCTCGAGTGAGTCTGAGGACCAGGCTTGACGCAAACATCTACTCAACGTCACGTTTGAAGGCCAAGAGAAAACCAACAGTACTTCACGTGTGTTCGAGGCCCTCTGTGCTGATGATGGTGCCTTCTCCTCCCATTCCGAGGAGCAGTTACAACTAATCTTGAACAGCTTCGCAAATACTTGCACAGCTTTTGGCTTCAAAATCAACGTCAAAAAGACTGTCACCATGAGCCACGGGAATCAAAAAGCCATAATCACTGTTAATGGTGAACCCATTGAAACCGTACAGAATGTCTCCTACTTAGGCTCTATAATGTCTACAAACTTTACACTTGATAAAGAATTGAACACAAGACTTAGCAAAGCAGCAACATCCTTTGAAAAACTCACGAATCGTGTCTGGTCCAACATGAGCCTAATATTACACACCAAGCTGAAGGTGTATTATGCTTGTGTTGTCAGCATTTTATTGTATGGTTCAGAGATACGGACAACGTACCGCAAACAAGAATAGAAACTCAACCGTTTTCATCTTCGTTGCCTGCGAACAATTCTTGGCGTAAAATGGCAGGATAAAATTATTAATCTCGAGATCATGCAGCGCTGAAAGTTAACGCCATTAAGCAATATTCTAAAACACAAACGCCTAAGGTGGCTTGGACACGGACAGCGTATGCCCAGTGACCGCCTCCCAAAGACCATCCTCTGTGGGATATGACTGAGGGCAAACGTCCAGTAGGCAGACCCAAATTAAAATTCAAAGATGTGGTCAAGAGAGGTCTACAAGACTACGGCATCGACCCTCTACGCTGGCAGATTTTTGTTGAGGACAGAGTCATCTGGAGAGCCTGTTTCACTGGTGGTTCAGCAAATGACATCGAAGCATACCAGATAAACTAGGAAACCAAGGATGCGAGACGGCATGTCAGAAGTTCAAGTCAACATACCTGATGCAGTTACATCAAGCATTGTCTCTCGAGACAGAAGCTGGCCTCTACGACTATGGTATGGACACACTCGAATTACGATCTAACCTGCTAAACCTTTATCCACTGTGATCTGGCGACCTATACAAGTCGCGTTAAAGCCAGCAATTCCGTCAGAATTCCTATTTGAAATACTTGATAGATTATTATATTACACACATCGTAAACTAGCGTCGTAAACCTGGTTGTTTGCGTATGGTTAGTCTATAATGAATAATTGTGGCAACCGACACAAGGCAGGAAGACCAGCAGCAACTTACATCGACTGCTTAAAGGAAGATGTGGGTCTAGAGACGAAGACGGCAATGCTGAAGACGGGAATGGCAGACAGAGGGATCTGGAGACGGATGATTGAAGCCATTGATGCTCGACCCCAGTGGCCAACATGAGTCAGTGAGTGAGTGATAATGAATAAGATTTAATAAGATTGCCATCCACATGAACACGCTACACAAAAAGAAGCGGTGTGGCATCGATAGTCCAACGATTGTCATCTATACCTTGTCCGCGTTTAATGCCAGATGACGTCTGTTCCAAATTAGCACGGCTTTGCACGTCTTTCTGACATCTCTCGCGCGCGGCGAAGTCATTATTCTGGCAGCTCGTGTGCAACGTACAAACAGACATGTTACAATAGTTTCTGCCTGTACATTGCAAATGAGCGACCAGAATGTGTCGTTGATCTTCTGCGCAGCTAGCACGGAGTCGGCGGAGAGAGTCCCCATGGACGGGACTGAGACAGCAAGTCATCTAGGTCACGTAGTCTGCATTCAGCTGTCTGGAACAGCGGTTCGCTGATGATCTTCGATCTTCGACGTACAACATTGATAAAAAACCGACGTGTGTTGTTTCGATTGTCTCAGAGGAGACTACTATGTCGTAGATCTATGTTCTGGCCCATCGTACAACGTTGACGAAGAACATAATTGTTCGTTGCTTTGCCTATCTGAAAGGAAATACTATAGCGTAGTAAATATGCGTTCTAACCCGTCGCACAGCAATGATGAAGAACTGAAGTTAGCTGCGTTTCAAAGGAAATATTTATAAGCCGCAGGTGTTCTAGCCCGTCATATACAACATAAGACAGGCTTTTTCGCATGTCTCACAGGAAACACAACTACGTGTACAGATCGACGTCCAAGGCCGCCTTACAACATTGATTTGGATAGAGGTTTATTGCGTTGCCTGTGTCAAAGGAAAAACCTCTAAGTCGTAGATTAGCGTCCCAGCCAGTCGTACAACATTGCTAAAGAACACACTTTTACTGATTTGCCTGTCACAGAAAAAGGTATGTTATATTGTAGATCTGCGTTCAAGACCATCTTAAATATCGGTGAAGAACATGTGTTTTCTGCTTTGCTTGTCTCAAAGAATATAATATAATGTTGTAGATCGTCATAAAACAGAATGAAGGATATACGTTTGTTGTTTTGCATGTCTCAGATCGTTTTGCAACACTAATGAAGACTACTAACTGAAGAGTTGTAGAACATAATATGTATGTTACGAAAATGTCAGGTATGTTCTTGCAGTGATCCATAATGTATTAAATATGTCAGAACAGTTTATGAACCATGTAAAAGAGGCGTTTTGCATGACTGTTAAAACCACACCAATGACCTCCCTGTCAGGTTATATAAAACGCAAAGGAATATATAACAACAGGGTGCTAGTAGTGTGAATATGTTTAAAAAATAATCCACACACACCTCAGAAGGGCGGGGTACTCGTACACGTAGATAAAAAGGGTTGGACTCTCGATAAGCCAACAGGTTTCCTCGTCCACCTGCCTTCTAGAGTTAATTATCTGGGTGGCAATCTTGTTAAATCTTGTTAAGGTAGGTAGTATGGATTCAAAAAGTGATTTTTGACATTAAAAAAAAAGGACTTTCTTTGCTATTTATATACTTTCATATCCTTACCTCAATATGCAGTTAGTATATTAGCTAAAAAGTAATAAAACGTGGCAATATTGAGGTTTCTTCGGATGGTTTTTGGCAGAATTTGGTTATAAAAATTACATTATCATCGTTTTCTCGGAATACCATTTTTGCTGTGAGTACTTAAAGTTGCTGCGCTCTAGTAGAATAAATACTGGGTATAACTGCAAAACGTTTTGCACCGCATTGCCTAATGCGTATACCTACTGCATGAATTAAAAGAAATCATAATATATTTAATGGTTTCTGAATTATAGGCGTTAATTATGTGAAAAAGTTACACAAAATAGTTTTTTTCGAAAAAAAATCTTTGTTCACGTAAACAACACAACATATCTGATTTCTGTGATATTCATGCAGTAGATATGCATAACAGTAATCCCTGTGCTAAATTACAAGCTTATAACTTGAATATGTTTTTGGTTAGAGCGCGGCCAAAAATACCTAATTTTCCCGATTATGGCGGCCATATTGGATACCTAATTTGCATAATTTATGCGAAACATGAACAAAAACTTTAACTATGTTGGTATGTATCTGCACACCAAATATGGTTGATCTGTGTTGAAAACTAAAGATTGTTGGTGGAATCCATAGTACGAAAAATAGATAAGCGAGCGAAAAATGAACAACTCGGGACATGTCCAAAATCACTTAATTCAGCGGTCGCTAGCAAACTTACGGTTCATCCAATCCCAAAAATCTTGGTACCGTTTGAAAGATTACCTTTTCATCTACGTAGTAAATAGCACGGTTGATCATGTTAAAGTATATTTTCACCATTGTGTTTATCTGAAATGTGGTTGTTTTCATCCGCTTGAACTCAGCGAACGATGTTTTAGCGTCGGGTATTCTTCGCCATCTGTCGGCGAAACTGCACATTTCCTGTCAATCACCGCGGCGTTGCTATAGCATCGCACATGGCCGATCTCAACATGTTAAGCTCCACCCATTTTTGCATGTCAAAAAAGATCAATTAAGTTTCACCGAATGTTGGCATTACATTAGCGATCGCCGGACGCTGACAGACAGTTTGTTTACTTGTGTTTATGTCGTCTGCAAAGTGGGTGGAGTCTAAATAGCATGAAAACAAGAACTTATGAAGTATAATCACCTACTCGGTTTCTGCCCTATCTGAGTTTCTGCCTCATTACAATTATATAGCTGGATCTCGTATTAAATACATATTTAGTCAGATATATCGGACACAATGAGCAAAGGATGTCTACAAACTTGCAACAAAATTATTTGTCTCAAATTAAAACGAGGCAAACAGGTTTTTGACATATATTTTGATAGCGAACGCCGACCACGTGACTACAGTGCACCATGTCGGTGACGGTGATGTAAACAACCGTAATATTACAATTTTGCGGACGAAATTGTAAGCAACTATTCACCCTAATCATCACAGGAATGTTAACGAACAGCCCGTGGAGTTTATACAGTGAATGCATAGCGATTTGTCGCACAGTGATGATTTTGAACACGATGAGGCAGAAACCGAGTGCTTCCGTTTGGCGCGTGAAGTGATTATCGTCTTACGAATATTGTAAGTATTTAACTAAAACAACTTATTTGACGTTTCGTTTGCATTCCATTAATGCAATAAGTGGTTCTGATTAATAATATTGATACGTTGCTGAACGATTTCAATTTTTTTGGGTGAAAACTGCATATTATGCTTGCGTAAGGCCGAGTGGTCCAGTATATGCATGTCTGAAACCTATGCAAATTAGAATTTGCGCTCCTATCGGTAGATGGGTGAACTTTGTCGACGAAACAAGTTGGTTCGCTGGTGTGTAAAAGACTGGAAACAACATGATTGCAGATATGTGTGAAGGTTCTTGTAGGAATTATTATCGGGAAACCACGTATGTGCTAGAATAACAGAAGGTGTAATCTTTCAAACGTACCAAGATTTTTCGGATCGGATGAACCGTAAGTTTGCTAGCGACCACTGAACTGAGTGATTTTGGACATGTCCCGAGTTGTTCATTTTTCGCTCGCTTATCTATTTTTGATACTACCTACCTTAAATCTTGTTAAACAGCGAAAAAAAAAGAAGAAGAAGACACAACGGCATAAATTGGAAAAACGTGTCAACGTCCGTAGGATTCACGCGTGACATCGATATATCAGGAAAACTCGAGTGCTGTGTAATAATGTAATTAAATCAATTCGCAGAATTAATGTCCCTTATAGACACATTCGTACGTGGATGGCGTAGGTTGAAAGTAGAGACAAATGACAATGCCACGATATGATAAAGCGATACTTTGCACGATAAATACAACGTCGTACTGTATGTAAACACACGCATTTATCAGGCGTATAGTACACGACGTCAGTTTTTCATGTGTGTTCTTGTGTTCGTGTTTCTTTACTAATACAAGTGTGTGTGTGTGTGTGTGTGTGTGTGTGTGTGTGTGTGTGTGTGTGTGTGTGTGTGTGTGTGTGTGTGTGTGTGTGTGTGTGTGTGTGTGTGTGTGTGTGTGTGTGTGTGTGTGTGTGTGTGTGTGTGTGTGTGTGTGTGTGTGTGTGTGTGTGTGTGTGTGTGCGTGCGTGTGTGTGAGTGTATAAATATATATATATATATACATATATACCATTAACATTTTCTTGTAGTGACAATCCGTTAAGCATAAAGATTAATCTGTAATAAATACGAACTGTTAATTTGATTAATAAAAACATCAAACAAGGTGGAAATTGAGATACGATTGTTGGCTGTACGATTATCTTGTCATGTGAGGACTTTGACAACTAGATACGCACCATGAGTGATATTGTATAACACTGTCGACTCCAGGTCAACATAAATAAACATCTTATCTTATATATATCATGTTAATATCAAAATATATATGTTACATATTTCATTTATCGCGCACTTTGGTGTCATACATTATCTTATCCGATAATACTTTTCGTGATGGCACACACTTGGTAACGATACATCACTAAATTGTATACAGTGACACCAGACGGATGAAAGACAAAACTACATCTGGTATTAATTGCTCGACTAAAGGCTTCAGTTGCGTTGCATTGGCTCCATGAACTAATGGATATCTGCATCATGGACATTATAGGCATTAGCTCCGCGTCAGATGTCCCCGCGGCTGTCTGATAACGCGATCTCAGAATGATGGGTCTTCGCGAATGAATCCTAAGATTTATGGTCTACGCTTAGCAGTACATATTATACGATTAATTGAAATTAAACCAAGTACGGTATATGGGGGCTAGCATACGATTATTAGTCGAATCAGATATCTGGCCGCCGTACTGATCTTTCTTCGGTTGTGTTTGATATACTAAATGGTTTACGTCACAATATCATGGAAAGATGAAAGAGTAAAATCCTGTCTTAGGCAGTTAATTTCCACTGAGCTGGTGATTCATTTATGTGGCATAAGCGGTGGAGAATATGCATTGACCATGAGAATGACGTCGTATAACGGCACATGCCCGGGAAAAGTCGCGTCCTTATAAAACGGTGGAGCGAGGAATAAAATAAGTTAAAGCGACTTTGTTAGTTCCATTACCCGGAATCATCCTATTAACCCACATCAAACTTCAAAGAACAATTCCACAAACTGCAGTTTACCCCGCCTGTCTCCGCTAAATAGGGTGTTTAGTATTTGAATGCTTCATTTCCAATTTGAACGTTCCGTGGGCGAAACATTCAATTGCAAAGAATACCTGGGCCTTATCAAATGCAATTTGGAAGGCAATAACATACTTATCCTAGTGTCAAGAATATTATGTTACTAAATATTAATAACACTAATGAGAAACAGATAAGATCGGTTTAACACTAACTAGTAAAACTACGGTTCCTATGATGTTCACTGTGCCTCACGGCAGATCCCTTCACTCTGTCTGTAAACGTGTTCGCGATTTACATTTGTTCGATAACCGACTTTATATAACCGACTACAATAGCGTCAACAACACGAGTTTATGCACGTCAGGTTGTGTTGTCAAATCAGCCCATGCCGTCGGTAATATCGATGTTGACAATAATGTAGTATTGCGACAATCCGTCACCGGGGAACTCTCAGTAATCGGTGTTTGCGTCCGTCGGGTTTGTCGCACTCCGCGGTGCTGCTGGAAATCAATTCGAGAGAAGTTAGCGCGTCCCACTGACGCATCGTGCACACCCGATAAGCCTCCGCGCATGTTCTCGCATCGTTCGAACCAGACAACCCCACTCTGTACGTACTAATGCAGCTGAATATTCCACTACGAATTGTTATTATGGAGATTTGATGCATCTGTTCTGTGGAAGAAAGTGGGGAGAATGTCGTAGAAATATCTGCGTTATCGCGCCTCACGTCTGCACGTCGGTATTCAGTCAGTTTGTGTAAATCAATGTAATGTTAATTACATTTAGGTTTAAGTTAACCGTGTATTGTGTATATGTTTATATATATATATGTATGTATAGTGTATTTGTATATACAGTGTGTATGTATGAATGTATGTATGTATGAATGTATGTATGTATGTATGTATGTATGTATGTATGTATGTATGTATGTATGTATGTATGTATGTATGTATGTATGTATGTATGTATGTATGCATGTACGTATGTACGTTTGTATGTATGTATGTATGTATGTATGTATGTATGTATGTATGTATATATGTATGTATGTATGTATGTATGTATGTATGTATGTATGTATGTATGTATGTACATATGTGTGTGCGTGTGTGTGTGCGTGCGTGCGTGTGCGGTGCGAGTATGTGTGTGTATATGTATATTTACATGTCTATATGCTTGTCTGTCTGTCTGTCTGTCTGTCTGTCTGTCTGTCTGTCTGTCTGTCTGTCTGTCTGTCTGTCTGTCTGTCTGTCTGTCTGTCTGTCTGTCTGTCTGTCTGTCTGTCTGTCTGTCTGTCTGTCTGTCTCAGTTTTGTTTTGTCGCATAATGGCGACAAACTTCGTTAGCGCCTTTCGATACAATTTCTTTTGTCGTACTTGACAGACTCCGTTAACGCCGTTTAATTAACACAGTTTTATTCGGCCGAATAGTGGCGACAGTCTCCGTCAGCGCCAGTCACGACACTGTTAATTTGTCGAATAATGGAGCAGGTCAAGAGTGTTTTATGCTATCGAATTGTGTTGAGAGAATCCTTTAGCGACAGTCCAGACAGTTACGTTTGGTTGAGATATCGAATGGCGTAGTTAGCGCCGGTCACGAAGCTGTCAGGTTTGGCAGATGCGTTGACGCGTTAATGATGATTGTGATGACGTCATTGAGAGCGTCAAGTCGCTGATCCATTGGCGGGTAAATGGCATTCGTTGCAAGACGAAGTTGCATTAACTACGACCAAGTTTCCGGCGGTCCATTCGCGTCTTGAGTCGGGCTAATTATCCATAATGAAGAGCAAGATGCGCCACTGGTCATTTGGTTTGTCATCCATCGTGTCAAATGTCAATGCTGTGTTATTTTTATTCAGCATCACCCATCGCGTCAGCGCTATGTTATTAATTTTATCACATCACTGTTATGTCTTTCGTGGTGTTACTATTGTGTTTTTCGTGGTGTTGCTGTTGTGTATTTCGTGGTGTCAATGTTATAAGTGTTGTGGTGTCTGTGTTGTATATTTTATGGTGTTAATGTTGTATGTTTCATGGTGTTAGTGTTATAAGTTTCGTGGTGTCGGTGTTGCTTATTTTATGGTTTCGTGGTGTCAGTGTTGTATCTTTCGTGATGCCAATGCTATACTTGTTGTGAAATGTGTATTATATCTTCTGTGATGCCAACGTTGAAGTTTTTATTACGTCGGTGTTGTGTCATTCATAGTGTCAATGCTGTTTAATTCGTCGGGTCGTTATGTGTAGTATTCGTCATGTAACTGTTGAGGTATTCGTTGTGTCATTTTTGTGTTGTATTGTGTCGTTTGTATGTTATTCATTACTTAATTTTGTAGCAATGATTGTGCCAATATTGGTGTAGAGATTGGTACATTCATAGTGTCAGTGTTATGTCATTCATAATGTCAATACTGTATCATCCGCAGCGTTAATTATGTTATTCGTATTGTCATTGCTGCGTCATGTCGTGTTATCCTTCGTATTAATGGTATGTTATTCATAATGTCAAAGATGTGTCATTCATATTCTTCCAGGTGGCATACAGCACTTACGGCAGACGTAACATCAGTCAGCTGCGACGTGTGTGGTCTGTAATGGATAATATCACCCAAATGAATTACCGTAAAATGCGACAGTGATTTATTATTCGAGTTGTAGTTCGTGCAATGTTGAAATATTTGGTGTGTCACTCAGTGAAGGCAGCATCAGACTTACTGTACAAAAACCAACAAAAACGACAATACAAACATCATACATAACTATCAATATTTAAACTATCAGTGGGAATGTCGACACTGCACGTGTACACTGTCTTAATAACATCGCTGTTGCATTATCGACGACAGTAAATTCATGATGACCTTTATTCTCAGAAGCGTTACATTCACCGATGACGCAAGCCTTCAATTGCATCTTTCAAATAGCACCGTTTTCCCCAATCACATATTTCTAATGGTTTGCCGACGGCAGAATCAAAATAATTTTACTTCGAGCACGACAATCAAACAATCAGCACGGTTTTGTGGTTTTTAATACGCAAACAGTTGTACACCGACTTACCCTGTAACATCCGCGAAATTGAATTTATATTCAAAACCGCCGGAAAATAAAGTTCGTTATTTTTACACCTCACACTAGCGCGGCGGTGTAATATAATTTTCAAACAAATTGTCCTGTTCTCGTGTTGTGTTAACAGTAGCACATTTGTGCAGACACACTTTTCATTTGTGGATACATATATAATACAGTTTGGACTCACAAGCACTCAAGTAGTTCATGATGAGCGTATCCGTTATGAAAGGATTTGAATAACAGTGTAGGGGTCAGCCCACTGTTGGTTTTCCCATAGGCGACCATGTTAACGTTTTGTCTGATTATAAGAAAGCGTGACCTATAAAATGTTTTAAATTTCTCATCTGCTGTTATCATCATCTCATTGACATGCCGATAGATTAAAAAAAATTGCAATCTTCCAGCTCTCGTAAAATGCCTGTATGTGTGACACCCGTCAATACTTACAAATGCCGGAAAGAATTACTCCGCAAACAGTACACACAGGCAAATTGCTACCAAATAATAATAATAATAAATAACTTCTTACGCGCCAATATCCTCAGACAATCCGAGCTCAGTGGCGCACCAAAACCAAACGATTAAGCATTCTCGTACTCGTGTGATAGGCGAAAGTCGTCAACAAATGGATGGATGTGCTAGGAAGCTAGGAAAGATAGGCGATATTGAAAAGATAGGTTTTGAGGTGACGACGAAATGTAACAATATTTTCTGCTGATTTAACATTAACGGGAAACGAATTCCATATAGTTGGCGCGGCAACTAAAAAAGCTCAAGTTCCAGCCTTTGTCTTAACTCTGGGAACAGATAGCAACTTCGAACTAGACGACCGAAGTTGTCTGGCTTGTCTAGCTGGTGTGAGCATTGAGTGTAAATAACTAGGTTGTTTGGATGAAAGGGCTTGGTAGGTGATTGTGCAGATCTTAAACATAATGCGATATCGCACGGGGAGCCATTGCAGTGATTTTAGAAGTGGCACTGAGCGGGAAAATCGAGGAATATATCAAAATAAATATCCTTCCGCTTATTCAAATCATCTAGAAATCCACCATTTTACAGTCAACACCTTCTACAATCACACATGAAAATCTCCCTACTCAAATGCACTTATGTCACAGCATGTGAATTTTGTAAAAAAATAATAATTTATAAAAGATTCAGTGCATTTTTCTTCGTCTAGTCTAGCTAGAACATGACCCCTGTACGTCTTCTGCAGTTCAGCCTATCTCTGCGAGACGTAGCTGCCCGGATGATCCCACGATACGCTGCTCTGTCTACCGGTCGTCTCCCTGCTCTCACGATGTTGTCTTCCACCAGTCGCTGATGTCCTGCTCCCATCTTCTCCTTTGTCTCCCCCTTCCTCTCTTTCCTTCCACTTTGCCTTCTAGGATTGTTTTCTCTAAAGAATCGTGTCTTTTGATTTGGCCAAAGTAACTCAGTTACATTGTATTTATACAACATATAACGTTATTAAACGGTTTATTAAAACAGGTGTTTACGTGGCATCAACAATATATGAATTTTGCTCCACAAAATATATTAAATGTACTTTTGAGCCGAAGCGGCCGGTAATCGCGTCGCACAGAACGTTTGTATCGAAATCGATAAAACTAATATGGTGCAAACGAATGACTGTCATGTTCAAAGAATACTACGTGTTCATTCATGGCTAGGAAAACAAAGCATCCACTTGTATGTGTTGCTTAACATCTATTTTACATTTTGGCATGCTTAATGTAATTGCTTAATGTAACATGAGACGTTACGAAACAGTCCATCATTCAGATTTGAAATAAAACTCAGATTATGTGACAACAGCGTCGGTACATTATGCCCGATTGCACGAATTACCCGAATTTCCCATATAAACGTACACAGGCACGCGCGCACATACTCGCACTCACGCATATGTACTCGCATGCGCAGCAACTTTGTCATTTACGATGATTTTTTTCCGATTTGAATACAATTAAACTTCTCCAGCTATGAAAGCCTTTTAAAAAAGACCCTGCGTTGCGTGGTTCCGGCACAGCGCCGTGCTGTTGGCCTGGCGAGACTGGTGCATCCAAAAGAGCGTGTCCTCGATGTCTTATCTGACTCCCTCGGTACACCTCTGCTAAGCGCCCAGGGGCCGGTTTCATGAAGCTGCTAAGAACGTTCTTAACGCTAAGATGATTGTCTTAGTAAATTACGTGATTTTTTTAATATAAGCGAACATAGGAGTTTACGCAAACACATGACGCTAAGTAATTGCGTAATTTTAAGTACGCTTCAAGAAATCGGCCCCTGAAGCCTATTGGCTTAGTCTTTCCGAAAAGTGAACAAACTGGCTTGCCTATCGCGCTAACATTATAAAAACCTGTCTTTTAATCGTAGACTGCGACATCGGATTCAGCATTGTTATGCATATTATGACATAATAAAAGGCAGCGACACAATCACGCATATTCTCATCAAAGGTAAAATCGAATGTTCGGTCCAATATCGAACTAATGGTGCGTTAGCGATTTGAGTTGACACCTTTCTCAGATCGTATATATTTCTAGACGTTAGATATCTACTGGCTCCTGGACCAGAAATAATTATGTAATTGTCAGCAAACATGAAAACGGAGGCAGCATCGTGATTATATGTTGTTAAATTAATGACCTACTAGCTTATTCTCATGCAATTCCATATACAGAGGATTTACTTATAATATACAAGCTACAGTCTCTTCTAACATATCGGGTGGTCGCTCGCACAGTCCCAACGAACGTAAAGCATTTTATGTTTGTCGTCAGAGCGTATCGCAATGAAAATATATTGCTACAGTTGGCGCAATATTGCAAGTGAAACATACGTTAAGTCAAAGTGACGCTAACAGCAATCTTGGATCGCAAAAATACAAGTCCCACAACAGCTATTGGTTGAGGGAGAAAGTTGAACCAAAAATCAACTATTAATTTTATTTGAACTTTGCGAACGTCCGAGTCTATCCATAAACTAGGTGAACTCCGAAGGAAATGCTGAAGAGCCAACTCTTTGAAGCGTTCGTCGAAATGTGGCGTATGCCGTGGCACTATGTAGGCCAAGCCACGAAGAACCGAACTCATGAATGATTATGCATAAAAACACGCAACGAACCAATGTTTTAGACAGATACTCAACGCTACATCACGTGTGGTGTTCTTGCCTTGTCCGCAATGCTCAAGCAAGACAACGCCAATCTGTGTTTTGTGTGCTATACACATCTGATACGGTTAAATTGCAGTGTCTTGTGTCAAAAACGAGACTCGCAATGTCAGCATTTGAGACAATAGACAAAACACAATGCTTGCCAATAACCTGGGAATAGGCCTACGTATCGTGAGGTAATCCAAACCTGCCATTAATTAACTCTTGAGCCAGACGATGTAATTGGAGCTAAACAAATTGGCAATGGTCACACGACGAGATCGCGTTGGTTTTATACATAGAAATTGTTAGACAGACTTACACGATGTTTTGTTATTTTCAATAACTAGATATGAAAATGGCCTTTGTACGCAGAAACGTTTCATTTTTCCACTTTGCTGTAATGTTTTCCATAATGTTTAGATGATATAATTATATACGTATACATGCATACACACGTACGTAAATGAATTAATGAACGAATGAAAGCGTGCGTGTATGTATGCATACATACATGTGTGTATGTGTGGGGGAGTATGTACGTCCGTATGTATGTATGTATGTATGTATGTATTGTATGTATGTATGTATGTATGTATGTATGTATGTGCGTGCGTGCATGCATGCATGCATGCATGAATGTATGTATGTATGTATGTACGTACGTATGGATGTATGTATGTATGTGTGTATGTGTATATGTGTGTGTGTGTGTGTGTGTGTGTGTGTGTGTGTGTGTGTGTGTGTGTGTGTGTGTGTGTGTGTGTGTGTGTGTGTGTGTGTGTGTGTGTGTGTGTGTGTGTGTGTGTGTGTGTGTGTGTGTGTGTGTGTGTGTGTGTGTGTGTGTGTGTGTGTGTGTGTGTGTGTGTATGTATGTATATATGTATGTACGTGTGTACGTATGTACGTATGTACGTATGTACGTATGTGTGTGTATGTGTGTATATATGTGTATATGTGTGTGTGTATGTATGTATGTATGTATATATGTATGCATGTATGTATGTATATATGTATGTATGTATGTATGTATACATGTCACCATGCAGTGTATGGTCTATTTTATGAAATGACAACTATCAAAATATTGAATAAATTTAATTACAATTCAAAATCAATGCGTACTAACTGCGTACCAATACTACATGTAGCTACAGAAAGATTAGTTGCTTCATTTAATCGTTTATTCGTCCACCTGTGTCCGGCTTTACTAATGTTATGATTTAAAAGTCGTATTGTTTATTTACCATTCATTATTACACCGGCGATAAAGATATATATGTAACACAGTTTATTAGTATACGAAATAACACTCACCGCGACGAGCCCATAGAATGTGCCAGTCGACGCCAGCCTACCGGTCACACTCGACTGTCGACTGGCGGGCTGGCTCTGTGCACGGTCGCTAACAGCCGCGCGGCTAATTTAGAGCTCGCGTGACCACCGCTTGACTAAACACGCCATTTCAAGCGTGAATGACGACGACCTCCCTGGATGAATGGGGACGACCTCACTGAACGGACGAGGTCGACCTCTCAAAATGGACGAGAACAATGAATGGACGAGGTCAACTTCACTGAATGGAGGAAGTCGATCTCACTGAATGGACGAGGTCGATTTCACTGAATGGACGAGGTCGACTTCACTGAATGGACGAGGTCGACATCACTGATTGGATGAGGTCGACTTCACTGAATGGCCGAGGACAACCTCACTGAATGGACGAGGTCGACTTCACTAAATGGACGACTTCATTGAACGAACGATGACAACCTCACTGAATGGACGAGGACGACACCATTGAACGAATGGCAGTAACTACACTGAATGAACAAGCGCAACCTAATTAAACGATAAAGGACGACCTTTGGTGTGGAGCGCTGTGACGCTGTAGATGGAGCATCGGATTCTCAATTGAGAGAACCCAGGTTCAAATCATGTGGTGTCTTTTCGAACATTGGACAAGTCCCTTCACTCTACTTTGCTTCAGTTCACTCAGCTGTATGAATAAGTACGTGGCTATGGATAGAGGTAGATATTTCTTTACAAATAGTCTTCGCGCATTAATTACAACGTGGCTGAAACTTCCAAAGAGAAGACGACAGTATCAACAAAGAAACAAAAGACCAATCGCATAGCGCATTCACGTGAAGATTCGAATTTTGAGAATTACCGGGACTGTATGTGTATAATTAGATAAATGTAATAGTTTTTTTGTGATTTTTCAAATAGAAAACATCTTACAAAGTTACGCCTTTGTGCTACCATGTCGTAGTGGATAGATGGGCCTCATTTTTTGCAAGATAAATTTTAAATATAACGAGCAACAAATCAAGTTGAAGAAGCATCTTTAAAGTGCATAAGAGAAACTGACGTAGGCAGCAGAATGGACCAGTGAACGTACGATGGACTTTCGCGTTGAAGGAGCAACTGATCGGTTGACTCCAGACACCGTCAACGCTAAATTCTTCACATTTGCGTCAGGCCACATCTCCCCTATCAAGGCCGACCTCGCTGCCACGTGCGACCCGTGTGCAAAATCTAATTTGCCGGAGCTTTGCGACAGCTACAACGTTGTGTTGCCGCCGAACTCGTAACTAAGTAGCCGGGTAACTGGCTTCCATCAGACATACTCGACCCATAAATGGACGTCTAACGCACACAAATGCCGCCTTTTCGTCGGCTGTCCTAATATGATTACAGTTTATTTATTGAAATATGCAATATAACCGCGTTCAGCTGCCGGCGACTTGATAGTATTTGACATCTGCGCTGGAGTTAAATAAGCCTGGAGCCAAAGAGGACGTCACGTAACACCTGTCATGTGATTTACTGAGAAAATTGCAAAGATGCGTTAAATACAGCTACGTCAGAAATGCTATAATAATTATAATCAAATAACAAAGCGCTATTTCGTAGTGCAATGTCGGGTGTTCGAGCGCACTCGGTACTCTTAACGCACCGGTAGACGAGTTCAGTCGAACATCAACGTAATCTCTTTAGGAAGTATTCAGCCACTCTGCATATATATTGAGCCACTATATGGTCGTTCACAATGTCGTGTACCTTTTACACAAATGAGTGAACGGGGCAAACTAACGCGAGCGAATCCCACCCGAATAATGAACCTGCCGACTCTGTGTCAAATCAGTGTTCATACCACTGCAAGACAGTATTGGGAAGATAGAAAATGAAAGAGGTCCTAAACTGGTATTCATCTGATCGTTTATCAGGAAAGTGGAATATTTACAAATGTTTGCAGCTAGTGAATTTTGAACAGTTACCCGAACAAAGTGAAATGAAGTGAAACATAACTGCTTAATCAGGAATGGAAGTAATATTTAGAGCAGGAACGATACTGCCCATGTAGCATGCAGCTTCAAAGTAAAACGATTATTACCATTAATCACAAGAAACATCTTGCATGTAATGATAAAGGATTAATTATGAACTAGTATACGTCGATTGTTATACATCAATTATGTCATTGCATAAGCACCATACCATCCATATAAAAATTACATGCCTAATTAAGGTGGCATAATTACACGAATAACAATGAAAGTAATCCCAAAGCAGAAGCGTATGCAACTGTAATGAATATGCCTAAAACGATGCCATTTGATAATAGTACGAACTAAGGTGTTATGAATAGACTAAATTGGTAGTTTTAGTATTCATTGATTATTAATGTAATATTATTGTTGATAACATTATTTTCTTTAAACCAATGTCTGGTAGACGACGTAGACAGGGTATATAATAATAATATTATATATATTAAAACGATCAATAATCCTATAATAGCAAGTGACTGGAACATTTTATATGATATTTGTGTAAATGTTGGTTGCGCGAATATGTTCAAAACATGCATGACTGATGTCCATGTTCCTTCTGGAACACTGCTTTGGCAGTCTTTTCAAATGTTTTATACATTAAATGCCTACAACTATATACAGTGTATGCGACTTAATTGAACGATTGCTGTATTGACCGTACTTCTGAAAACTCACAGTGATTAAAGAAACCGCTTCCTTTAAATGACAAGGGTCGTTTGACATCACAACGAAGGCAAAGAGACAATTAACAACGAAAATAGTCAAGTCTTCGAAATGTCGGATAAGCAGTTCTGGTTACAAACTTAATTGTATTGAACTACCCCACAGACCATCTTCTAGGTGTCGGTGGTTCTCCGAAAAAGTTACACACGAAATGGAAAAACGCCTACACCTTCAACGACGTCGTTGTCTGATATATCCCAGGGCACCAATTACTGTAGAATACGGATGCACGCGTCGTTTCTCTATACAATTTGGCGACCGCTGGAAATGACACTTTTCTAGGTAGCGGTCCTTGGTATGTTTCAACCGTATAATCAGAAGTGGTAGCTATGACGCCAAAGATCATGCTAAGAAGCAAGGAGTTCGGCGAATCAAGCACATATTTAGCCTGTGTGCTAAATAACTGCTATTTAAATCAATACGCCGCTATACGGTTACAGGGAATTAGGTTCCCCTGGTTCCCCTCGCCCGACAAGTAATATGGTATAGCTGTTCATGGTAGCTAACTCCTAGTGCTGTGGCATGTGATTGAGGTAGACAGGATGTCGTGATTTCATGACACTGCTTGTGTGTGTGAGTGTGTGTGTGTGTGTGTGTGACGTGCGTGTGTGCGTGTGTGCGTGTGTGCGTGTGTGCGTGTGCGCGTGTGCGCGTGTGCGCGTGTGTGTGTGTGTGAGAGAGAGAGAGAGAGAGAGAGAGAGAGAGAGAGAGAGAGAGAGAGAGAGAGAGAGAGAGAGAGAGAGAGAGAGAGAGAGAGAGAGAGAGAGAGAGAGAGAGAGAGAGAGAGAGAGAGAGAGAGAGAGAGAGAGAGAGACAGAGAGACAGAGAGACAGAGAGAGGAGAGAGGAGAGAGAGAGAGAGGGGAGAGAGAGAGAGGAGAGAGAGAGCACGCGCATTGGTGTGCGCACCCGCTCGGGTATGCATGCAAATATAAAATGACAAGTAGCACTGGTAATGACGTATTGTTTCTCTTATAAAAGAGAAGGCAAGTAATCACATCATAGTGAAGTTGTTTATTTAATTTGTACGCAACAGTTTGGGTGATATATTTGTGAAAGTTGGTGGTTTGTTTGTTTCTGATAAACCACAGTACGTCTTCCACATACGCCGCTACGCGTAGGCGTACGTGAGGCGTTTGCAACAGTGACAACGCCATGTAAAATATATCCCACGTAAAGCCAGCAGTAAGAACATACGGTAAAAAGTGATCTTATTGACAAAGATTGAACGACTAACAACAAACGTGTGCGGAATTTAATGTAGCCTAATTCGCTACATTCAAGACGGATCGCTTCACATGAGCTACTATGAAAGAAGACGGATGGTTATTTGGCCAGTTCGACCCGGTTGTGCATGAGATTCACAAGCAGCACGTCTCATGTGCATCGACTGTAGAACGAGACGGTGAAACCGATTAAGCCAATCGAAACTGCCGTGTCACGTGCTTGTAGAACACGATGAGACGACTGTATAATTAGCCTTTGATCCACTCTGCTCTCCTGCGTATACCTTAATGTCGTGGTGATTACGTTATGGCTATTCTGGCGCTTGTGGATGATACAAAAGTGTTTAGAAGGATTAAAAGTGATGGAGATAGACAGCATTTACAAGATGATCCTGACAGGTTGATCAAATGGTCTGAAAAGTGGCAAATGCTGTTCAATTTTGGGAAATGTAAATGCCTCCACACAGGACATGGGAACGAAGAGGTAGAATATGCAATGGGGGTAATGTACTAAGTACTACTGTAAAAGAAAAGGACTTAGGGTTAGCCATTAGTGCTGATATTAAGGTTTCAGAGCAGTGCGGAATTGCAGCTTCAAAGGGAAATCAAATTCTTGGATTGATTAGGCGAAATATAGCGTATAAGGAGAAAGAACTAATAATACCGCTGTACAAAACAATAGTGAGGCCTCATTTAAAATATTGTATACAAGCGTGGAGGCCATACCGCAAGAAGGACATAGCTATGCTAGAAAGAGTCCAGAGGAGAGCGACTAAAATGATACAAAAACTGAGGGATCTTAGTTATGAAATTCGCCTAAAAGAATGTGGTTTAACAACTTTTACACCAGAGACCAGGAGATTGAGAGGAGATCAGATAGAAGTGTTTAAAATAATTAATGGTTATGAAAATATTGATAACAATATTTTTTCTCAGTTAAGAAAGATAGAAGGACTAGAGGACATGAATTTACATTAGCAAAGGAGCAGTGTAGATTATATAAAAGGAAGTTCTCATTTTCACAAAGGACTGCAAATGAATGGAACAGATTATCTGCTGATTGTGTGGGTGCTAGTAGCGTGAATATGTTTAAAAATAAAATCGACATATACCTCAGAAGGGCGGGATACACATAAATAAAAGGGTTGGACTCTCGATAAGCCAAAGGGCTTCCTTGTCCACCTGCCACCAAGAGTTAATTTTCTGGGTGGCAATCTTATTAAATCTTGTACCCTATATTCTGTTTGCGTCCAATCTCAACTCGGAGGCGATCAAAAAATAAAAAAAGATGTGGAAAATTTGAAAATACAGTAAATCCCGCTTTTATGCATATACCGTTTGCTCAGTTAATTTTTGCAATTAAACAGGTTATGCAATAAAACAAAATCGGCCAAAACAAATCGGGAATGGTATCTAGTGAGCGATAACACAGTGTTTCCACAAAACAACAGCATGTATCGTGACAAAATTACTTGTATCGATTTATCCCTTACATCTTTTAAACAATAGAAATGATTAAGGCAATGATATGCTCTTGATTCACTCAGGTCACATATCCGCCACAGTTAGGTGTGAAAATGTGCGCGTAAAGGTGGCTTTACACGATGCGACGCTGTCGCAGCGACCAAGAGACACCGTCGCATGCGACGTGTTGCAGCCTGGTTGCCCCGCGTAGACAGTACGTCGCATGCGATTGACGTCTCATGCGATGTTGTTTCTTTGTCTCAGCGACGTATCTATTGTGACAGAACCTTCTCTATTTCCGTGCGACCGTCTCTTCGTCGCACATAATTTCTCCAATCACAGGCAGCGCGCGTGAGTGGCGTGCTGCATTTGAAAACACGGCGGCAAGTTGTTGTTTGGCAGATTACTAAACAAATTTACCTAGTCTACGAGCAGTAATATTTGTTGATTTATACACACATGAAGAGTACCAACATTGTCATTGTGGGTCATGTCAGCTGAACTGCATGGAAGAGCAGATACGTTTTGGGCGGTAGGTATCACTGACAATATTCGAAGCGAGCGCTTACTTATTATATCGCCCATGTCATGTCATGTTATGCCATTACACCTATAGTATAGAGCGAGTGTTAGTTCCTTATGAATATAATGATTGTATAATGAGATCATCAATACTGTTATGATCACTATTCAATCTCCGATAACAAATATCACGGCAGCTTAGATTGATTGAAGACATAGCTCTTCTATTACTATCTTTGTATTGATACAATTTAAGTTTATGTTGACGTTTCGCAAAGTCAAACTCGGTTTCTCAAACTTAAATTTAAAGAGCCAGTGAATACAATAGTGATTAGACCAGTCAATAGCATATCATTTGAAAACAATATGTCACTGCGTGTGCGTGTGTGTTTAATCAAATTTTGGCTAACACTAAATTATACACTGTGAATAATTGTTATATAACCCCAGCAACACATGCGCACAAAGCACTGAAACTCTTGTGTTGGTCTGAGAATGGGTTGTTTTGGGCTAAGCCAGGGGCCGGCAACCTTTTCGAATGGTGGGCCAAACAGATGACTTGGACTAAGTTGGCGGGCCACACATGCATTATTAAATATTGATGATTATTAGCTTAATCCTCGTGAAAACTGGTACATTATGTTGGAATCTGAATATAAGCAATCTTGCATTGAAGTTAAACTTTTAACAAATTTAACACACTGTTACCAGTTAGGATTAAAAAGTATTAATTGTTATCATCAAACATGAACCTCTAAAATTAATGTGACCAACTCTTGGACGTCACTATTAAAAAGCACACGTCATTAATGGTCACTGTTCATGGTACACAAATTACTAGTGTGACACTTGGTGCAGTTTCTGCGCCACCAAACAAATTGGCAATGAGCTTAGCGTATTTGATCAGGTCAGGAAAGTGTTTCGTCGCCAAGTGCATGTAGTAACTACTATATACTTGCAAAAAACTACATTTTTATGGTATACGTGGTACAGCTCATACATGAATTGTGAGCTATCTGGAAGATAGAAAGCAATTTGTTCAATATAATAATCTAGTTTTTATTAACAGTTGTGGCATTTCTACAATATACCATTCACTGTATTTGCCGTATATTATGTACTGTGCTGAAATATGGGGCAACACTTCACAAATGTTGAATGCCTAGTCTTGCTACAGAAAAAGGTAATAAGATTGCCATGCGGTGCTAAGAGATTGGACCATACGTCAAGGTTATTTTATAATCTGCACATTCTTAACATACCTGATATAGTTAGTGGAGTTAAGAACTGCTATAATTATGTTTAAGGCAAATCATAATCAATTGCCAAATAATATTCAACAGCTTTTCAGAATGTATGAAACTGTCTATGCGACAAGAAAGGTTCATAATTTTACACACTATTATGTTCGTACTAATTATAAAAATATGTGTGTCGATTAAAGGTGTTAAGCTCTGGAATTCGCTTGATAAATCACTAAATTGTTGTCAAAATATTAATCTTTTGAAAAACAAATACAAAGAAAAATTATTGAATAGTAATGCATTTAATGAGTAGGTATTTAAAGAAAAGACTGGTGTTGGGGTTTTATTATTATTAACTTAACTTCTTCTTTTTGAAGAACGGCCTGCCTTGATTGGTCATGAGAATTATGTTTTATGTATGGTGAGGTCAAATGTGTAATTACAAACGGTGTTAAACTGTATTACGTATGTTTTGTGTTAATAGGGCAAGTAATCATAAGTACTACACTTCTTCTTGCCCCTTTTTAACAATTGTATATAACTATAATTTAATTTTTTTTTACATTTTGCCCGTTGTTGTTGTTGTTGTTGAAATAAAGTTTCATTCATTCATTCAGGCGTCAACTCTGTGGCGGCAGCTTTGAGTGTGATAGAGCCGCATCGTAGTTCAGTGAATTCTATCCGTACAGCTTCCGGCGCATCGTCCTATGGGAAATAAGGTAACTCCTCACTGCGAGTCCTGAGATCGGAAAGACACTCAGCTTTGCGTTTCGCAGTTCTGTCTTTACAGTATACCTGCCAACTCTTCCGCAATTTCCAGGCGTCTCGTGTAGTTTGGGTGTATCTCCCGGTCTCCCGCAATTCGGGCAAATCTCCCACCTAAAATCTTCAACAGTGCATCCTGTTTCCCGATGTCATCATCCGAGACAGCGTGACACCACGGGATACGTACGTGCTGATACGTGCAGAACCGCAGAAGTTCCGGCGAGAAATCTGCAACAGCACCCCCCCCCCCCCCCTCCACCGTCTTCCGATGTCAAGATCAGAGACAGTGCAGGCGAGACAGCGCGACAGATGAAGCGTACTGCATCGCTGATGAATCTCCAGGAATTAAACAGTTAGCAGGTATACCAACGTAGCAACGTGATCTCGGTAGTGGAGACGAAGTAGAAAATCTAACTTATGACATGTTCTCGCAAATACATTTAGGGTTTGCATATTCCGGTACTTCTTTACCTTTTTGCTCCGTGAACACACTATAATCCAATATCTCAGCTCATAGGAGTACATGTACGGCGCACATGGCACGTCGACTTAACTAGCGCTCTTCGCAATAGAAGTGGCTTTGATACTGCACAGTCATCTCAGCCAGAATATACAGTGTACACTGTATTGGAACTGCCTCTGGTTTAGACCAAGAGCGCGAACGTAGATTACCACTTCACGGTGACGCTCATTGTGTTCTGCATTTTCATTTACTTGGCATTCAGGCATTGTGGACAATTTCGGTTTTAATCGGCGGGCCGCATGAAATAGCTTCGCGGGCCGCATTTGGCCGCATTTGGCCGCAGGTTGCCGACCCCTGGGCTAAGTCATTTGAGCCAAGATACAGTCTATATAAACATTGTGAATATAAAATACGACTTCACGTTATATAAAATATCTAAGTGTATGTGTACTAGTAATAAAACATAATATTAACTGAACACTGACACGCATGTTTTTATGCAAATTTTTAGTCCTCACACAATTTAAACTATAGTAAATTGTGAACTAATTACAATTTTTACATTTTGTATTACAGGTAGTGGTGTTCCAGAGAGTAAGGCATGTTTGCAGATTAAAAGCAATAATGGATATTTTGGATTACAGTATAAGAACTGCTGCAACGTTCTGTACAAAGAGTTGGTGTGATAAGTCGCCATCTCCCCCTGTGGACAATTGTTCCCTTGCTTCAATGGTAGCTTGAGACGTATTCGTCATCCACTGCTGGTTGACAACAAGGTGTTCGACTCTTGTTTCGATAACTGATCAAAGTTATATTATGACCATTGGGCATTATTTGCCTTGGTACACTAGACGCTCATCTTACAAGACAAAATAAATAATAAACGTTGATGCACATAAAGTGTACTTGTGAAATATTATAGTATAGTAGAGGCCAGTTTCTGTCTAGATAGACAATGCTTGTTGTAGCTGCATGAGGTATGTTGACTTGGATTTCTGGCATGATGTCTCGCACGCTTGGTTTCTGGTTTATCTGGTATGCTTCGATGTCATTTGCTGAATCACCAGTGAGACAGGCTCGCCAGACGACTCTGTCCACAGCAAAAGTCTGCCAGCGTAGAGGGTCGATGCCGTAGTCTTTTAGGTCTCTCTTGACCACATCTTTGAATCTTAATTTGGGTCTGCCTACTGGACGTTTGCCCTCAGTCAACTCCCCATAGAAGATGGTCTTTGGGAGGCGGTCACTGGGCATACGCTGTACGTATTCAAGTCATCGTAGGCATCTGTGTTTGAGGATGTTGCTTAGTGGCGTTGACTTGCAGCGCTGCATGATCTCAAAATTAGTTATTTTATCCTGCCATTTTACACCAAGGATTGTTCGCAGGCAACGAAGGTGAACACTGTTGAGTTTCCATTCTTGTTTGCGGTACGTTGTCCATGTCTCTGAACCATACAATAAAATGCAGACAACACAAGCATAGTACACTTTCAGCTTGGTGTGCAATGTTAGGCTCTTGTTGGACCAGCCACGATTCGTGAGTCTTCCAAAGCTTTGCCAAGTCTTGTGTTAAATTCTTTGTCATGTGTAAAGTTTTTAGACATTATTTCGATGGGTTCACCATTTACAGAGATTTTGGCTTCTTGATTCCCATGGCTCATGGTGACAGTCTTTTTGATGTTGATTGTGCAACTATTTGCGCAGCTGTTCAATATTAGTTGTTTCTGTTCCTCGGAATGGGAGCAGAAGGCAGCATCATCAACATAGAGGGCCTCGCACAGTGCTGTTGTTGAGTAGATGTTTGCGTCAAGCCTGGTCCTTAGACCCACTCCAGGATGAGCAATGTTGGCAATTTGCATAGATTCTTTGAGTAGAATGGAGAAAAATATTCCAACAAGCGTCGGGCCAGAACACTTCCATGCTTCACACCATTTTCGATGGGGAAGGGCTCAGATATAGATCCATCAGCCTGAACTGTGTCTTGCATGTTGTTGTGGAAGGCTTGGATAAGACTGAGTAGTACTGGGGGACATCCAACTTTCTTCAGGACTATGAAGAGAGCTTCCCTGTTTACATAATCAAAAGATTTTGTGAGATCCACAAAAACATGGAGTGGCATATGTTGCTCCCTTGCTTTCTCTTGTAGTTGTCGTACACATAATTTCATATATACAGTTCCTCTGCCATAGCGGAAACCGCACTGTGAATCGGGGTACACCAGTACTGCCAAAGTCTGTAGACGTGCAAATATTTTCCCTACAACACTGAGCAGAGATATTTCTCTGTAATTATTGCAGTCGCCTCTGTCACCCTTGTTTTTGTACAGTGTGATTATATTTGAATCCCTAATTTCTTGTGGAATTGAGCGTTCCCGCCAGCACTTCAGGAGAAGACTAGAGTGGTGGTAACAATGCGTGACTGGCAGCCTTAATTAACTCTCGACCAGAGGCGTTATTATTTGACAGTCTGGCATCGTCTGCATCAATCTATGTGAACTGTGGTTCGTCATCAAGTTCTTCCATGATCTCCATAGAAGGGACTTTGTCAATTGTAGACTCAGAATACGCTCTTTCCGTTCCATAAAGGTCGGAGAAGTGCTCAGTCCAGCGATTCATTTGGTCATCTCTTTTTGTTAATGTGACACCATCTTTCGATTTGAGAGGTGCAGTTTTCCTTATTGTGGGTCCTATAGCTGTGTTTATGTTCGCATACATATTTTAGGTTACAAGTGCTACTGTCTCGGTATCCTCACTTAGGCCAATGTAGTATTGGTTAAGCGCTTGCCTGGCTTTTCTTTAAGAAACAAAATAAATGAAAAACTGTCTTAGAGATGGTAACCAAGATACATCTACACCTAAAATTAAAGAACAAGATAACATATCTTTACTCACTGTTATGTAGCGCAATGCCAAGTGTACGTAGTCGAAGTTCATGATGTAACAAGTTTTTATGTTGAAATATATGCACACAGGAATATATTTATATTTAGAATTAAGACCACAAATTTGTATTGTATATTACACATTAAAACGATTGTGGATGTACGATCTCAGAATGCAACTTTAAACTGTACCCACACTTCATTTATTCCATTAGATATGTGAACTTTGCGAATTATTTCAGAATACTTTCAAGTAATGTGTGCAGTTAGTTTAACAAAAACTGCAATTTTGTATTAATCTGTAGTGAATTTTAAAACGTTGTCGGCCCATAAAGATGCCATAAAATTGCCTCAACCCCACATTTCTTTCATAATTGTAGGTGAGAAGCCAATCAAATACATCTGACAGTATTTACATTATGCGATATGCAATTAAGTGGGGTCGACTGTACAAACTTGAGTGTTTAAAAGACGTCATATTTCTGAATTTTAGGCCCTAATGTTTTGGTAAAGATTAAAATTGTGTATACTAAAACGGTGTCACCGTGACACTAAACCAATTTAGGGTCACTGCGCTTAAAACACAATGATTTAAGTTACACAGATGTATTTTATGATAAAAAACAAGATACTCTATATATCTTTACATAATATTAATATGACTTCTCTATCGTGTTGTTTACTGCTTGTAGAAAGTCGGCCGACGTGAGCCTTTTTATGTGTTTGCATCAGTCATATCTGTAATATTGTTGTGAATAATTTGTACAAATGAAATAGTAGGCGGAGCGTCGATAGTTCCTAGTATCACTGTCGTATCTTTTTATGACGATTAATCAGTGTGGCCTCATTTTGCTAGATGGACAACTTTTGTGTTCGAATGGTATGGTTGAAAAATGTTGTTATGGCTTTTTTATTTTCTCCCCTATAGATTTACGCACATCATTGGTTATACAATCAATACTTGGAGCTTTGTTGTTTGTCATCAATCATCCTGCTTTGTCCGTTTCTGATACCTGTATAAGCTGTATTTACAGAATGTATGACTGCAAAAAGACAGATCGTGCATTTGTTAAATATTAACGCAGTTTAAACGAACTGCTTTTTGATACGCACACGAAAAACACAACCGGCTATTGCATATAGCGCGCGCGCACCCACCCACGAACGCACGAACGCACGCACGCACACTGACACGCGAAGTTCTACGTTATCATGCCTTTGTTTGCATATATACATTTACTCTGCCGCTGCCAGTGTCGAAATACTTTAGGCCAGTCCACCGCAAGTGTAGAATTACTCTAAGCCATCAGACTTCGTGCTCTGAGAACTGCGTTTTGCTGTAGATCTGCTGAACTGTGTGGAACCGAGCTGGACAACTTCCTGTGTGTAACTCTGCTACGTCACTTCTGTGTGGCATTCCGCTTTCCGTATGTCACGTCCTGTATATACCTCCACGACGCCACTTCGTTTCAGGATTTCCGCAACGTCATTCCTGTGTTAAACTGAGCTGTGCCACTCAGCTCATCATCAAGTCGTGTTTCTGATCATCTTTAGTCAATTTCTTCCACATTCTATCACACTGGTTTCCATTTAACTAGGGATGACACATTGCCTTTGTCATTTCTATACATGCCATCAACCCGGATTTTCCTGGAATCTCCCTGACACCCGGATAATAATCAAATCTCCCGGATTTTCTCTTCAGACCGCCAACAGCACACACCCCCGCATCGTCCGACATGCAATCCGACAAGACCGAACTGTTTAAGAATAATACAAAACCTTCAACAGCATCCCCTCTCCCCTTGCGTCCGAAGTCCAAGCCAACATGATCGTCTTGTTAAGACTCACATCAAGACAAATCTGGAAACTTCAGGATTTAGAAATTCAATAGTTGGCAGCTATGCATTTGTGATGATAGTCCAGCGGATAAATAATATAATCTTCTCAAATTGTAAAGCAAAAACCAAATTTCGTCAAACATAAATTTCGACATTTATTTTCAAATAAGATGAAAATCTGTCGCGTATACTTTTGTGGTTTCATGCACACGTCAGGGGCAAAGCATTTTGTTGGGATTGTTTGAGTTCATTTGAATTCAGCAATCATGGTTTTTAAGATTGTCGGCCTGTACAAACGTAATTTTAATCATCAATCATCCGCAATCCACCCTTTGAAAGTGATGTATAAATTTGATTTTGACCTATTTGTTTCGGCATCTGATCTCGTGGTGATAATCTTAGTTTCGCTTTTGTGTGGATCATTTTGTAAATAAGATGGCTTGTTCTGTCAGATGGCAGGGTGGAGTTGTTTCAGTAATGACAGTTATAATTTAATTGATCGGTGTTATTTTGTTATCGTGAATGTACTAATGTATCGTAATGTCAGTGCTGTGTCACAAGCGTAAACAAATTTTTAATCTCAAAATACACCGGATGTATAATGACCTAGTGACGCGTCATAAATACCCACCTAGAGTTCACACAGTCAGCACATATTCACTGTTTCTCGCTGGATGACCATGCTATAATTCATAGAAACATCCTGTTGTCTGTATCCTAAAATCGACTCATCACTAAATAGAAACAAGGATCAGCGAGTAATCCGCCTCTGCTACGTTGATGTGATCAGATCGATGTGGAGGTCTGAAGATCACTGACGCACTAGTGCCGCCAACACTGCCACATCACACCGGTATAGCCAGGAGTCAATGATGAGTCGGTACAAGCGGAGAAGGTGGTGTTAATGCAGCGGTAAAGGTCAGTCAGGCGACACGCGGTGGACATAGGTTTACACTGTAGTATACATAGTGGAAGTTGGGCGGGGTGGAGGGAAACG
>OZ023210.1:46947258-47026299 GCA_963995525.1 Escarpia spicata
ACTTATTCACTCATCCAATCAGTCAATAATTGACTCATTCACTTAATAGCATAACTCATTCACTGACTCATTCACCCTTTCACTCATTAACTATATCGTCTACCCGGAAACAATCTAGGGATATTATTTTTTAAATGATGATTCATGCATCTCGTGTGATTTCCTCTAGCTCGCAATGATACACATATATCTTATTTTTATATCTTTCTTGACGAACCTCCTGTCCTTCGCATTTGTGACGAATGATGCCAATACATTTATGTAGCAATTAGTCAACGCCATCAACACAATTCCGGCTACTTTCGATTGGTAACTGCTAACGCAACAAGTTTGAATTAAATACAGCAACTTAGTTGCTTTTAATAACAGTCGAGCGCTTGTCTGGTGCTAGGTTTTTAATGAAGTAGTTCCAGGAGATTTAAGTAGACCGGCTTTCGCTGCTTGTTACTCTCACCGAGGTGGCTCGACAGTCACTTTTGTCAAGTATGCGTTTTCACGAGAAGCTGTGCTGTTTTACATGGCTTCATTGGTTGCCAAAATTGAACGACTAAGTGATTGTGGTTGGCCACTTACTGGGCTACATGACGTAATATATACTGCTCGTTCGGTGATTGCAAGAAGCATCATATTCGGTTTTTACCAACTTGGTGATCAGGTATCATCACCAGGTACTTTGCATTCCGTGGTGGGTGCGCGCGCGCGTGCGTGTGTGCGAGTGCATGCGCATGTGTATGTGTGCGCGCATGTGCGTGTGTGCCCGTGTGACGCGTACCAAACTATCACTAAACCTGCGTTTCTCTATTGGAACCTAAACACAATGTATGAAGGCAAGTTACGTCGTAAACTATTGACAGCCATTTTCCAATCCCGTTTGCAACAATACACATTTCGCTACAGCTCTCCTTCGTGTAAATTTGTGTTGGTTGTTTATACAGATCAGTGGCAGACGAAAATATTCCAGATTACCTTATTTGCGGCTTATTTTTGGTTTAGCACTTCGATTGATTACGTGTAGTGTTGATCTGTCTAGAAAACAGGGCCGTAATTGCTACATGGCATGACAGAGCACTAGTTGTAAGTATAGGCCCTACTGTTAAGTGCGATGTTTGGCATAAATGCAAACGGGTCTGTGTCTGCTAGTGTGTTGTAGGAGCTACCTGGCCTCGTTGTTGTTAAAAGTTTATTGATGTATCTCGAAGCACGACATACTGTGTTGATTCACATATTGTTCCCCTTCCCTTTTCTTATATATCCACAACATTATTCAGCCATTGCAACAAATCTTGACACACACACACACACACACACACACACACACACACACACACACACACACACACACACACACACACACACACACACACACACACACACACACACACACACACACACACACACACACACACACACACACACACACACACAAACAAACAGACAAACACACACACACACACGTTGTGTCAATTTAGTGGGCCAACTATTCAATGTTCTCATATTTCTACATCTATAGTAAACGAAGACGTGTGGTCAGGGAAGTGCGTTCTGACGCTTGATACGTCACACACCCGTCTCTTGACCAACAACGGTTATTTCATTATTTCAATCATCTCAATGATCTCTTCCAGTTAAGTTAATAACCCGCAAGTTGAATGTTGCGGTGTCATGCACCAGTCTAGCAAAAGTGCATCAAATTGTGGCAGCCGGCAATACCTAATCTCCCGGAAGTGATGTATATCAAGAGAGTGATTGATGTTTGTTGTAAAACCGGCAAAACCTATTCTCCCGGAAGTAAAGTACAGAGTGAGATCGATGCCGGTTTTTATACGTGACAGTCTCTTTTCCCGGAAGTAATTTGATTGAAATAAATTCGTTGTGTAACGTTATGCCGTTTTACTTTGAAAGTATGCAATGTTGTTTTAACGGGCGTTCTGTGAAGATCTGGGATGCTACTGAAGAATCCAAACACGAATATCCGGAAATCCGTGCGTATTTCCCGCCAAGAGGGTCGGTCTTGCGGAACGGCCAGAGACAAGTTTTATTGTTTTATTAGTCGATGCACTTTGTTATTGACAACGTTGTGTTTATTGTCTTGTTGACTTCATTAAAACATGACAAACGTCTACAATGTTGTTATCTGAGTGAACACATTATAACAGTAGCCTGCGCATTATATTGTTGACGAGTGTTGAGGCTAGGCGTGTATTGGAAGAAGAATTTGTTTTATTCGTGGAAATCCTGTTGTGAATGAAATTGGATTTTGTTCCGCAAAGAAAGCATAATTAGACAGTGTGGAAAAGAAAGAACGAAACGTGTATCTGTTTAACTTTTTCTGGTTAGCAGTCAGCCCAGTGCCTGCCCCTCTTGCTGTTTGTGCCTGCTTGCTTATCTGTCTTCCTTGCATGCATGCATGCTTTCTTGTTTGTTTTCCATTCTGTCTTGCGTTCATACATACATACACACAAATACAACAACATATACATACATACAAACATACATATATATATATATATATATATACATAAGCACGCACACACGCACACATACAAACATACATACATATGCACGCACGCACGCACGCACGCACGCACGCACGCACGCACACACACACACATACATACATACATACATATACATCCATACACACATACTCACATACAAACATACACACACATAGAAACATATACTCATACATGCATATTAATTTAATTAAATGCCGAAACAATATGTAAGGTAGGTATAATTTAAGAAAATCACCATACGCGGTCACGCACAAACGCACGCGCACACGATATGAGGAAAGAGTAATACAAACACACACGTTGATGGGAAGGTGGTTAGGTGTAGGTTTCATGGGCAGAACACACACCGATACTAAACGTTGAGATATTGTGACCCAGATCCTGACATCGTATGTTGCTAGCAAAGATGTCACAGACTAGAGAAGACAACCCCCACAAAGAACTGTTTATTATAAACAAAGCCATACGGCAGCTGCTTCTCTTCTGTTTATGTTATTCGAAGTATTAATCTAAGACCGGAACCGTTTTGCCTCAGAACAGAAAGACGTAGTTAATCGATGTAGGATACATTTTAAGTCCGTCGTAAATTGTCGTCGGCATCTTGCGGACGTTCCGACCGTTGCAGGGCATCGAAAGATCTGGTCCAATTCGTCATTGCTAGTTACATAATGATGACAATGATGGGACAATTAACCAAGGACGGTCACTTCTTGCAGACAACACCGTTGTCCCTTGAAGGACTTTGTCCACAGCATGGATTCTTTCGTGACGTCAGCGGCCTTTGTTTTAAATCCGCAGTAGGCCAGGATGGATGCATCAGATGATGATGTGTTTGTACGCTCTTATTCCACAGAGGATCAAACGGCGGAGATTACTGCAACTTTACGACCGCCGTTGAACTATATTCAACCTAATATCATCACACTTCCACACAACGTTGCGGCTGCGTTGCGTTAAATGTCGCAGCAAATATTCTAGAAAACGCACAGCAATAATAGCACTTGGTACTTATTTACTGCAGCGGCGATTACCTGATGATTATGTACCACAATACTTGATAGTTTTAGTTATTTTTGTCGATATCGTTCACAAGTCCGCCTCATCGTTTTGATTAATGAATCACTGGCTTGGTAGAAAGCCACAACATTAAAAATAACCGCAACTTCTGGTCGTCAGGTTTTCCGTCAAGAGAACTATGGCTTGAGACCACAACGACGCGTTTTTGAAGCGTATGCGACTCCGTTCCCACCACTTCGCTTGCGTCTCTCAGAAAGACAAGGTGTGCCGGTCTGCCTGGTGTGGTACAATTAGGGGACGTATAAGACCTCAAGCAGGGAGCAAAAGTGTTATCGATGTGAATAATAAATAAGTAATTGCATAAATATCATGGCTTCTTTTTCAACACGCTGCACCCTTTTATTATATGTAATTCTTGATAAATCCGGTGGTGTGTAATAGTAATGTATGCTGTATGCTGCCCTGAATGCCCACACTCCCTTTGAATGTAGCGGATACTGCTGTTTTCCCATGTGACTCCGACTGATGTGTATCAGGCCACGGTGCTCATGATTGGGCCGCGCAGACAAACTGGGCTTGGCGACAAAATTCCTACGATCTTAGCTTCACTCGGCACATGCCGTCGTGTATTGTACAACACAATAGAGAAAGAACAAAAACGGAGCCGTCACACGGCAGCGCACGGGTTTCCGGCCATTACTCATACAGACAATGGCAACTGATTCGTTTTTTCTCGATAATATTATTAATACGCTCTGATGACATAAGCGCCATCAGCGCCAATATTAATAACATTTTTTGTAGACCGGCTGCTTAGTTCGATAAACTATGTAGCACGCTAAGGATTGATAACAATGAGTGTGCACCGTTCATCATAATACAGTCGTTTCTCGTTAGTAGTATTATACTGGTTCCCAGTGGTTTGACTGGTTTAACGAAGCGTGGGGATTAGTGTAGCTATTACCGCACATGGTGTAAATATTGGTAATAAGCGTGTGTGGACCTAATAATATATTATGTACTTTATACTACTAACATTACTCACGTCTGCGACATACCCTGTGCTGTGTTCCAATATAATACGGGTTAACAATACATCAAATTATTGATAGTGATGATAATGCAATAGCGATAATAAATGTAACTATTGATAATTATCGTCGATTAAAAAAATAAGTTCTTATAAAGCGTTGTAGCCAATCCTTAGGACTTAAGTCAATAGAATATCTGTTTGATCGAGTATAAGTTCGGTTTTTCTGGAAAGCAGTCAGCCACGATGAAATTACTGTGCGAAGGTTATTTGTAAATATGCACCACTGTCAGGTACTAAAAAGGGTTGTGAACGCCTCTTTGTTAAAGGGATTATATTGTCATCGTCGTTTCTCCTGTCCGACAACATTGTGGCCACAAAACAAGTTTCAGATAACACAACCAACCATAGTAACAGGAGGCAACGGGGTCGAGACTCGTTAACTACGCAACTCGCCATTTTGTTACGCATGGCATAAAGGAAATGTAGGTCATGCCATCCATACATGGCGACACCAGCCTGTAAACTGATAGGCAGGCGGACGTCGGCACACACTGCATGGACTTGCAACAAACAAGTCAGCGATATATGACATGGTAACCGCTGGGCACGGCGTAATTAACTAATATATATCACTTTTCTTGGATGATGCCAGCTCGTTTGATTAGAAAGACATTTAATCACAAGAGAAGGGCTAATGACGCACTGACCTGCCCCAACAATGTGGTTATTAAATTGCAAAGTTGTGAAACATTATTGCTAAATAAATGAAGTTGAATGAGCTATTGAACAAAATCAATGTCCAGTGCGACCATACATTTTGTTCTTTATTAGTTTTGGATTATTTATTCAGGCAAATAAACCGCACATTGAAAGATGAGATTATAAGTTACGCATTTCTGCCCAAATCACAACATTGATGGGACATGACCTGGACAGCTATTTTTAGTTCGGGTGCAGAATAATTAAGCCTGCGCTGCGTAGCACCATATTCGTTGTGGCGGGTCAACATGTAGCATAGAGTATTCTGAAAACGACACCCGCATTTTGTAGAGGCCTCCATAATAATTATTTTGTGGAGGCAACCATAATAATTATTTTGTGGAGGCACCCAGAATAATTATTTTGTGGAGGCCCCCATACTAATTACCTTGTGTATGTCCCCATAATAACTATTTTGTAGAGGCCCCAATAATAACTATTTTCTGGAGGCCCGTTAGCAACTGATCTGTCCGCCCTGCCATAAATCTGGCACGGGTTGTTCGCTTCTACCAACGATGGTGATTCTCTTCGTGTAATGTTATTAATTAAATAAGCAACTTCATTTATATAGTCAACTGCGTTTAAACCACAAGAAATTTTTGCAATAATAAAACACGTTGTTTTGCATTGTACTATATGCAACAAACGATGAACCGAGATGGGTGTGCGGTGGTGATGTTAACATCATACATTAAACACCCATTGAGATTCCATTCGTATAAATGTCAGACAAGATTACACTACCACACGGAGAAACAAACAACCATAAAACTATGAAGTTCAATGAGATTTGAGTATCTCAGAGGTTGTTCTCTGAAATGGTTGTCTTGACGGCACTGGACGTGTCCTATTCTCTCGTGGAACATTTGATACTCCATTGCTTTCACGACGTCCATCATGGTATTCCTACAGGCAATGGGAATCTCGGTTGCCATGAAACCGGCGAAGGGGGGGGGGGGGGCAAAACCAACGAATGTAAGATCATTATTACAGACTCGCCAACGACCACCCGTGGTTATGTGATAAGCGAGGTTGTGATGGTTAATTCAGAAGTTAATTATTGAATGATGTTTAACATTCCACTACATATGGCACTGGTTTTACAATTCTTGTCCAACATGTTCACACCCAGTCAGCCAGTGGAGGAAGTCCCAGAATGCAGTGTTAACTCCCAATGGAAAAGACACATTTTCCAATCGACAAGTGAAATACATCCAACATGGCGAAACTAACACAATAAAGTATTGCCTAAATACGTTGTGTGTGTATGAGTGTGTGTGTGCGCGTGTGTACGCGTGTGTGCGTGCGCGTGTGTGCCCGTGTGTGTGAGTAACGTCAAGGATATGCATTGGGTTTCACTTTAATTTACGACATGCTGATATTTTGCGGAAGTCGAAATGTGTTATGTGGGTGAAACAAGTATAAATAATTCAACAAAACATGGCTTACCTTAAGTCTTTTAATTTCGGTTTCACCTAAAAAGTTATAGTCTGGCGCAAAAAACAAAAAGAAACTTAGCACAAACATAATGTAACATGCGGGGTGCCATACTAGTGTATACTGTGGTGAATCTTTTAACAGGTATTTAGATTCTGACCACCTAACTAAATTCAGTGTAATAAATATCATACATAGAAACACGTCCCAAATGCATTTCACAAATCTTGTTGATACACACACGCACAAACACACACACGCGCGCGCGCTCACGCACACACACGCTCAAGTGGATTGCATGATTTGAATAAAATGAATACTTACATACCTAAACAATTTTCGCGATTGTTTTGCGCGGCGCTTAAACGAACGCGTTTCTAGGCTACACCGTGTTCGGTCATGTAAACGTCAGATCGCTATGTTATGAAAGGGTAATTGTTCTGGGTGTGGAAACGTTATTGTTACGTTATCCACAAGATGCGCCACGGGTAATTTTTGTAGCCTCTGTTATGGACACGTTTAACTTGTAACATTTGAAATTCGACAACACATGCTTACCGTCCTGAAATTATACGTACATATGTTATTTTCAAAGGAAATTTACCACGATGAAGGCAAGTTCTTATATAGCATAGTATCCAGTCGTTAGGACTGCCCAAAGCGCTTTACACTTTACTCACTGGCAGACCTGTTCAACCGAGCACCATCTCGACTTCTCTGGGAAGCATCCAGCCACGCTGCAATTAATGGGCAAAGACTACTTGTACACAAATACCCATCTCTGTCTATAGCCATGTACGCATTCGTACAGGTGACAGAACTGGATCAAAGTAGAGTAAACGAACTTGCCCAAGGTTCGACACGGCAACACAGGATTCGAACCCGGATTCTGTTGATTGAGAGTTCGTTGCTATAATCATTGCGCCACTGCGCTCCAGACATCTATTTACTCCAAAGTATATTTCCTGTTAGGCGTCCCAACATTTTCTTTGAATCGACTCAGTATTACATAAAATTGCAGTTTTATTTATATATGACCCAATAATTTTGTTTTCTTTAAAAGAAATTAAGTTTGGTTTCGTGGATGCGACTCAGAAAAAAAATTGATATTGTACATGTTGCAGGGTTGCGTGACATACAGTCAGAAGGACACGAGTCGACTAGGTATCAACCTGTCGCTAGTCCCCCTAGGTGTCACATTGTTGCTCTCCGATCAAGTTGCTGCTTTGGCCCCGTGCCAGAACAACACTAACTTACTGCAGGAATTGCCATATAGGGTTGACCTGTGTTTGTGTTCGCTACTCTGTCAAAAGATGACTCCCCTCGTTCAAAAGACGGGGACCCTCCCCTTATTTGCCAGCTACTGTTTTTGTCAATTTCTGAAACGCATATTTGTTTTCTTCTGAATACAGAACGATGCCAATGTTTTGCAGGTTTTCTATCCTAAAAATGAGAAATAGCAGTTTTGCAGATCACCGATTGATTGAACAGAAGCAAGATGGCAGATATTCAGACATGGGTCTATAAAGGCGTAAGGCAAAAGTTAAACACAATATGTCCAGTGAGATAGATTGACGATTAAAGCATTGCACCGCTGCCGCCGCAGATATATATATATATATACACACGTCCGTATATAATATATGGACAGGCCTAATAGTATTAAATATTTAATATAAATTAGATACAAAATAAAGATTTTCATATCCTGAATTGTACTCCATTGAGAATTATCTCACGAAATTGGGTAGGTTGCTGTGAATCAATTAGAGGTGTAATTAAAAGATCACCTGCAAACTGCAATTGAATTACGAACTGCATCCAACGATGTCTGAAGATCATCCATGTACGTGCCATCAGGGACATCCATGTCCCGCAATGTCAATAGCTCTTCAAGGTTAGAGAACTCGTACACTATACCGTCTAATTCCACAAAACAAAATGGTAATATGTACTTAATTAAAGTTTAATATTTTATGCATGTAGCACTACTTCAGTTAATGGAACCGAAAATATTAATCAATTTATCCAATCCGATATATTTAATCTAATGTATTTTTCATGAACATTGGTTTTACAGCCGTCTTATAACTAGAGGTGTGTAACCACACGTTAGTAGTATTGTGTGTTAAAATAGGTTGCTATAACGTTTGTGAATGAACACGTGAACAACATCCGTCACGTTTGTGCTGTGTTGGCAGTGTTGGTGTCTCTGTTAAGGCAAGGCATCATATACACAAGCTTATACGCGCGTACATTTCCGATAGAACCATGTAATCCTTCGTCGCACGTTTTGTCAAAAAGTATATAATATGCGTTCGTAGTTGTTCAGAACGCTACTTGGAAGCTGCGTAAACCGTCGACTTAACCATTAACGTAACGTGCAAAAATCATAATTTGATTGTTAGTAGAAATTGTATTATATGCCTAGTAGGGTGACTTTAAAAAAGTATAGTATTGCTGATCCTTGGGATCAGCCATTCTAAACCAAGGGCGAATTTGCTAACATATAATGACTGTTATCCAGAGATTCGCGATGCATCCTCCCAAGATATTATGTTGCTAATTCATTCTGAGAATCCCAAGTTAAACATTCGTTTTTGTATGTCGAAGGCTAGCCGTTGTATAACAGCGAAATACAACATCCATGTACATCACGTTCCCTGTTCGCGTCAATATCCGGACGCAAGGCGTTGCAGCCATCACATGCAGTTATGCCGTAAATCAGAGGACTACTTACGTATGGGGACAAACTCCCGGAAGTGTAGCACTTCGCAGAAACAACGTTTTGATCTTAACTGGTATTAGAACACCACTTTACGCTGTTGGAAATGTGCACAATGTTGACGTAAAGTTGTTAATTCTCACAGCATGTCTTATCAGGTTATTGATGGGTATTTGCTGTGGAAGATTGTTTCCGTCATTGAAAGACTTGAGTAAAAGCAAGTGTTTGTGATACATGTGAAATATACAGCTGTATGTGTTTTTGATGATGCTTCTAGTGAGAGTAGATTGTTTTGATGTAGAAGCAGTCTTATGCAACAATGGTTCCAACTGGTCAAACAAGAAAGGGAACGTGCCTAGATATAGGAATAGTCATGCACTTTCAGAACAGTTTGTTGTGTTCCTATCTAGTCATCAAAGCACGGAGTTGTTTCCGATGCTACCCAAACACCGAAACCTAACAAAGAACTATAGAAGAACGGAATGAAACCAACGACATTCTTAGATAGTATTGGAATAGTCATATGCACTCAAAACAACAACAAAAAGCTAACGAAAACACAACTGCGCCATCGCACACTCTGTGTATAAAGGCGACACTCCGCTATTGTCAACATCGCATCATCTGAAAAGCACGTATCGCATCTCGTTTAAACAATATAATCATACACCAACTACATTAGGCCTACCTGTGGGGAGAACTCAAGTCCATGTTTGCCTGCGCCACGCGAGTTCTGCTTGTCCGTTACCACACACGTCTCACTAAATCCGCCAAGTTGTATTGACTCTTGCTAGGCAGTGCTCCTCGCCTCAACTACTGTCAACGTATGCAGAGCGCGCTCGAAAGCCGACAACGTTAGTGCGCCAGCGCCTCTCGAGCTACATCGATTCAGCGGCCGTCTAGTGTGTCACCGCAGCGCTAACAGCAAACCGAATAATAAGTGTAGGAATTTTGGCTGAGTGAAACGTATAGCGTGTCGCTTGGTAAAAATCATCTTCCGGCTACATGTATATTGTTAGAGTAATTAATTAATTTGAACGAGACAAAAATAAGTAAAAAGTACATGTAATTCGGAGTATTAATTATATGCATTGCGTTATATGATATATTATATTATATAATAATGGCTGCTGGCACTGCATCTATGAATCGCCTAATAGCGTAGGCATCATTAATAATAAATTAAGCACACAAGCCATGTAGCTATTGATTGGCCTTCGTATGTTTACGTTAATTGAAACTGACCTGCATCAAAACGAGACTGTCCTCATTTGTACTACGTAAGAGTTCGCAGCTTTGTCAAACGCACAGTTGCTAAGATATTAAGATAGTGGATATAAGTTCGCTATTTGCAAGTGTAAAAGTATTGTTTATGCTCTGCAAAGAAGAGTCAAAGGAATACGTATATTTCGTCCTGATTCCAAAATAGCCAGGCCTACAGCCGCTGGAACTGTGCAAGATAGTGGTCAAATGTTTGAAGAGAGGCCACATGCTCCATACGGTCCGTGGACACATTGTGTTGCAAGATTCATATGGATTTTGTTTAGTTTTTATTTGCCCAAAGGCTGACGGTGGTTTCTGGGTAAAACACTGCTACTTAATCAGAATACGCATTGCTTACTATGGAGGGACATGTGATATTGTCTACTATGGAGGGACATGTGATAAATATGCAGAATACACATGCCGTACACAAAGATCGTGGGAACAACGCTACGTCGGGATGGTGTCTGTCATGTTAATCCACACATTTATTTGCCTTAGCCGGCCTGTCGAATCAATTATGATGTTTGCGTACTATGAGCCTCATTTTACCAATCTTCTTCTTCTGGGAGCAAGTTGAATTACGCTCACTGGCTAGCCATATATCGCGCGAATCTCTGTAGCATTGACACTACATACATACTTACATACATATAGAGAGGCAGACAGATAGACAGACAGACAGACAGACAGAAAGACAGACAGACATATAGACATACAGACATATATGGTCGATTCTCACGAAACCTGACCATATTGACAATTTGAAGAAAAACATGGGATACCTTAATATGGGTATTCCTGCCAGAGAGGGGGGTTCGAAGATGCATGTCCAGTTCGTGTGATACCATGCGAAACGCACAGACCGTCCGTCTAGCAACATCTTGTGTCTCTTAGCAATTATGGCATTCTGGTACGTGGGATACACAAACCATCATGTGAAATGTAAATTCATCAGGTGCCAACGCACTGTTTAGTAGTTCTCTTGTTGCTTAAATTGATTATATTAGTTCGAACTCCTTCCAAGTCACACTTCATCCCAAGTCACACTTCATCCCAAGTCACACTTCATCCCAAGTCACATTTCATCCCAAGTCACACTTCATCCCAAGTCACACTTCATCCCAAGTCACACTTCATCCTAAGTTAAACGTGATATGTTTACATGAGTTGTGCGTAAAAATAATGTTGTTATTTCTGACTAAATAGAAAAAAATGGCTTTGCAATGGTATCGAATTTGTTTCTTTAGGAGTATTAATTTTATGAAAAAACTCAAGTAAGTGTGTTTTAGAATAAGGTATGGAATCTATCAGTAGCGTGGTAACGAACGGATGCAATTTTTATCAATATTTCCGCGGCGGTTTTTCGGCTCGACACTTGTGGAGAACATGTGACCGGTTAATTCAGCTGACGTCAGTCAATGCCAATCGGTTAGGGAACAACCGATATGTAGAGCAAAAACATATAGCTGAAACTGCCTAAAAGGAATTGACATAAAGTGATATACCTACATCTCTAGCCGAGTTGCCAATCGCGCGAGCGCCCGCACAAATACACACACACACACACACACACACACACACACACACACACACACACACACACACACACACACACACACACACACACACACACACACACACACACACACACACACACACACACACACACACACACACACACGCGCGCGCGTACATATCCAACACTACTACGCCAATTAACTGCTCAATGCAATGCCTTATACACAAGTCACCAGCCTAAATCAGCAGACCCAGACGACTTGGCTAATCGAACGCATACGCCATCATTCACAGGTCGGATTAGTTTTCCAGCATCCATTTGGGATCGTTTATGGCCACACGCACGTGTGAATTCCTGTGAATCAACCTGCTTCGTTGAACGATTCCTCCTTGCTATTGCTACGTTGATCTAACCGACCACGGCCCCTTGTGGCGCCTTTTCAATCTGAAACTATCCATGTACTGATGTGGCCATCTGAACGTTCGATCGATATTGAATAGTGGGTGCGTGAGATCGTAATTTCGAGAGATGGGTAGATATAGTGTGAAGGAGCAAGAGAGGGAGTTACGGAGGGAGGGAGAAAGGGAGGAGGGAAAGAGAGAGAGAGAGAGAGAGAGAAGAGAGAGAGAGAGAGAGAGAGAGAGGGAGAAAGGGAGGAGGGACAGAGAGAGAGAGAGAGAGAGAGAGAGAGAGAGAGAGAGAGAGAGAGAGAGAGAGAGAGAGAGAGAGAGAGAGAGAGAGAGAGAGAGAGAGAGAGAGAGAGAGAGAGAGAGAGAGAGAGAGAGAGAGAGAGAGAGAGAGAGAGAGAGAGAGAGAGAGAGAGAGAGAGAGAGAGAGAGAGAGAGAGAGAGAGAGAGAGAGAGAGAGAGAGAGAGAGAGAGAGAGAGAGAGAGAGAGAGAGAGAGAGAGAGAGAGAGAGAGAGAGAGAGAGAGAGAGAGAGAGAGAGAGAGAGTAGTTGTCTATACAATGCAGCCTAACATGGAGATCGAGTGGTATATTTCAGACATATTTTCGCACTCTAACAATGTTATTGTTCATGTTCGCACTTGTTGTGCCATGTTTATACACACCCATCCTTTTGAATTGTTGATAGTGCCAATAATTGCACTAATTTTCTCACTTCGGATCAAGTTGTAGAAGAATTTAGCTAATATTGTTCATAACATAAATGTGTTTTTTTCACAACCACTGATTCGCCTAAGCAAATAACGTCAATGATACAACAAATTGACCACATTGGTCAATTATAAACAATGACAATTCAAAAGAATCTTTATCTGTTTTGATTATCCCAAGATTTTTAGTTATCTAACAAAAACGTGTCGAGTAATGGATGGCAAGTTCTAAATATGCATTGACTGTGGACGTGATAAAGGGCAAACGGGAACAGGCAAAATAGTCTTTGTTTGTAATTTCCTCTTTTGACACACACGTGCTCCAGATGCAGCTGCCCTTAGTACTGGCGACAGGAATCACATCTAGCGCAGTCGTTTGGAGACTTGCAGGCTTCGAGAAGGTGGGATTATTCAGGAGGACGCCTTTGCATCTTTTTAATAATTAACAAGGACCGCCGAGGACGCTGCCATTAGACCCGCGGCGACCTTGCTTCCATAGTACGTCAGGCAGGGGTCGTTGCTAGCAGTGTTTACAATAACTAGAGTAAACAGCATGCTTTAACAATGTGTGTGTGTGTGTGTGTACGTGCGTGTGTGTGTGCGCGCGCGTGTGTGTGCGTGCGTGTGTGGGAGTACGGAGGAAAACATAGTATAGTTAGCCGAATCGTCGGTCCATGCGTTATAACAGTTAAATAACAACTTGCCCCATAGACAGTTTTTATGCAGTTGATCGCAATTGAACAATAACAAATCGTCAATTGCAGTTTAACTTCTACTTGGCATAACACTGTATTCTATATAGTACGCGTGTGTTCTAAGACCAGGTTTCAGTCGCGACACTTAATAAAAAGTAATAAAGTTATTGACTGGAAGAACGGATATCGATTACTTGCCCAAAATACAAGTGATGTATACAATTGTTTGTTTTAGTATCAGCCCTATTGTATACATCACGTGTATTTCTGTCATGTAATCGATATTCGTTCTTCCAGTCAATAACTTTATTTTTAACCAGGAATCGTCCAGTTGGTCCGACATGTATCCCAGCTAATGCAATTAATCCTGTCCATGTCATCTGCAAGGTTAGGCTAACTCTATTAAACAACAAGTCGGCCACCGTGAGCCGTGAGTCGTGAGCCGTGACTAGTGAGTCATGAGATCCTGTAATCAGTGCTCCAGACCAACTGATCATCATTGTGCTCAAGTTATTGCTCCATTCTTCCGGCTAATGCAGTTGGTGCTAGCATTTGTTGTGTTTTTTGCGTGTATTTCAGTACTTCCGCTACTCCGTCGTGTCTGTATGGCACTCGCCAGCATCGAGTCAGTAACGCGTCACATCTGCATGTCATCATTCTATTTTAGTAAGCGAGCGGAACCGATGAAAACACTGGCAAACAAACGCGTTGTACAACAGTAAACATGGTAGCCTACGCGCCTTTTCCAACAAATAAATTATTAGAAAATTACAGCCCTGTTGCAAAACTGTATCCTGCTGTCGTAGAAGGATACTCGGATAATTAGTTAATACGATGGCCGCAATATTGCGGCCTTCCTTCGTGCAACGTTCGTTTGAAACTGGCAGAAATGTGGTGGTCCAGTTTGGTTATGCTTGCAATATGTGATATGACAAGCAACTTGTATTTCTGGTAATTATGCCTAATACTTATAATACATACCGCCACTGACGTGATGTTGTTTTACATTGTAATTATAGTGTATTTGTATTACATAATTAATTGTAAAGCAACGACTGTTTGTATTTTTTTCAATTTTTTTTATGTACAGTTCTACGAACATTAATAGACATGACAATAATATTATGCTAGTTAAACACCTACTTATTTATATACTTATTTATCCGATAATTTAGTTCATGTAACGTAAGTTATTTCTTTACAAATGTATATTTAAAATTATGTGATATAGATTAAGTCCGACTAATTATGTATTTTAAGTGCCTGTAATGTATGAACATGTTTTATACCCGGATACACGGCGATATACAATTAGCAGCTATTTATTATTATTATTATGTGTGTGTGCGTGCATGCGTGCGTTCGTGCGTGCGTGCATGTATGTGTACACACACCTGAGGAAACCTTCGTGCTAAAAATCAATATTCTAAGTTACTAATAGTTATGTCATCGATTGAGTACAAAACAATTGTTAAAAAAATGGTCTTAATTATGAAATAATTAACATTATCTAACGCAAACACATGGTATTAATAGTTTTGGAATTATTGGCAATAGTGAATTAATTATAGGGGCCTACATAATAAGGCTGTCAATACCAACCAGTTACGTTACAATATGTTACAATTAATATCGTAAACAGTAACTTTTTTCCAATCCCTATAATATTATTAATTTGATAGCAACACACGCAATTCTTAATTAACACTTAATCTTAGATATAGTTTAACAACTGTACTTATTAATAGGCTACGCTGTCGTAGGAATGTCAACAAACGGAATAAAATTACATTATTTTACAACTATTTGGGGAATAATAAATATTTATTTGCAACATTAACGACTTATATTTAGCGCCTATTGAAGTTGCATCCTATCGGGTCTCAGGCGATTTCATTTGTGTGCGGTCGTTTCGAAGCGAAATTCCTTTGCAACGCTGTATTGTGTCATTTTTTCTTAAACGTAAGACGTACACTGAATCATGGCACGCCAACCAGGTTTATTAGCAGTTGTAGCTGACGGTTTAACATACACTTTCACCGAAGCAGTCAAACAAAAAAATAAGACAACTTCCAAGGGGACATCGAATTGCATGGTGCACGAACTTAGGACGTGCGACGAAATGGATATGCAATCTGAAATTTTCATCAACATCCCTAGCTGCAGTAAGGTAAATAAATTGTCCCTAGGCACTGGTTGTAAGTTGGTGAAGCCTACACTCGGACTTACTACAACTAAAAAGGTACATCTACAACTATAATAGTACAAGGCTACACTTTCGAGGTGTGCGTGCTTTTTGCCAGTTTTAGGGAATGGGAGAAATAAACACCCCGCGTGTGCTGTCAGTGAGCGTATCTTGAATCAAAGATGCTAGTCCCATAACTGCAATGCTTGTTACAAATGATGGACACTCCGTGTTATACTGGCGTCGTAGAATACAAGAATACAACAGTGTTTATTGCCAACGATCCAACATGTAAATAACGCCAAAACCGTCGAAGTTTGCCCGTGTTTTATGATTTTGTTCGCGCACGCGCAATAGCACAATACGTCACGTACTATATTTAGCGCTACACATCAATATTGGCGCCGCATTTTTTGGGTAGCTCTCGCTTAATTATCGCCCACTCAAACACGTTCTTCCGCTGGTGTGGCACGGAACGGTTCCGGACTCAAAAGGCTTGTATTCTCTTTAGAAGTTCACATTGCCAGGTCGGTTGGTTGTTTTGTTGGCAAATGTGGTTATGTGAAAAGTATCGATTTATACTCATATAAATATTGTTGATGACGGTGTGATAGTCGGTGAGGAGAACAATAATCCTGTCGTGACGTTCATGCATGTGCGCCGTGCACGTTGGTCAAGTGTGTATACCGCACACACTAGTGCATCCGGTCATTACTACGCACTTCCGGTCACGCACACTCGCATTGCTACGCGCAGATATTGCTAGCGATATCGGGTGGGACTGGAACGTAAACAATTATTACAGGCACTGTATCGCTCTGCCACATAAAAATACGCATAATAAAATATGTACTGGGACTACAATATTGTCTGCAGACACCATTTGAATGACGAATATACGATGGAAGTGTAAACCAGTCTCATAGACAAAATAACTAATATGCATACATAGAGACCGATATATTTGCATATGACCATTATAGGATGGATTAATTAGTTTTCCGGACAAATGCTAATTTTTTCTCAATATTAATCAATACTCCAAATTGTTTTCATAAACAAATATTCCAGGTGGTTCCGTGCTTCTTTATTTCCTCGGTTGCGGATTTCCTCGGGTTGTTTTTCGGTTTTCCTGGTTTTCTTTTTTCTTGTGGACTCCTTGCTTATGCTATTGTAGTTTATTGTCATGTTGGCATTACTGGTATCCAATAAGTAGATCAAGAGTCGACACAGAGGTTTTAAAGTAAGGTGCCTCAGACGAATCCTGAGAATACGTTGGGAGCGGTATGTGTCAAATAAGAACATCTCGGAAAGCACCAACATCAACAACATCGTTGATGAAGTGAAACGAAGGAGTTGTATATGGCTTCGGCATGTTCTTCGCATGGACAGAAACAGCCTACAACACGCCGCTCTAAAACAGACACCACATGGACAGTGAAAAAGAGCCAGACCACCGGGAACCTGGAGAAGAACCAAGACGACGAAGAAATGAAGCTGGCACAGAAGACATGGCATGAACTGTAATGGCTCGCCCAAGACTGTTATAGCTGGACAAAATGTGTTGACGCATTAAATGCTCCAGTGGGAGCGAAGAGGCCAGGTAAGGTAAGGATTATGGAACAAATAAATGTTGACCGATCGGTTTCAGTTTTTGTTTAATTAAAATAAGTCTTGGTGGTTGTTTGGAAATCAGCTTCCGGAACGCAGACTACCGTATTAACTGTAATGTTAAAAGAAATAAAAATAAGGCATTAGCTAAAATCATTTTTCCATGTGTACACAAAGTTTAATATTGTATGTAACATTTGACAACATTAAACAAATACAGAAAAATACATTTGTAGCATAAATTCGATTTTAAGCCCATCTGTGAAGCGATTCCCGCGGAAAATTAAATTTTAATTAGCTAGGCGATCACGTGGTATCGTGACGTCACTTATGACACACATTCGCATCAGGCCGACCCTTTCCATGCAATCAGAGCATGTTTACAAGGATAGCTTTTGGGTCGAAACGAGCGTCAGAATGAGTTACTAGTCATCATAGAGGAACAAGCAGTTATCTTACGGTTCCACATGAATCGAATTTTATTCAAAACAACGAATGCGAATGGGCCTACAAGTCGACTAAGTTTCGCCGAGCTTGGCTTGACTGCGGCACCAACAGAAAGTCGCTGACTGATTTAAGTGGTTATGATAAATTGTACAACTCCTGCTTCATATATCGATATTCTAGTGATATTATGCGATTATACACGTTACTTTCTGTAGCTGGATACAATATCTGTTTGCTATGTATGTTTATTGGTGTAGATTATCCCCCGTTGGTTGCATTCGATATAATTATTCTGAAAACGACCCCAAGCTCGGCAAAACCTAGTCGACTTGTAGTTGTAGGCGCATTCTCATTCGTTGTTTTGAATAAAATTCGATTCATGTGGAACCGTAAGATAACTGCTTGTTCCCCTGTGATGACTAGTGTTTGTATTACGTCGGAATATTGCACAATAACTCATTCTGACGCTCGTTTCGACCCAAAAGCTATACTTGTAAACATGCTCTGAATGCATGGGAAAGGTCGGCCTGATGCGAGTTTGAGTCATAAGTGACGACACATCTCGGCATCCCGAAAAGATCGCAAAAAATATGCATATTCGAAAATGTCCGGATGTACAGCATAAAATGTGGAATTACTAATTTATTGAATTATTATTTTTTTGGCTTGGTGGACGTGGAAATAGATAGCAGGATGTAATATAACATGAATTCAAGCAATATTTGTTTTTACTCCCTTTAATGTTAATACAATCGAATTCCTGAGAAAATATGACCGGATACCGAAGAATGAGTAATTGGAAACACAACGTAGTGTGGTTAAACACGCGTGCCTCAGACAGGTTATGTTCCAATACTGCTACTAACAATTAATTTTGTTGCAGATCTAGGTGAACAAATAACACTAGACAATAGAGACAAAGCAATTAAGGAGATACCAATTTGAATTTTTTTTCTTCATATTGACTGGTTATGGAGATATCAATGGTTGCTTAAAACCTAAAGTGAGCAGAGGAACTGGAAGTCACACAGTAGCATTAGTAAAGAACATAGATTGGATATAAAGACCTTCTCATTCTCCCGAGATCGTCAGATGAACAGAACATAGTATACTACTGACTGTGTGTTAATGCTACTTATCAGTATGAGTACAATTGACATACATCTGATAAGGACAGGACACACGTCAACATAAATTCGTTGGGCTTTCCTTACGCAAATGGATTCTTTGTCCATTGCAACCGGGAGCTTATCGCTTTGTCTGGCAATCTTGCTAGATTCTTGTTAAATTGTGGACCTGCATCGTCTTTCGATGGCTTCCGACATCATACATATAGAGTACGTTGGCCTAACTGCGTCAGCATAATAATGCCAGTTTAGATTGCCCGCTCAATGTGCTTACTTAAATTAAAGCAAGCTTTGCGAACAGGTGATGATCTCGCTAACAACCAATAACACCAAGTGCTATATAGTACCTGCATCCCATTAAGCCATTAGAAAAATTAAGTATAAACAAATGATGTGGAAGTCATATAGATGTACTGGAAATGATGAAGACTACAACATTTATAAAGAAGCACTTAATCAAGCTACAGCTGAAATTAGAAATTCAAAGAGAAGCTATGAAAAAAAATTAGCTAGTAATATAAAACATGACAGTAAGAGTTTTTATGCGTATATTCGAAGCAAACAGAAAGTTCAGGATAAGGTCGGTCCTCTAGAAGATAGTGCTGGAAATACAATATCAGAGGGATTCTTAATGGCAGAAGACCTGAATGAGTATTTTAGTTCAGTGTTTACCAGGGAAGATATTAGTTCACTGCCAGTACCAGAGGCTAAGTTCAAGGGGGCAGATTCAGACTATTTAGGACAGTTAGTTGTAACCTCGGAAATGGTAGCTAAGAAAATAAGGGCTATGAAGGATAATAAATCACCTGGAGTGGACGGGATTCCGCCCAAACTACTATTGGAAATTGTAGAACAAATTAGCGCACCGCTTGCAACAGTTTTCAATTTGTCATTAGAAGAGGGAGTGGTTCCTTTAGAATGGAAAGAGGCAAACATTATACCGTTATTTAAAAAAGGTTCGAGAAACAAGTCAGAGAACTATAGACCAGTGAGTTTAACATCAGTGATTTGCAAATTATTAGAAAGACTAATTAAAGATCACATGGTGGATTTTCTTGTTAAACATAACTTGATAAACCCATCTCAACATGGGTTTTTAAAAGCGAGGTCATGCTTAACAAATATGTTATGTTTTTTGGAAGACATCACTAGGTGGGTAGATGAGGGATCACCAGTAGATATCATCTATTTAGATTTTCAAAAAGCTTTCGACAAAGTACCACATCAAAGATTACTCCTTAAGCTAAAGGCCCATGGCATAGGAAATGGTATAATAAACTGGATAGAAAAATGGCTGAATGACAGAAGACAACGTGTAGTAGTTGATGGGGAGGCTTCAAACTGGAAATCGGTATTGAGTGGGGTACCACAGGGATCAGTACTAGGACCTATATTATTCTTAATATATATCAACGATTTGGACGATGATATAACAAGCAAGGTGTTGAAATTTGCGGATGATACAAAAGTGTTTAGAAGGATTAAAAGTGATGGAGACAGACAGCATTTACAAGATGATCTTGATAGGTTGATCAAATGGTCTGAAAAGTGGCAAATGCTGTTCAATTTTGGGAAATGTAAATGCCTCCACACAGGTCATGGGAATGAAGAGGTAAAATATAAAATGGGGGGTACTGTTCTAAGTACTACTGTAAAAGAAAAGGACTTAGGGTTAACCATTAGTGCTGATCTGAAGGTTTCAGAGCAGTGCGGAATTGCAGCGTCAAAGGGAAATCAAATCCTTGGATTAATTAGGCGAAATATAGCGTATAAGAAAAAAGAATTAATAGTACCGCTGTACAAAACAATAGTGAGGCCTCATTTAGAATATTGTATACAAGCATGGAGGCCATATCGCAAGAAGGACATAGATATGCTAGAAAGAGTACAGAGGAGAGCGACTAAAATGATACAAAATCTGAGGGATCTTAGTTACGAAATACGCCTAAAAGAATGTGGTTTAACAACACTAGAGACCAGGAGATTGAGAGGAGATCACATAGAAGTGTTTAAAATATTGAATGGTTATGAAAATATTGATAGAAACATTTTTTTCTCAGTTAAGAAAGATAGAAGGACCAGAGGACATGAAGCTACATTAGTAAAGGAGCAGTGTAGATTAGATATAAGAAAGTTCTCATTCTCACAAAGGACTGTAAATGAATGGAACAGATTATCTCCTGATTGTGTTGGTGCTAGTAGCGTGAATATGTTTAAAAATAAAATCGACACACACCTTAAAAAGGCGGGATACATGTAGATAACAAGTATTGGACTCTCGATAAGCCAAAAGGCTTCCTTGTCCAACTGCCATCCAGAGTAATTTTCTGGATGGCAATCTTGTTAAATCTTGTTAAATCCCACACCGACCAATTCAAAAACTCATACTTTGTAAAGACAATAGTAGACTGGAATAAACTAAACGAGTCGCAGGTCCAGGCTGAGACCATAAACGATTTCAGTCTCCTATCCTGCGGCTCAAACACTCAATAACACCATACGCACCCACCCCGTCGTAAACCATAGCCAACAGTGGCTCCTTACGACGTAGATAATTAGAATTAGAAAGAATTAGAATCCACGCTCGGCCCTGTGGCTCTGGTGGTGGCTGCACGTCAACGTAATTTATGTAAGCCGACTAATGCGGTCACTGCAGTGGTCCGGTGAGGCCAAGTGGTCAACCTAGCATGCACGTTAACATTTTACCACGTAATAGTGCACGCACAAAAAACCGGTATATTTAGAGTTCTTCGTGATGTGATGGCGATAGATGAGGATCTGGCGTGACGAGTCTTGCGCTGCAGTCGCAAAGGGGAGTGCGAGCGAAAAAGGCAACCGCTCATACAGGGCCGGATGATAGCTCAATTTTTGGGTATATTTAATTGCTTTGGTTTTTTCCATGTGAAATGTTGGTTCTAAGACATTACATAGTTGCATTTAAAATGAATAATTCTTTTTAGACTGTGAAATGACGCATATTTCGGCGATAAAGCGGTAAGCCGTAAGAAATGAAAAAAAAGCGCCAGAGAGGTAGATTTTGTATATCTGATACCATTTAAGAACATTTACGTAGTTTCTATTAAACAACTGGGTGCGTTTAATTGTGGTGTGAATAAGACCATATTCAGGTTTAATATGGATTTGGTTCATATGTGAAAATTGTGATATACACAGGTGTTTTTCTTGTATTCGTCACACAGTAATAGGTAGTACATTCGGATGGCAAACAAAATACCATTAGTAGTATAACTATAATAGTGAACTGCAATCGCTATTGGTTCGACCACCTTCAACTTATGTCACCAAACTACCCATCATCCTAAGTGTACAAATCTCACCTTTCTAAAGCCTGCTGGAAAAAGATCCCGTAGTCGCCCTCAACGAAGATACAATGGCTGCATCACGCACGGTCTGGATGGCCAGTGAATCGTAGAACAGTGTACATGGCATATTTAGAAACGTTCATTACCAAATTAATTGAACAGTAGCTTACCCATGGTAATATTTTCAGGTTGGAGGCCATATAGCAAAGGCAAGTTAATAACACATAAACAAATAATAATAATAATAAATAATTTCCTACGCGCCAATATCCTCAGACAATCCGAGCTCAGTGGCGCACCAAAACCAAAGGATTAAGCATTCTCGTACTCGTGTGATAGGCGAAAGCCGTCAACAAATGGATGGATGTGCTAGGAAGCTAGGGAGGATAGGCGATGTTGAAAAGATAGGTTTGAGGTGACGACGAAATGTAACAATATTTTCTGCTGATTTAACATTAACGGGAAGCGAATTCCATATAGTTGGCGCGGCAACTGAAAAAGCTCGAGTTCCAACCTTTGTTTTAACTCTAGGAACGGATAGCAACTTCGAACTAGACGACCGAAGTTGTCTGGCTTGTCTAGCTGGTGTGAGCATTGAGTGTAAATAACTAGGTTGTTTGGATGAAAGGGCTTGGTAGGTGATTGTGCAGATCTTAAACATAATGCGATATCGCACGGGATGCCAATGCATTGATTTTAGAGGTGGCACTGAGCGGGAGAATCGAGGAGATTGTGTGACTACCCTTGCTAAACAATTTTGGACGCGTTGTAGTTTTGCAATATCCTTGATAGCAATATTATGAAGGAGGAAATTGCAATAATCTAATCTGCTGCTAACAAGAGCTGTTGCAATAGTCTTAGCGACAGAAAGCGACGTGTGTCGGCGAATGCGGCGAAGATCACGGATATGATAAAAACAGCAACGGCACGTTTGGGATACGTGTTGTCTGAAATTGAAGTCGCAATCAAAGGTCACTCCTTGATTCGGTACTGATGCTGCTGGTGTGATATTTTGATTCAGGATGCATGTTGGAAAAAAGTCATTAAGTTTACCTCGCTGCATTGGAGTACCAGTGATGAGGAATTCAGTTTTGTCTGCATTTAACTTTAATTTGCTATCGGTCATCCATAGAAAACATCTTGGAGACAATCGTTGAGTCGGTTTAGAGAGTGACTTGTATCGGGTGTGGCCAAGGAAATATAGATCTGGGTGTCATCTGCATAAAGGTGATGATCTAAGTTATGACTTTGGATTACAGAGCTGAGTGGCGTAGTGTAGAGAGTGAAAAGCAAAGGCCCAAGAACGGAACCCTGGGGAATGCCACATGAAGTGGGGAGTGAGGTTGAAAAGTAATTATCTATCTTTATACATTAATGTCTATTGGTTAGATATGAAGAAAACCAGGCCAGAGCAATGCAAGATATGCCATACCACATTGACAAACGTTTGACAAGAGTGTTGTGATCAATGGTATCAAAGGCGGCAGACAGTTCAAGCAAGGTAAGTGCAGTTACTTTGCCTTTATCAATGTTTAATATAACATCATTGTGTACTTTTAGGAGAGCAGTCTCTGTAGAATGAAATTGTTTGTATGCTGATTGGAGCACACTGGATAAACAAGTTGAGCTGATATGACACCTTAGACGGCTTGCTACGACTTTCTCAAGTATCTTAGAAATAAAGCTAAGATTAGAAATTGGCCTATAATTTTTGAAATCATCTTTTGGCAGAGAAGTCTTCTTGAGAACAGGATTTACATGTACGTGTTTAAAATCATCTGGGAATTTACCCGAACTCAGTGATAAATTTATAATATTCGTTATTGTACCAAGTAAAGAGTCAAGACATGCTTTTAGTAGTATGGTTGGTAATGGATCGAGATCGCATGACTTATTTGGGGAGGACATTAATATTTTCCTCACTTCATCAACTGTGGCTGGCTCAAACAATACAAGTGGAGAATTTACTTGTGGGGAGTCCACATTTACAGTACTTAAAGTGTGACATGGAAAAGCAGAACGTATAAGACTTATTTTATCTTTGAAATTACTAGAAAACGAGTCACACAGAGATTTGACTGACACATGACTAGGTAGAGATGGAGGCGGCCGTCTGTGTACAATATGATTTATGCAGTTCTATAGCTGACGTGGGTTATCAGAGTTACTCGAGACCATGTTTGTGTAATAATTTGATTTAGCTTTGGCCATTTGTCTGTTGCAGTAGTGACACTTTAGAATATCGTGATCTGTCCAAAGTCGAGCGTGATTTGCGCCATACACGTTGAAGATTGCGCCGGCGCTTTTTAGATTGTAGAATTTTAGGAGTCATCAATGGAGCATGTGGCTTTTGGGACACATATTTATATCTCAGGGGTGCATATTTATTAAGTAAATCTTTGAGTACTTGACAGTACTGTCGACACAGATCTGACAGATGTTCTTTGGAGTTACTGATGAGGTCGGATTTAAGGATGTCTGTTATTAATGCAGCAATGTCAGTCTTAAGGATCGGTCGGTAAAACACATTGTGTTTGGACTCTACGGGAATTCTAGGAACTTTGAGTTCAGCAATGACAGTGTGGTGGTCTGATAAACCATCTGAAGCAGTGGGTGTCTGAATATTGTTAAAATCTGAACGGGTGATTAAGAGATCGAGCCAGTGGCCACGTATGTGTGTTGAGAAGGTAACGTGTTGTTTCATGTCATAGGATGCCAGAATGTCATTAAATGTACTTGTTGTTGACGAAGGTGTGTCCAGATGAAGATTAAAATCACCGAGTATATAACATTCTGAATAAATAGTTGCCAGATTTTCAAGTAGATCATGGAATTATTCAAAGAAATGGGCAGGGTGTCCTGGAGGGCGATAAATGCACACAAAATAAGCAGAGAAAGATGAATCGGAAATTTCGGAACAAATGGCCTCAAAACTGGAGTAATCAGGGTTTGAATGCAAATTAACTTTGAACGGTTTTGAGACGAGAAATCCAACACCACCACATCGCCCAACTGAACGTGGGTGATGATGGAAGGTGAAACTGGAAGGAGAAATGTCAGCAATGCATGCAGCTGTGTCATGTGGTCTGAGCCAGATCTCAGTGACTGCAAGGATGTCTGTTGTCTTGGAAGTTAATAAATCGGTAAGCGAGGCTGTTTTGTCACAAATAGATCGAACGTTAGTGGTGGCTACTCGAATATTGCGCCTGATAGCAGGTTCAGGATTAAGACTTACATCTCCTGCTAGTAGTCAAATAATTACAAATTTAAACGTTAGCTTAGAGCAAGGGATTGGCAGTAACTTTCTATTAAAGCAAAGATTAAGACATGGCAAACTGTGAAGATGTGAAAGGGATTGGCAGTAACTTTCTATTAAAGCAAAGATTAAGACATGGCAAACTGTGAAGATGTGACAAGGAATTTTGTGTTCTCATGTACTGAGAAACTGTTAAAATTACAGCCGACCGTTGGGGAGCAAGTGGCTTGCACAGCGTAAAATCGTGACCTCTCGAAGCAGCAGAACAGAATAAAAATAAAACACACAATAAAAATGCTGGTGACATTGTCTTAGTGACAGTGTACTTTCCTTAAAATGGTGAAGAATAAAATGATAATGTCTCATAAAAATTAAAAATAATTGAAAATAATAAAATATTCTAAAACTGTATAATTGTACTAAAAATTATGTAAATTTATAGGTTATTAAAGAGTGGGTTGGCGATAGTCAATGGCAATATTACAGGTCGTATGACTGTTCGCGCTCAGCAGGCCTGTGCAAAGTAACAAGACGTTTAGTGCCCGTGCAAAGAAAAGTCAGGGGTCTTCACCCCCAGGGCGATTCTGTGTACAAAAGAACGTCTTGTTGAAAATGCCTGTTAGTATATAGTTTATAAGGGGACTGCCCCTGCCTTAATGTGTTGTGTACGTAAGCCTGCTAGCGCGAAAATCAAATCGACCTGTATTATCGTCCAAATAATTTAAGTACAAAATTTAACAGCGTTGATGGTGAGAATTTATAAAATGGTTGTTTAAGCAAACAGTGCAATACGTTGACACTAATTCTACACTAGTGTCACATACAAAATTAAACGTTAAATTGCTAAAATTATTTTGAAATAAACAAGTACTACCTTACGCCACCTAGCGAAATAACGATGATTAACTATCATTGTGCTTTCAAAAAACGATCGCCATTTATAGATCAGAGGACAATGGTCCGAGGACGCAGCTGAACATAGAAAGAGGCGTGTGTACCTCGGTGGCTTGTTGGAGATGCACTTGCATTACTTCTTAGCGTATTTTTATATTGATTGGATCAATGGTAGCAGTTGTACCATTGACATATATATATATATATATATATATATATATATATTGATTTACATTGATACACACGGATTAACATTTTATAAGGGTGGACTAAACATGAATAAACTTGTTGAACACCCGATAAGCAAATTGCGGCCTAGTCCGTTTCCCATCTCAAAATATTCTGACGTGAACGCCGTGTGAAATGAAGTCATGCTGTATGTGAAATATTGAGTGCACTTCACCCATACGGATGTAACCAGGTAATTGATCGATGCAATAACCGCTATACGTCAAAGTTACGTGTCTACTATACACGTACACATGTTGTTCTATTGATGGGAACTTCCGCATAATAAACAGGAATTAATCATTACATGTGTATGTTAAGTGGAAACTGCGTTAGTACTCCAGAGATGAATGTGAATAATCCTTATGAGGACAACCACGTTAAAGATACGACGACTGGAGTCAGTATAAGTAATATGTTTCAAACTTGACTTCAAAACAAATCAGTCTGTACCGTTGCGCATGCATCTCGATATTATCTGCACCGATTACTCTTCTTGGTTCCTGCACAGCTGGAAAAACGTGCTCGGGAATGTCTCGTAATACATTATACTATTACCACTTGACGTCTCCCTCGTGAAGTCTCGGCGCCGTCGGCTATACATGATTGGGTACTAACCTAAATACTTATTTGTGATGCAATTATTCCATTTAGGTTAGCTATTTAGGCCAAGTTGTTGCAGTCAGTTTAGGTACGTGTTTGGATCCTCGCCTTTCTTTTCCTTCCTATTATTATTATTATTTCATGCTATAACGCAGCATTTGAAGAAAAAGAAATGCTGTTCTAATTGCAGGTGAACAATACAATTATATATCGTCGTCATATTTTTTTCTTCTTTTTCCACTCAAAGACAGGCCTCCTGTTGGTGCACTAGCGTACTGTGTGCTTGGCAACAGGGGGAAGCAGAATAAAAAACAACTTTAAAATCTAGTAAAAAAATTACAGTGTTGTATTGTTTTTTGTTTGTTTAGTTCTTTTCTATCGTAGTTTGATCATCTGGAAGCCCTGTCTGAAGGATTCCAGACAGTCCAGAGTTACGAGTTCTGTAGGTAGGACGTTCCATGGCCTGGTGGTGTCTGGGAAGAACGATCGTTGGTACGATGTCAATCTCGTATAAGGAATATTATATTTAAGATCGTGGCCTCTTTTTTAATGTAGAGACGATATTGTTCAGCGATATATATTGTTCAAGGTCAATGTCGACCAGTTTGTTGACAGCACGATAGAAGAGTGTTACTTTTGCCTATGCTAGTCGCTCCTGTGGGGTTTGTACGTTTTGCTCCTCCAACATGGCTGGCACACTGCTGTAGGGGCTGTAGTCACGCTTTATGAAGTGTGCTGATCTTCTTTGCACGGCATCTAACTTGTTGATGTTTTATGAGTGTAAGGATCCCATGCTGGAGAAGCATATTCTAGGATTGGTCTGCCTAACTTTGTATATGCTTGTGCTCTTGTTTTCATCGGGCATGCACTGATGTTTCTTTGAAGGAATGCTCTCGTTCGGTCGGCTTTCCTTGCAAGAGTATTCGCATGTGTGTTCCAGGATAGTTTCTTGTGAATTGTAACGCCCACGTATGTAGCTGAGTCGACTGTGTCCAGTAACTGGTTGTGGATTCTGTATGAGGTAGCAATAGGGACTGCGAGGCTATATTTGGCGGAGATAGAACGTTGAAATTGGTGGTGTATCAAAGTTCATAAGCAAGTGGAATTACTGATTGATAAGTATTATTCTTGCCTTAATATCATTCATAAAGTAGCAGTAAACATATATTGAGTAGCAGTTGTGCTTAAAGTTAGTTAGATAAAGTATTTTAGGACACTTTAGTCTAGTGAGTGATAATAGGGTACGTTAGCTTACGGCTACGACAAGTTTGTAAACAAGATTTAACAAACCTCGTTATGTGGTAGAATATATAGGTGATAAAGTAACAACCATAAACTACCTACATAAGATAATATCTGTGTAAGTCAGTACCTGCTAGACATTTTGATAAGGTAGCTTTGTTGTTAAAATTAAGCATTTGCGATAATCGGGCGAACTAAGTTTATGTAGCTAGTGTCTCTCTTATTCGCTAGGGCGCTGTATAACCTAAATAAATAAGGCAGTCTAGCGTACGCAATCTTACGAAAAGTGTAACATTTGTGCACAGAAAACAGTCTTCTTAAAGACTACATAGACAGTGAATGGTGTAAACACAGTTGACAAAACTATTTTAAATAGCTGATTAGATTATTATTATTAAATAAATTCTGATATGGCGCCTTGCAAGCGGCAAGTCAAGGCAAAGAGACACTTGGTGTGCGACGACTGCCACAGTTGGGTAGATTTCGCCTTATCCGGCTGTACGAAGTCATGGACAGAAACCAAGGAAGAGGGATTCACCTTTCAGTGCGTGGGGTGTTGGAAGGTGAAATGTCTGGAGAAAGAGGTAGCTAGGTTGGTAGATATTGTGAAGGGGATGGAGATGAGAATCAGCAAGAAGACAGACGGAATGGAGAGAGACGACAGGGATAAAGTTGGGAATACTGTGAAACTGAAGGAGCAGAGTAGTGGCAACAAGACCGAGGAAAGGAGACTGAGAGGAGGGAGGGTGATCGGAGGGGAAGAAAGTGGAGGATCGACGGCAGGAAATGTGACAGGTGTGAAGGTGGCAGGAGAGAAAGAGGTAGGAGGGAAAAAGAGACGGGAGAGGAGAGAAGGAAATGCAATGGGAGGAAAGATGACGGGAAGAAAGGAAGTGAGAGTACATGTGACAGAAGAGAAGTCGGGAGAGACGATGACAGGAAGAAAGGTGACAAGAGAAACAGCGTCAGGAAAGAATGGAACGGACGAGATTGTGACAGGAGAGCAGAAGACAGGGGAACAAGATTACAACCAGACAGATGCAAACCGTAGAAAGAGCTACACTGAGGCAGTGATTGAGGGGGCAATGAGGAAAGAGAGGGTGTTTATGGGCGATTCGATTATGAGAAAGACAGATAAGACTCTAATCGAGGGGGAGGACGTCGTTGTTTGTCTACCGGGGGCTAGGATAGAACATGTAACTGAAAGGGTAGAGAAGGTACTGGGGCATGGCAAGGGAGGGTCTATACTAGTACATGTAGGGACAAATAACGCAGAGAGGGAGGGAACAACTGGGATAGTTCAGAAGTACAGACAGTTAGTGAAGAAGTTATAGAAGACAAGAGTAGAACAGATTATCCTCTCAGGAATTTTGCCAGTAGTGGGAGGAAGTGGCCGACATATAGAAACTGCAAGAGGATGGCGATCAACGCACTAGTTGAGCAGATGTGTAAAGAAGAGGGGGTGGGATTCGTAGATTTATGGGGATAGTTTGTTGGGAGGGAAGATATGTACATGAGAGATGGCCTACATCTAAGTGGAAAGGGGGCAGCAGTTTTCTCAGAGAACTTGCTGCAATCTGTTGACAGTGGGACAGGCTGCATCTATTTAAACTAGATTCGCAGGGGGGATTCACAGAGAAGCCTGAAACTGGAGGCATAGATAAAGACAGCAGAAATAAATCGGCAAAGAACAGCCTGGAAAACTGTTCTGAATCAGGATATAAATGCATTTGTTTAAATGCAAGGAGCATAGTAAACAAAAGAAGTGAACTAAACATTATGGTAGAAGATATTGACCCTCACATAATAGGTATAACCGAATCGTGGGCCACCACTGATATATCAGATGCCGAATTGGGACTAACAGGATATGTAATGTTTAGGAAAGATAGAATAGGAAGAAAGGGAGGTGGAGTTATTTTATATATTAAAGAATCTATCCAGGCTTATGAAATAAAATTAGAAAGAGAAGCAGATTGCGAAGAAGCTGTTTGGTGTAACATAGTTACAGGACACTCAACGTTAACAGTTGGGTTAGTTTATCGAAGTCCAAACATAAGCATAGAAGAGAATGACAAAATACAAAACGCTATAAGGGAAGTAAGCAAACGGAACTGTATTATTATGGGGGACTTTAACCATGGGCATATACAATGGAAATCTCTACAGAGTATGGGGAGTGAGGACCACAAGTTTTTAGTTTTAGTACAAGATAGTTTCCTTTCTCAACATGTGCTAGAACCAACCAGGGGAGAGAATGTGTTAGATTTAGTTTTGTCCTCACAGAAAGAATTAGTTGACAATGTCAAGATATGTGAGCCACTGGGGAGTAGTGATCACAACCAGATACATTTTACCATCAAAGTAAAATCAGAAAGGAATAGTAAAAAGCAGTATAGGAGAAATTTCCACAAAGGAAGGTATAAGGACATGAGGAAATATTTAGCAAAGATAGACTGGAATAACACACTGAAGAATAAGACAGCAACCGAATGCTGGAATATCTTAAATAGTGAAATTAAGTGCATAGTCGATAAATTTGTACCTTTCAAAAAACAAGGGAAACGGTCTAAAAAGAAACACTTATCGAAAGAAGCCATTAGAAAAATTAAGTATAAACAAATGATGTGGAAGTCATATAGATGTACTGGAAATGATGAAGACTACAACATTTATAAAGAAGCACTTAATCAAGCTACAGCTGAAATTAGAAATTCAAAGAGAAGCTATGAAAAAAAATTAGCTAGTAATATAAAACATGACAGTAAGAGTTTTTATGCGTATATTCGAAGCAAACAGAAAGTTCAGGATAAGGTCGGTCCTCTAGAAGATAGTGCTGGAAATACAATATCAGAGGGATTCTTAATGGCAGAAGACCTGAATGAGTATTTTAGTTCAGTGTTTACCAGGGAAGATATTAGTTCACTGCCAGTACCAGAGGCTAAGTTCAAGGGGGCAGATTCAGACTATTTAGGACAGTTAGTTGTAACCTCGGAAATGGTAGCTAAGAAAATAAGGGCTATGAAGGATAATAAATCACCTGGAGTGGACGGGATTCCGCCCAAACTACTATTGGAAATTGTAGAACAAATTAGCGCACCGCTTGCAACAGTTTTCAATTTGTCATTAGAAGAGGGAGTGGTTCCTTTAGAATGGAAAGAGGCAAACATTATACCGTTATTTAAAAAAGGTTCGAGAAAGAAGTCAGAGAACTATAGACCAGTGAGTTTAACATCAGTGATTTGCAAATTATTAGAAAGACTAATTAAAGATCACATGGTGGATTTTCTTGTTAAACATAACTTGATAAACCCATCTCAACATGGGTTTTTAAAAGCGAGGTCATGCTTAACAAATATGTTATGTTTTTTGGAAGACATCACTAGGTGGGTAGATGAGGGATCACCAGTAGATATCATCTATTTAGATTTCGACAAAGTACCACATCAAAGATTACTCCTTAAGCTAAAGGCCCATGGCATAGGAAATGGTATAATAAACTGGATAGAAAAATGGCTGAATGACAGAAGACAACGTGTAGTAGTTGATGGGGAGGCTTCAAACTGGAAATCGGTATTGAGTGGGGTACCACAGGGATCAGTACTAGGACCTATATTATTCTTAATATATATCAACGATTTGGACGATGATATAACAAGCAAGGTGTTGAAATTTGCGGATGATACAAAAGTGTTTAGAAGGATTAAAAGTGATGGAGACAGACAGCAATTACAAGATGATCTTGATAGGTTGATCAAATGGTCTGAAAAGTGGCAAATGCTGTTCAATTTTGGGAAATGTAAATGCCTCCACACAGGTCATGGGAATGAAGAGGTAAAATATAAAATGGGGGGTACTGTTCTAAGTACTACTGTAAAAGAAAAGGACTTACGGTTAACCATTAGTGCTGATATGAAGGTTTCAGAGCAGTGCGGAATTGCAGCGTCAAAGGGAAATCAAATCCTTGGATTAATTAGGCGAAATATAGCGTATAAGAAAAAAGAATTAATAGTACCGCTGTACAAAACAATAGTGAGGCCTCATTTAGAATATTGTATACAAGCATGGAGGCCATATCGCAAGAAGGACATAGATATGCTAGAAAGAGTACAGAGGAGAGCGACTAAAATGATACCAAATCTGAGGGATCTTAGTTGCGAAATACGCCTAAAAGAATGTGGTTTAACAACACTAGAGACCAGGAGATTGAGAGGAGATCACATAGAAGTGTTTAAAATATTGAATGGTTATGAAAATATTGATAGAAACATTTTTTTCTCAGTTAAGAAAGATAGAAGGACCAGAGGACATGAAGCTGCATTAGTAAAGGAGCAGTGTAGATTAGATATAAGAAAGTTCTCATTCTCACAAAGGACTGTAAATGAATGGAACAGATTATCTCCTGATTGTGTTGGTGCTAGTAGCGTGAATATGTTTAAAAATAAAATCGACACACACCTTAAAAAGGCGGGATACATGTAGATAAAAAGTATTGGACTCTCGATAAGCCAAAAGGCTTCCTTGTCCAACTGCCATCCAGAGTAATTTTCTGGATGGCAATCTTGTTAAATCTTGTTAAATCTTGTTTTGTTCGTGACTTGTATAACTATATATTTTCCTGGATGGAAGTCCATGTGCCAGTCCTTTTCCAATTTCTGTAGATTGTCCAAGTCTTGTTGAAGTGCTGCACATTCAATGTTGTTGATGATAACTCTGTACACGATGCTGTCATCGGCAAATTGTCTGGTGGTCGATGACTGCCTAACATCTGGTAAGTCATTGTTATAAGCAAGGAATAGCAGACGGCCCAGGACAGAGCCTTGCGGAACACCTGGAAGGACCGGAGTGACAGTGGACGTCTCTCCATCTATTACAACTTGCTGCTGACGGTCTGATAGGAAGTTGTATATCCATATATTGCACTGTTGTATGATGCCATAGTAATCAACTGTGTAGAGGATGTGCGAGTGTGGATCCTTATTAAAGGCTTTACTGAAGTCGAGGATAATTACATCAAGTTGTTTTTGTCTTCTATAGCTTTGGCCAGATCCTGGATTGTTGTTAAAAGCTGGGTCTCGCAGGTTCTCCTTTTTCTAAATCCGTGTTGGCAGTCTGTAAGGATATTGAAATTATCGAAATGTGACATAATGCGAGTCTTGCAACAGATGGAGGTCAGTGATATTGGTCGGGCCTTTGTTGGGAATATTTTCCTGCGCACTGTTGTTGAAAACTGAGGAGAACTGGTTGTTTAATATATCTGCCTTTGTCTTGCTAGATAATACCATTTGTGTTCCGGAGAGGTGCCACACCATAGTTTCCGTATCTCCTGTTTTTTATGTATCCCCAGAATGTCTTTTGGTTAGTCTTCAAACTAGGAGAGAGAATGTCATGAATGTAGTTGTTATCATCCTCGCGCGCCAGAGGTCGCTGCTGCTGATTACGTCAGTGCCAGCCAGCAGTACCCCCTGGCTGATCGCTTTGCGAAACTCTGAATTTAAGCTTAGTCTATGAAATCGCTCACCAGGTCAGGTGGTCATAATAAAACAAATTTCAACCAACCGTGGCTCGTGTTAGATGCAATGTTTAGGAGGTAGAAGCAATTATTCGAATACACAATACCGCTCGGCTGCTCGTACTAATGGACGAACGGGTCATTATATATTGGGATTCCCAGAAGTCGTTTATCCGTCTTCAAAATGGGACGGGTATTTGGGCTGTTCTCACGGGTGACGCAGTCGCGACTGGAGAAGTCAATTACTAGCTTGACTCAGCTAACTTCCGCACTTCGCGTAAGAGATCTGCCAGGGCTAGTTTTGCATGGCAAACAGCCCTGACTTGCGAGGATGGTCGTTGTGAGCTCTGCTGCATTCTCTTTGTACAGCTGCTTTCAGTTGTTTGTAACGAGACCAGTCCTGTGGTCTGTTGGTGGTAAGAGCTTTTTGTAGCTCCGATGTTTTGGCGGGAGAAATGCTTGCGGTTTGTCGTGATCCAGGCTTGGCTGAAGAGGGTTGACGCTGTTTTTGGATGGCACATGTCGGTTGATTAAGGCGGTGATGTTGGCTTTTATATCATCCCACATGTCACCAACTGAACGTGTAGCAGAGTACCTCTCCTTGAAAGAATTTTGGAAAATCATAGCATCTCCTTTGAGTGTGTGTGTGAGCTTTGGACCATATATAGATTTTGTGGGCTACAGGTTTCTGTTTAGGTGCTTGGATGTTTGAGTTAGCAAACACAATGTCATGGTCTGCAAGGCCGGGGATCAGTTCCATGCGATTTATGAGGCTTGATGTGTTGATGATGAACAGGTCCTAAGTTGCAGTATTTCTGGTTGGGCAATCGTTTATTTGTTCTAAGAACCTGATGTTCATTTCCATAGAGTTTTGGTGGCCAGGGGTTTCATTTTCCTTCCATTAAATATCTGGCAAGTTGAAGCCACCAGCAATCCAGAATATTGATGATTTGTTCTGCTTTTCGATCTGGCTACACAGCAACTCTACTTCATCATTGTTGCTGGACGGTGGGCTGTATACAGTTCCTACGAAGATAGGTTTCTGTTTAAACAGTTCAGTTTTAGCAAACACTATTTCGTTGTCACCCATGGTTACTTGTTCGCTAATACAGTCACTCCTAATTGCGATTAACACTCCTCCATACCCCCTTCTCTGTCCTTCCGATGAAGAGTAACTGTCTCGGAAAATTACAGAAGTACTAATGTTTGGATTCAACCATGTTTCGGTGCCAATAATGATACATGGGTTCAATTGATCAATCAGTAAAGAAAGTTAATCTTTCTTATTTGTTATACGCTGAAAATGTATGGCAACGACTTTCATATTGTTTTATTTATCATGTTTTGCTGGTTTAATTTTCTGCTGCGTTGGTGATGAGCGTGATAGCGGTGGGCCAGGACTGTTGGACGCTTGAGTATCGAAGCTGGTCAATAGGTCATAAGTGTTCGATGTTTCTAAATTGTCCGAAGAATCGAATAGTCTAGTGGAGAAGTTTGGCATTCCATATGCCTAGCATTGCCAGGATACACTTGAGTTTCCTCGGTTGTTGTACACATGGGTTGACATTTGCATGCAATCTACATGGAACTATTTTGAACAATCGTCGCATGCCACTGCTTTTTTTTCTCCATATGATTGCCTTCTCCATATTTAATATGGGTGTTTCACCATAGCTGGTCCAAGAGATGAAAAACAGCAGGAATTATGTGATAGGATTGAAGAAGATGGAGCAAAAATACTGATTGTCAAACTTGCCCGGGATAAAGACAGAGATAGCATAGATACTATTCGAACATCAGCAATGAAGAGAAGCGACGGGACACTGGTCTATGGAGCAAAACAAGTGCTGGGTGTTTGGGAGGAGTATTTCCGTAAACTACTAAATCCGGAGGAAGAATATGAGATAGAGATACATCATACTGTAAGGAGAGAGCTGGAGGTGAGGACAATAACAGAAGAAGAGGCGGAGAAAGCAGTAACGAAGATGAAAACCGGAAAGACTGTAGGAATGGATGAACTCTCAGGGGAAATGGTGAAAGCAAACAGACTAGTTGGAGGCTGTTTAATGTGTGCTTCGCAGCAAGAGAGATACCACCAGAGAGGCGAAGAGGAGTGATTGTACCGATATGGAAGGGGAGGAAATGTACAAGGAGAAAACAGCGGTAGTGAGAGTCGAAGGAGAAACATCGGAACAATTTGGAGTGGACGTAGGACTCAGACAGGGAAGTACCTAGAGTCCCCTGCTTTTCATTATGGTGATGAACCTGATCAGTGGAAAGATATCGAAGCAGGAAGAACTTAAGAGGATACTGCATGCAGACCAACTAGCAGTGGTGGCTGATAACAAAGAGGATCTACATAAAGCATTGCAAGAATGGAGTAACATCTTCAGAAAACACGGCCTACGAATGAATCTGGAGAAGACTAAGGTAATGTGGATAGGTGCACAAGAGGTAGATCTACATGTAGTTGTTGACGGAAAGACCATTAAACAAGTGAAAAGCTTTGTATACCTGGGCGGTACAGTGTGTGAGGATGGAAGGAGTAGTAAAAAAATACAGAGGAGGGTGCAAGCAGGAGCAGCGGCATGGAAGAGGGTAGAAGGCATTATGTTGAAGAAACAACTCAAAGGAAAAGTGTTGGAAACCTGCATTGTACCAGCCTGTATGTATGGGTTGGGAACACTGGCACTGAAAGAGAGACAGGAGGAGAAACTACAGGTAGCAGAAAACAACTGGGTCAGAAGAATATGTAGAGTAACGCGAGAGGATAGAAGTAAGATGAAGGAATTGAGAGAGGAGATTGGAATGAAAAAACACCTAAAGAAGCAAAAATAGCCGGAAACAGAATGAGATGGGCGGGACAAAGAACGGGTGAAGATACACTGTCGAAAAGAGCGTGGAAAGTAGAAGAGGGTGGCAGAAGAAGGAGTGGAAGACCAAGGCTGAGATGGAATGACAGTATAAAACGACACATGGGGAGGGCTGGCGTGAACAGCCATGAATGGATGACCATTGCGGACGAGAGAGAGAATTGATAAGAAAAGTAGAAGAAGCTACCAAGTGACGTGGATCCCATCCCGCAAGGGAGCAAGGGGAAGAAGAAAGGTGTTTCACTCTAGCTGGTCCAGGATTTAACTCAGTGTCCGATGATGTAACGATCATTAGCAAGATTAGATACAGTAGGTGATACAGCTTGCATATGTTGGTATCTATGGGTATAGTACTTCCGTGTTTACATTTGGTTGCCGCCATCTTGGAAATTGTTTAAACACGGCAAACCAACGTTCTTTCAAAAGTCACAATACTTTACCATCCAGTTGTAACTTGACAATCAGATTCATGGCTGTCATGGTACATACGTTCTCTATTAGTGTGTACCAAAAACATTTCGATCGAGCGCCGAAATACTATAAAGAAGAAGAAGAAGAATTTTATTTTATTTGACCCAGACATTTCAAATAATACATACAATACATCCATGTCAAAAAATTTCAATTTTACAAATATATAACCTTTTGGTAAACATGGTATAGTGTATGATAAATAACGAAAAGTAGGGTCAGGAGACTCCTCTAAGACTATGGTAGTCGCTATCGAGGAGCCACCTTTTCCAATAAAACTTTAACTGAATCAATACATCACCTAATAAAATTCTTCCAGAAAAAGAAGAAGAAAAAAACAAATAACAAAAAAACATAATATGTATGCATGTGTGTAGTGTGAGCAAGCTTACATGATTGTTGTGTTTGTCGTTTAGGCACCGTTTTGTATTGTATCAAGTTGACAGGTGGTTGTCAGTTCTTAATTTTGCATACATATGTAGCAGTTTTGCCTGGTGCATGTTACTTGATAGTTTTGTAAAAAATAAAGTTTAACATACTTGGCAAATCCTTGTGAACTGTGTGTACTAAGCTTTTCTTTGACAATATCAGGAATGTTATTTAGTAAAAGTGGCAAATTATGCCTAATACATTTCTTAGCAAATTCATGTTTAATTTTATAAGTGTATATTTTATTCCTGACTCTTGTATCATGATTATGTACCTCATAGTTAAACATTATCCTCCAGTTTTGTAAATAAACTGGTAAGTCATTGTGTAAATATTTATAGTAAAATTTTAATTGTTGTAATTTAAGGATGTCATCTACTTTTAACAAGTTGAGTTTTTTGTGAAGTGGTTCTGTGTGGGATATAAAACATTATAAATGTTGCGGAGCTTCCGATAAACAACTACTTCCCTCCGCGCATTCATCAGTTTACCGACATTGATGAATGCGCAATGCCACTACTACCTCAATTGAATAACAAACATAAGAGGATCCGTATCATCGGCCCGCTTACATAGACGGGCAGTTGAGTAATACTGTCTTATAAAAACCAACACGATGAATTAATTACAGCTGTACACAAAGACGGAATAGAACCTCACGAATTCCTACATAATACGTGTATGTATTTCCATTTTATTTACGAATGTCATACTTGTTTAAGTATTGTTTTTGAAATAATAATATTCTGAATCCATTAGTAATAATTAATCTTAGTGGATGTCAGTAGAAACCGGCTTTGTCTAGTCTTATATCTGATATGTTTCTCCATTTCTCTCTTTCGTTTGCAAAACGCAATTGAATAATTTCGGTTGTTCGTCTTGTACTGCCAACGTACTACACGCACATTTGCAACAAGAAACTGCAGGAATGTTGTTATAATCTTCTGCGTGTCCAGAATGTCCCCATTTTCCATTTCCTTCCGTTCTGTTCCAGGAAATGTCTGCAACACTTAACCTCCAAATTCGTGATATATATATATAAGTTACAGTTACATTGACAATGGCTGTACTTTATTATCCAGAAGAGACAATAAAATTGTATTATTGACGTTGTCGTAGGAAAACGTATATAATCTTGTGAGAATCATTGCCTTTAGGATGGAAATTCACAGAGGTGACACGGAAACATCATAATACGTCTATTCCATTGGAATTCAACGAAATAAGAGTATCAAATCTGGCAAAGTTTGACTCCCAGCGCCAAGCGAACTGGGTCATCCCACCAGGAAGTATTAACTGCACTTATTCCGACGGGAAAACGCGGAGCACAATTCGCCGACTCCACAAAATCTACACAAAGAAAACAACCTAGATCACCGCAAGTGAGCACCTTACAAGAAATAAAAACTCTCGTGTGAGATCGTGTATTCACCTCAATTCAACGCAGACACGAAAGAAGCTAATGTCGATTTATACGGAGATTGCACTACTGGGGAACATTAGCGCCATACTGAGACATTGCATGCAGAGGAAGTTCCCGCTGGCGAACTAGACCATCTGCTTCCGGTGATGCTCACACACCATAGCAACGGTGCTATGGTGGATGGGTATCACCGTCATAACAACATGTCGCAGCCGCTTATATGCAACATATTCACTCACTCATCCCTTGACCGGGATTGTTTTTTGAATGCCGTGTCCACTGTCAGTCTGCGTCAGCCTGGTCTGTTTACTGCGGTGCAAAACAGGGTCGTTTGGGTACACAAGACCAGATGTTATCCAGCTACTTGGTCTTCTGTTGTGCAAGGTGATGCATTGCGTGAAAGTGATAGAGATACTGTGGCGACAGGTGACGTGCCAAAACCAGGAGAGGCTGCTTGGTCATACTGTTAGCAATAGTGGTTTAATGTTGCTTATCAGCTAGCCAGTCAACCTGTTGACTGTCATAGTCATATGGGTATATATTGAAGGACTTGTAGTGGAGACTCCAGTGTTACTAGATAATACGACAACACCAGAGATCATGAGTCAGTGTTGTTACTTGCGATCATACGACTAGATACATGTATGTTCTTGTATACCACAGCATCCGGTCTATAGGATTGCGCGTTACACCTCTCCCTGGCAGACCTGTTCAATCGAACGCCATTTCGACTTCTCTGGGAAGCATTCAGCCACGCTACAATCAGTGCGCGAAGACCATCCGTACGCAAGTATCCACCCAGGTTCTCATATATACAACTGAGTGAACTGGAGCGAAATAGCTTGCCCAATGTTCGAAACGGCAACAAGAGGATTCGAATTCGGTTGAGAGTTCGATTGAGAGTTCGACGCTCTAATCACTTCGCTACGGCGCTCCACTAGATGTCATATGCCAATCTCCTAAGTGATACCAAACAACTAGAGATCATGTGCCAGTCTTGCTAAGTGAGAACATACGACTAGAGACCACGTATCAGTCTTGATAAGTAATACCGTACGACTAGAGGTCAAGTGTCAGTCTCGTTAAGTGAGGCGATACAACTAGAAGTCATGTACCAGTCATGTTAAGCGCGGCGATGCAACTAGAGAAGGTCATTACAGCTTATTTGTGGGAAACGGTACAACCAGACGGATTGTGCCAGTCTCATTAAAGCTACTGATTAATTATCGGTATAAATAAAAAGATAAAATTGTAATAACAAAATGTAAAACTCTTGATAAGTAAAATGACTCCTTGTTTAGCACATCTCATCATGTCGTCAAACCTTGTTATTGGTGTCCTCCTTGCACCGACGATTACCCGATCCAAATAATCGATACTTTATATATGCTAAATGCTCCCTTTTCTCAATTATCGAGATAATGTGAGCGCTACAGGACAAAAACATTTCTTTGCAACACAAGCGGTAAATGTGTGCTTTGAGTGAGTTCAATTGGCACCTACGCACGAGCTATTCTCATAAACAAGCGATAAAACTACATTTATGCCGGCCAGCAGTGGGTTGCCCAATCGATGGATGAATATACAAGTGGCCACGTAATGTTGATATGGCGTGATAACAGCCAGCACAATTTCCTGCGTTTAAAGGTTGTTCGCGTAGACATTAAATTCCCAGCTCTTGCTCATTTACAGCGTTCTGTGGCATGACTAATTATAGGCGTCTGAACCGGGTTTTTTGGGGGAGCTCAGCCCTCATTAGTTTAGGTGAGGAGCTGGATATAGGATTATACCCCCAATGATTAAAGCGTCAAGGTGGGTTTCTAGCGAACTTCAAGGGGTTGTAATTTAAGGTTTTTTGAGAGCCATAAAGTGGGTCTTGGCTAACTTCGGAGGGGTGCAATTTGAGGTTTTTGGCGAGCCACAATGTAGGTTGTTGGTGAGCCTCAAGTGAGTGCAGTTGGATGTGATGTGAGCTACAGCCCCCCCCCTAATATTCACCATGTTCCGGCGCCATTGTTAATGTATCGTCGTCCAATAACATACTTGGATAAGTAAATGGACTCGGTCATTGGCTACATAAACGCCCATAATTAATTCAACCTTTACCTTATTTTAGGAAAGCATAATAATTTACTTCATTTGAATACCAGAAGGAAACATGGAAACGAACAGTTGAAAATAAAGAGTAAGGATGCGAACTCTCATACATTATCGCCGTTAGTGGTTACATATACAATAGTGGCGTTCTCTTGTAAAAGGCGTATACATATGCCACCTACGGCACGAAGAGAATTGTGTGAGATATTTTAAATAACACGCACAACGTGAGATGGATTTTTTGAAGGGTAAAATGTTTGCAATTATGTATTGTAATAACAACAACAACAATTTCGTTTCTTCATATAACGCTCTTTAGGTAAAGACAATTTAGTATTACCAATCAAAGCGCTTCACATAATAAAATCAAGCGTAGAATAAATGGTCAAATATCCAGTACATGAACTATTTAGAGTGTTAAAATACAGTTTCAAACTATGGAATTAATAACCGATACTTTAAAATGGAAAGTAATGTCGTTTGGATATCGCACGAAGTGTTTGCATCAAGGCAGGTAGTGCAGGCGAAATAGTTGTTTCGAGTTGTTTTTCGGGATGCTGTTAATGTTCCAGCAGATCGCCCACAAATGGGTAAGTTATCCCACCTTCGTGTGCCTGTCACTGCAACACTGCTCTGTCCAGTCACACAATTGGAAACATTGCAGGTAAGTTCTTTTTATAAACAGCTGCAATCGGTTGTGTGTGCACTGTATATATATATATATATATGGGTGTGCGCGTGCGTGTGTTTGTGCGTGCGTGCGTGCGTGCGTGCGTGCGTGAATTTAACAATTATATTCAATTACTGACCCGCCACATGATTTGAATTGCTGATTGCTTGCATTGACTTAGCCTGATTGTGTATCTGGAAGTTGTCACAACCCGGCTCTTGGCCGGCAGAGATAAACCCCAGTTTTCGTCGACAGCAATATCCGTTGTTTCTTGTATTACATCATTTACACAAATGATCGTGGCGTCTGCATAACCGAGAACGTAGTAGTCTCTCTTAAGGTTAGAATACTGGCTGATGTAAACCATTTTTCTCAATTTTTTAAATTTTTTAATATTATACTTTGGTGTATATTAAAGAGTATGACTTGTGTTATAACATTGTTTATGCACTTATTTGCTTTTAAATAAATAGTAATGGGAAAAAACATTTTAAGGACTAAAATTTGGTTTAGTCGGCCATCTTTATCAGCCATTTTCTCAGTTTCATGCATTTTTCATGAAAAACGCTAAAACTTGAATTCCTTATAAGATTTGACGATGAAATTTGGTACATATCTTCTCTACGGTCGATACAAAAATAACAAAATAGCACTATGCAAAACAAAACAAAGTATCTTAAAAATTAATTTCCACTGTGCGATGTGGTAGACACGTTAAAGGGATTCTTTGAGAATTGTAATCTCTTTGTAATACATGCAATTATTAGGTAATCCTGTTAATATGATTATTTCAATTCTATGCCTTTATTTCATTAGAATTATGTTTTATTAATCACTAATGACCCTGACGATATATCAGAAAAATTATTTTCTTCTTTGGGCCCATCTTCACGATCCGTATAAGGCATGCTCATGAATATTCGGGACTGTCCGTCAGACTTCGATTAACTACGCCGAGTTAATAGATGCAAGAAATACGTCATCAACATGTGTGTATATGGATTAGATTTATTAATTTTTTTAAATATATTCATGAATAAAAATGTATGTATATTAGAGGGCAGATCTGCTGGTGTCCAAAATTCGTGCATCGCCAAATTCCGTGGCAACATGGTATTGTGTATCTTTTAACAAACCTAAAAGTTTATATTGAATGATGACACGCAGTCAGGTTTACTAACACTCATAGCTGTAGCATTAAAAACAGTCTGTGAACGTACGAATCTCACATTTTTATGTTTCGGTTCAAATAAGTGTGGAAACGGGGACTTTTCAAAAACGGCTGAGTGAAATTTGGAAAGGCAAGACCTGTAGGCTGTAGACACACATACCCAAATCCCAGATTTAGGCAAACAAATTACATCCACGACCAGGTTAATCATCTTGCTACGGTTGCCTATACTGATATTTTAGTGTGCATTTTTTTTCACTGCATGTAAAATACCGGACAATGCAGTTTTACTAACTAGAAAGGCGAGACCCTTGTTTAAGGCTATGTTATTTACTGTAGTAAAGGCTCGACAGACTCGGTGACAGTACCAGCGGCAGCTGACACCGACTGCAGCCGTCCGCGTCGGCGAACGTTGTAATTTTATTTAATCGAAACGGTACTCGGCTGACGGCATTGGGAAGCAGGATAAATAAATAATGCATACGCTTCCTACACTTATAAAAATAGCTGTCAATATACATATGTCTACAAATTGCTTATTTACAATGCCATTGCTTGACTCAACTCATCTCGGAATCAGACATGTTAGTTGTGTGTGTGACGTCAACGGGGTTTGTGTGGGTCACTGCGCGTGCATGAATATTCATTATACTAGGGCTGCAGAATTAATCATCCACGTGGCAACAAACTCGAAATGATTCGCGTAAACACAATTGTTTATCAGCATTTTGCGCAGATAAACCCAAATTATGCATCAACATGCAAGTTATAAGTAGCAGAGAAAGTACTTATGGGAAATGAATACGTGTGATACAGTACACCTCGAATGTATATTAGCTTACAAAGAATACCTTTAACAATGAAACATTTTAATTTCGGTTTCTTTCATTGTGTGACTTGTTTCAGTACAAGTTAAATGTTGAATAATTTCGAAAGCGTAGTATTATATGACAAAGGTTTAGCCTCATTTAGATCTTTCTTACTTGGTCTGAGAACCAATCTCTACTCGGATTTGGGATGAAGCCACATACCGGACAAACATTTCAAAGCCGGTGTCGCGCTTACATTTATCCGGGCGTTAAATTGTATCCGAGTGATGTTTTATGTGCATATGTAAGGCATCATATTTGGCACCAGTAGATTGCGTAGTAATAAATAATATCAAGTAGTTAAATATGTTTCGTTTGTTGTCGTAATACGAGTGTTATAGTTAGAGTACATAATTATAATTTGTTGTTTCAGATTTGTGACCAAGTATAAGAGTAAGTCACGTGACGTGTGCGTGGATATGGAACTGTTTTCGACAGAAATTGTATGTGGGAAGGAAACATTTTAAAATGTATGTATATATATATATATAGACAAATAATATATATATAAATATATATATATATACATATATAAATATACATATATAAACGCCCGCATAAATGAAAACGCGACAGTCGTAGCTGGTGCTAAATGCATTCCCCTAGCTACGCGCACGCGCAGAAACGTCACCCGGATATTATTTCACGCCCGGATAAATGTAAGCGCGACACCGGGTATTGTTCAATGCAGTTGTGAGGCGCGATAAACTGCTGCCACCTCGCGGCGCCTAGATAATCGAGGCTAAAACAATTGCCAGAGACTAGCCTGGATTATCTGGACGCCGTGAGGTGGCGGCACTTTTCTTGTTCCCCACCACTAACTCTTCTCGCAAAGCTCTTAATCTTGGGAAATAGACATTAGCTCTATAATGGAAGGAAACTTTAATGTGCGCGCGCAGGGTAGACAGGAAGCAGCGCGTATAATTCATTCCTTCGTGTATGCGTCCACACTTTTAATCTACGTCTACGTGCATATTCGTAAATAAACATACAAAGAATTTATTTGTCACGGTTATCATGACAATTGTTTCTTTGCAGTGTTTCTTTATACAAGCTATTAGTAAATTGTGTGAGCTAAACACAGTAACACAACTCTCTAGCTCTGCTATGCTGTCTATAGGATCTGAATAATAAACATGCATTATGTGGATATGTACGTGCTAACATATACTTTTTGTTTTTAGTTGCATTCTGGTGCTCAGTCAGGCGAGGGCAAGGCATGGAGACATGCATTCATGTGTAGCTGTCGTTAATCCTTACACAGATTGCCACTTCTGAGCATGTTGAATTCATTATTTGCATTGATTTAAAAAATAAATGTATGTTTTAAACAATGTATACGTATTGGATTATGTATAATGTTTGGGTAGTATATGCTAAATTTGTAAATATACTGTGTTGTAATGGATTTCTCCGAGATATCTACAAATGTCAAATACAGCTGTATAAGAGAAATATTCTCTGAAGATTAAGTACCAGCATCAATTAGTGTCTACACTGCGGTCTTGACCCTCTGACAGTGTAGGCAGTGTAACTACCAGCCCTATCCACTAATGAATGGTTCTAATCAAGATGACCGCTAATGGGGTCAGGGATCAATAAAACTGGCCGGCTGGATATCCAGTAATAAATAGGGGGCAGGCAGTGGGAGAGACCCCACCCATGTGGTGAATTTGATATATTAGCCAGTAGTCATTTACCATAGTCATAACATTACTGTGAGCAATGGTGGACATGTGCACAAGCAACACGTTTGCGAACTTATTGTGTGCAATTAGCAGTCAGTGATTATTTGACTCTTGATTATCGTTGTTTACAATTAGTAATGATGTAATAAAAAAAATTCAGTTTCAATTTATACTTGAGTTGTGCTGTCTTTCTGCATACATATCTGCATAACGGTCATTCTCGTTCATTTTGTGGAGCGGGCACACTTCAGGTTCGGTACCAAAGTCGCAATTTGGGCTAGATTATCGAAGTGTACGAAGTAATTTAGTAAATGCAGGCTACCAAATATAGTGGTATATTCACTAGGTATATGAAATATGGATGTTTTCCCCCATTATTATTAAATACCTTCGTTAATTCAAATCGATTAAAATGTGGTCGCTAACATGAAGACATTATTATCGGATAGAAGTTCTTGAGTGTGCGCGCGCACCGGTAATCTCCCTTCCGACCGACTGCCAAGACTGTGCCCCCAGAGCTAATGTCTATTTCCCAAGATCTAGTGATCTGCACTCTTCTCAGCGAGTTCACGAAGGCGAACGAGTATCAGATAAGCGAGACTAGCGAGAGACCGGATCTAAACATAAATTTTCGTTGCTACACATGCGCATGAAATGATAATTTCATTGTGCTATTTGCACTAATTCAAGACCATTATAGGTAGTTGTATAAACACAACCCTAAATGTTTTGTTTGCCCTTTCTCTGCCATCAACAAACATCAGTATTATCCACACATGATAATATACAATACAATGGTAACTTTTTGCAGGCAGCATAGTTTCAAATAGGCGACCTATATCTTGTGTATGTCATTTTACGATGGCATGCTTAGGGAAAAAGTTTCATTAGTACACAAGAATTTGTGAATTTGCATTAGTAGTTACCCCTAATGGCGCAAGGATTGACGAATAGTGGCGACGCGCAACAGTACGCCCGGAACCATCGAGATTAACTCTGCGGAAATGACGTAACTGTTTCAATACGTCATTTCCTCCCTCGTCTTCAACGTAAACTTATCACAATACACCGTCCTGGAATAACCCGGAATACGACTTCCCTCAGACAAAAGGAGACATTTGGGGGAGGAAACACGGAAGTACCACTGTTAAATCGACGAAGTAAGTTGAACTTTTATTCAAGTCTGAGTGACCACGGTACGTTAAGACGGGAGCTAAGCTAACAGCGACCATGAACTAGTAGGCCGGCGCCGGATGTTGTACTGTGAGCACCTCTAGGCAGTGAATGGTTGTGTGTCATTACACAATAGTTCTCACTCCATCCTATCTTCTACAATAGGCATTTCACAGCCAAATACGACTTTTGCCCATTTAGAACACCAATCTGCTTCATATTGAAGCATTTAAGTTAAGTCTTAAAAACGTTTCGACTTCAAATAAATTATCCCAAAAGCGCTTTGTAAAGGATCTGTAAGAATTATATTGTGGGAGCCCCTTGACAACTTCCCACTGTCCTGCCCTAAATCCTTAACCCGACACTTTCAATGCCTATGTTATCATTACCGGCATACGCCGAGAAGGGGCTTAACTGACTAACATTATAAAGGTTTTGTGGATAATTCTAGTTGTCACTGTGATTTATTTTGTGAACATAATGATGATACATTTTAGGAATAATAGGTGTACTAACTGTGGATGTTTTAACAACTTTTACCCAATCACACGTTTGTTTAATTATTACTGATATGCATTAGTAAAAACGAAAAATGTAAAAAAAACATTTACATAGGACTTGCGGTTGTGTTTTAGCATTGTGAGCATCACCGGCGGAAAAAAAAAAGTTGTTCAACAGAATTTAATTTTGTAATCGTGAGGCAACGTTGATTTGGTTGTATGTGTCATAGAATTAAGGTGCGTGCCAAACAACGAATCTTACGTGTAAGCCAACACATGATATGCCGTGTAGTTTTATTATAAGACGTCTACTTCTTCAGAATTTATTTGTGAAGTATTATATATAACTATTTTCGCTGAATCTGGCGCGCTTCCTTGGATACGAGAGAAACCTGCCAACAAATGGTGTGATGAAAAATAGAATAATAAAACTGTACTGGAAAAGAGTGTTGCTCGTCGTTTTCTCGATAATACAAACAAAGCAGCAGTCGACAAGTACTTACATACATGAATAAATAAATAAAGTGATTCATAATAAACTGTTAATTAATGTTTTTGTTACATTTCAAAATGATTTGTCTACTGTAGTGCTGAGTAACGGACCTTTTATCGGATAACAGATTCTGCTTTTGTGCTGGTGTTATGCTGTTCTCCAGGATACTCTCCGGTCAGTTTGTTACAGCATACAGGGTAGAACCGTTATTTTTACAGTTAACGTACTTTAATTAAATCACGTATATTGAACATTAACGCGAATAGGAAACACCTAAAGGTCAATAACATATTAATATACGCAGAATAGGCCAACATGATTAAATCAATCACTTTGAATACATTATTTGAAAGTGTGACTTGTATGGTTCACGGGACTCGGTGGTTTAAACACTCCACTAAAAGGTCAATGTCGGATAATGTCGGAAACATCTGACAAATCCAAAATAGCTGTACGCTGACATAAAGATGTCATACATCAAATCTACTTTCAAACTAACGTCAGAACACTTCGTGAAGTGTGACCTTTAAAACCGGTGCTTCTTGACCAAAGTAATTAAATGCGTTATTGTGTCTAGCTTTGCTAACAACAATGAAGTCATGTGTTGCAGCGACGTGATGCAAACTTATTTAGTTTTCACACATACATCTGCGTAATACTGAGGTCGTTTCATCCGGTTGTTCATGATGGTCAATCTCTTATTATCCGGGCGTGATACTAAGGTTTTTCACCCCGTTGTCACTGACGGTCGTTACCGTAGTATGCGGGAGTGATACTAATGTTGTTTCATCCCGTTGTTCCTATCGGTCGTTGTCTTAGTATGTGTGCATGGGTGATACTAGTGTTCATTCGTTCCGATGTTCCTAATGGCCGTGTCTTAATATGCGCGTGTGATACTATGATGGTTATCTCACATTGATCCGGATGACATTGTCTTAGTATGTGTGTGTGGTACTAAGATTTGTTCATCCGTTGTTCCTGGTGGTCGTGTCTTACAATGCGTAGGTAATACTATTGTTGTCTCATCCCGTTGTTCTTGACGGCCTTGTCTTAGTATGTGTGCGTGGTACTTACTACGGTTAGTTCATCCATTTTTCCTGATAGCCGTTATCTTAATATGTGTGCATGATGCAAAAGTTGGTTCATACGCTGTTCTTGATCTTAACATGCATGGATGATACTAAAGTTGTTTCACTCCGTTGTTCCTAATGGTTGTGGCTTAGTATGTATATGTAATAATCATATTTTTTCATCTCGTTATTCCTGACAGTCGTTGTCTTAGCATGTGTGGGTGATAATAAGGTTGTAAGTGTGATGCGAAGGCTGGTGCATCCCGTTGTTCTTGATGACCGTTGTTTTAATGCACGGGGTGATAGTATGGCTGTTTCATTCCGTTGTTCCTGACGGTCGTTGTTTCAGTATGCGTGGATGATACTAAGGTTGTTTCACTCCGTTTTTCATGATGGTTGTGTCTTAATATGTACGTATAATACTAATGTTGCTTCGTCGCGTTATTCCTGACATTCGTTGTTTTAGTATGCATGGATGTAACTAAGATTGCTTCATCCCGTTGTTCCTGGTGGCCGTGTATGGGAGATACTGGAATTGTTCAATCTCGTTGTTTTTGACGGCTGTTCAACGAGGGCGTCCCCGCTGATCTTACTGCAGCACGAGCCGCTGCGCACGACCGCGATGATACTCCGCCGGAAGTGTTCGCTGAAACACACACACACACACACACATATATTACAGTTTAACCAGATTTAAATCGAGCTTGTCTGTTCCACGGAATCAACAATGGGAAGTATTACATATTAAATAATACTAGTATTAAGAACATTGTATTGAAACGACGTACAGACAGACTCTGTTTAACCAGATCTAAAAGATTGTCATTCAGAGCAAACATATATGTATAATGGACAAGGAAGTTTTACCGTGAGTCCACACGTTTTGTTTCGTGGCAACACGTTTTTCCAAGATATTGGCCAGTTTTCTAGTGTCCACTCTTAGAAATGAGTTTATGGAATGTCGACGAAGCTTTAGTTGTTAACAGCACTCGGCAACGTTCTATTGACTGTCTAGTCTGTACATATCGTGGTTAGAACGTTACGGTCTTATGAGGTCTTGTTCAACCAGTCAGCCTTTTATAGAACCGCATCGTAAAGCCAACCTTTCGACGCTTTGAAAGCAGTTAGGTGCTGCCACAACACACTGAACTATTGAGAAAGAATCAACATGCGTAACCACTGAATAATTGCGGCCAAAAGTGATTAGGACTAAGGGCAGCATCTTGGCACCACTCATTATGAGTTTAAAATTCGATGGGTAGTCGTGGTAAAGCAAAGATACCCCAACCTCACAAGCACATGTCGGAGACAAGCGTATTAGCAAGATAGCTATCCATGTAACCAGTACCTCTGATCAACGTACACCAGTATTTCGCAACTCACCTGAAGTAGCAATAGATGAACGGATTCATACAGCTATTGGCCGAGCCGAGCCACTGAGCCATCGGGATGATAATCTTCTGTAGCACGGATCGCGACTGCCCTGCTAGAGGCGGCCCAAACAGAACGCGCATGCGCACACAGTAGAGCGGAAGCCAGGAACAGGCGAAGAAGACGGTGACGGTGACGAGCATGCGCACTATGCGAATCTTGGAGCGGTTGATGTTCCGTTCCGCCTTGCTGCCCCTGATGCCGGCGACGTTCCTACTCCAGACCCGGAGACCGATCATCGAGTAGAAAAGGGCCAGGAAACAGAGCGGGATAAGGTAGCATGTGAGGAACATGATGCCGAGGAAGAAGCCGCGCTCGGAGTTCTTGCTCGAGAAGTCTGGGTAGCAGACAGTCACCTGGAGACAAACGGTAGTGTATAGAAAGACAATATGGGTCATCCGTGGTAGTTGTGGAAGGAACGGGTTTAGGAAGGGTGGTAGATCACGGGTACGAAACGGATCGTTTATAGTAGTCAGGGGGCTTAATCACATAATTGTTCACATCGTTCCACAAGCACCATTTTTGAACCGGAGTTAGATGTCGCCATGATTTTTCATTTTTTCGCGGGGCTGGGCTCCCGCTGTGACGGCCATATTGGACAAATCCAAGAAGGCCGTCGACTGGAGTAAGGCTTTGCAATAACTTGAGAACCAAAAGTTGTAGAACCATAAATTAGACCACTCTGTATGGGTTTATGAATATGGAAATCCATTTCCGGTGTTATTTTGCCGATCCCAGGTCGAGGTCATGTGAAAAGGTCACATTCAAGGTCATGTTGGCGTAAATATCGATATTTCGAGCCAACAACTTACTATAGGGTATATTCACGATCTTTGTGTCAAGTTCCATCTAAAAAATGCCTTAGATGGATGAACTTGGAATGGGTTTGTGATGACGGTCACGTCAATCAAGGTCAAGGTCAAAATGCGTAAAAACATATATCTGTTGATTATTCAATTGATCTCGCTGCGTGAATAGGGGTTTACGTTTAATCATAATATTGGAACCGATACTGAAAGGCGAAGGGCGAGATCATATAATGAAGGTCAAGGTCAAGATCAATATCATAATTTATTACTGAAACTTCTCATTATGTACAACTGAAAATGTAACTCAGTCCAAATGCATGAACGATGCCATTATTCTAGAAATTGCACTGCCATATTAATTGGATACACAATTTTTATTTAACTTATTCACTCTACACGTATAATCAGACAATATCATCCATCATCTGTCCGTCCGTCCGTCCGTCCGTCCGTCCGTCCGTCCGTCCGTCCGTCCGTCCGTCCGTCCGTCCATCCATTTATCCATTCATCCATCCATCCATCCATCCATCCATTAGTAGTGGTTCAATGGTTCGCATTGTTGTTATCTTTGCTTAGGCAGCCACTCTCGCACTTGCACAGTACCTTACAACGAAGGCCTGCCCTGCAGCACTTGCAATTCCCCTTGCATACTTTCGTGCAGCCACAGTGTAGGAGGAGGGCACAAGCCTTACTTGCGTCGGCGTGAGTGGTCCAGAAAGGGAGCCATTGCTTGCTGCGCTCATCCTGTTCACATCCTCGTTGATGAAAGACATGGATTGCCTGGTGGCAAGCGGTTGACTGCTTCCAGATGAAACTGGCTTGGAGCAAGGACCTCTTTACATGCTCACTGAGAACAGCCTGGGTGGTCTACTGTTCGATGCAGTCCATGTCCTCTTCTTGCCACAGTCGAGAAACTGAGGGGTCGTATCGCAGCCCATGAGGGCGTGAAAGAGGGTAGAGCCAACGACATTGATGGCCAGATCTTGGAGTCGATACTGTGCACCGGGATGTCTCGGTAATCTTGCAGCTATCAAAGTCAATCCAAAACTCTGAAAGGTCAAGCTGTAAAAAAAAAGCGATAGAAAGAACAACGATGTCGTCGGTTTCTCAAGACCCTGAGATGAGGCATGAGCTAAATGTAGGGTGATACGTGTATCTGCCTCTGCTTAGTTGCAGGGCTGGAATACTGACACATGGAACGGATGTTTGGAGAGCTCCGTCTCAGACTCGGTGCTGAAGAGGAGTCTTCCATCCATGTCAGTCTTGGCCAATTGTTTACTGAAAAAGCAAAATAGCTCTTTTTTTCTCCAAATTGTTCAAGTACAATTGCTAGTCCTTTTGGGGATGGGAGTACTGCCGTCGCAATCTGATTCGAGTCGAGTACGCGCACTTGTCTGGTTCTCGAATTTGAAGAATTGACCATATCCGCGTCTGGACGTCATTAAAGAGAAAGGAAGAGTTGATTGATGAGCACGGCATTTAGTGTATGGGAGTCGGGATGGTTGATGAAAGTAAACATGTTTTTCTCTTTATTGAGTCTGGCAGAGAAACCGTCACCTTGTCTAGCAGTGTCTTTACGTATTCTTCATGAAGGGCCTTGCCAACTTCATGGATTTGGGGCAGAGACATGGGAACTTCACGCTCCATCACGACATGTGTACCAAGAGCGACGAGCTCACGACCTGTGGCTAGGAAGGGGTTGCTAATTCCGCTCACCACCTTTATAAAAGACTGCACGTCATTCGCAAACCTGGACTGCAGGGTACGTGCCTTTTCGTGGTGAATAGTTGTTGCTGTCATACGTTTGTGAACATTCTCGAACTCTTCAATCATTCTGACGCAATCTGGACCAGCCACCATGTACAATGCTATGGCGTCGGTGTGATCATACAGATCGTCATTGCATTGGAGTATTTTGTTCATCTGCTCGTGGTATTGATCTTTTGTCATGAGGCTGAACTTGTGCTCGTATTTTTGGACCGTGAGGTTTCCCTTGAGGTACTCCGCATACACGACTGAATGTTTCATAGCGAGCTTGACCATGTATACGACGTGATTCGGCAACCAGCGGGCGTACCTGAAGTGGTCCAGAACAAAGAACCGCGCACGAAGCTCATCGTACACGTCGCCGTGCGTATTTTGTGTGTACTAGTGTTGTAGCACATACGTACGGCGATGGTTGTCTCTGTGTTGCGTCTTGCGCGTGATGCGTATCGGTGCGGGTCAGGAGCAAGCGTCGTTCGCTGGGTAGGCAGCGTCTTATATAGCCGGTCACGGTTGACTGGCGGTGTGTTCGGTGGTGCCGCTGTGTGGGGTAGCTAGGTAGCTAGCTCCGACACTCTCCTCCCCTTATGTTTTTAAAGCTATCACCCTAATAAAATATCCATAACCCCTAATCCACTGTTACATTAAACGATTCCCATACCTGTGGTGAAATAACAATATAACTCTAATCGTTAACTAGACCAGTGTTAGTGTAATGACAGACCCAAGTACCCGCGGTCATATAACTCTCCAAGACAGTGGTGCAATACATAATTGCCGCTGGCAATTGAACTGTCGGTGTATTAAAACAAATGCTAATATGTAATGTACGTGTGGATATATGTGTACCCGGTTCATCCCCATCCCTTACACCACCTGATAGAATGCCTTTACGTCCAGGGCGACGATCTTCAACACAATTCAGCCAGGGAGATTCCAGTGCACAGCAAATTTGGTGGCGTGGTTCATAAGGATGCCCACTAGTCTGTTCCCTTGACAGCATGGAGGAGTCCGTCTCCAATACAAGACGAGCGAGATCCATATGGCGAGCCACATCCGCGAAGCCCGCCGCTCGTGTTGTCTTGTGGGTGACCCCAAACACACTGTTAAGGAAATTCCCAACCCTATTGTGGTATCTAGCCACGTCACCAGTATAGCAGTGGACGTGGATCTTCTGCTGGCGGTGGGTGTTCTGGTTAAGGACCGCCAGCGCCTCACACATAACTGCCGACATGTGGTGACCGGCACCTGGACGTAGGTGCAGGACGAGCGGCTTCCCCAGTTCCTTTGCCAGGACAATATGCCGTTGAAACAGGCGTCGCTGAGCGAGCAGCGAATGGGAAGGTTCTGTGTAGTCGAGCTCACACTCCCCATTCGCGCAACTGTCGACACTGCAGATCATGACTGATAACCGAGCCCAAGTGTTCCCATCAAATTGTTTGGCCAGCCGAGGGTGAGCCCCGTAGGTTTTTTCACAACCACAGTACGGTGACCAACAGTGATACCCTTCAGGACCGACCGCTGCCATTCTCCGGGAAACACTCGGTTCTCCACCACAGCCAGCAACTGAGTTCCACTGCCACCCCCACCCTAGGAAGACCTCATCCCATGCCCGGACAGAGTCCGTGCGAAACACGGAATGGGCCACATCCCTGTTCGGGGCGGCAGTGTGCGTCAAGCGCGATGACTTCAGGAGACTCTCGTGGCGGCTGTCCGAAGACCACACACTGACGGACCATCTCCTGCTTGGTGGCCGGTTGTTCCGCCAGCATCAGTGTCAGGCCATACCATTCCAGGAGCTCCACCGGGTGGTTCGGTGGGCTCAGCCGAATGGCATCAGGTTAAATGGGCCGCCATGTTATACCGGCTACCTCCGTATACATGATACAGAGTGCTGTGTTGGTGGGCGTATTTCGGGGGTACCACTCCTTCTGATCGAAGAGACTGGTGGCCTCTTCGAAGGTGTGTTGCTGGAGCACTTTGCGTGTTGCTTCTAGAAGGGAGCCATAGAATTCGCCCAGGAGTTAAAATGGGAGGCGAACTCCGCATGACGCCCCTCATCGGGGGGGGGGGTGTTTTGTTTGTCCAGGTGTGCCTGGAGTGTCCCGAATGGTCTCTCGCACAACCAACAGGCAGTGTTCGGGTGGTAATTCCATGGAAGATGGCACTCTTCCATATGACCACGCAGGTCTGCCGGGACAACGCCACAGACGTAGCACTGTCGGCGTTCACACCGCTCCTGCTTGGCAGGGGGCGGCGTCACATATGTCCCTCCCGTCCAACGTGTTGGTCTCGTCACGACGGGGATGGTATCACATGGGTCCTGTCCGCCTGTTGCGCAAGCTGTGGTGCAGTCACGATGCGGGCGTGTATTGCCTGCTAGGGGTCACCGTGTTCTGTAGCTTCGGTGGTGGGGTTGGCATAGAGGGGGGAATCCAACGCTGTGACCACTTCCTTCCGCGCCTATTTACCTTGCGTTTGAGGGGCAAGGGGGCTTCCGGTGGTTTATCTACAGGAGCAGCCGCTAGTGACTGGGCGGCGCCACGTACAGTAACAGTGTAGTAATTAAATCCTGTAGCACGGCCACACTCATGCTTGAGGGACCACTATCCCCTGTTGTACATATCACATTGGGAACATTGTTCCCAACATTGCCCCCAACAGCGTCAGGTGTTTTCCCTGGAGTACCTGATCTGTGTCATTCCCGCCTAGGGCTCCCTTCCATGTCCGAAGTGCTGATTTCCAACTGCAAGTATAGATCTATTAGTTAGTTACTATACCGAAATGGACGAGTAACTTTACGACCACATCGTGTGAGTTTAGGTGTGGTGAGAGTGGTCGCTTGCTCGGCTGTTGATTGGGTGCGGTGGAATAACGCTTCCACGCCAACAAGTCGTCGTCAGAAACCGCCTGTGTATTCTGTGCTTTGTCAGTGAGGATCATGGGTCGTTTCCGTCGCACCCAGAGGGGAATATCTCGATCTTCACATATGTGCAGGTTGTCATGGTGTTTGACATATTCTCGACTACGGCCAGCTAATCGATATAGAAGCTTAGATATTACCTCTATAATTATTAATGGGCCCTTACACACTCGTATAAGCTTCTTGCTTTGTACCACTACAGTACCGGAATTTCGAAAGTGAACTAAATCGCCCACATCGAGTTCCTTCCCCTGTATAGGGACCCGTGCATCATAATATCTTTTTTGAAGACACTGGGCCATCCGGATATTCTTATGTGCAGTTAGGAAGGTGAGCCTCAGTCTGTCGATCAACTCTGAGAGGTAGAGTGATGGTATTTGTCTCGGCACATTTATGGTGGAAAGTCCAAACATAATTTCTTCTGGCATACAAATTCCCTGCCCAGGAATAGCATATTGGGTGTGAAACTAGTGCTTCTGCTTACCGTAGCTCGTACACTCATGTCCAGGGCAGTCAAGTGCTCGTCCCATATGGATACTTTGTCATCAAGGTAACACCTGATGAAAGATAGAACCATCTGATTGTAGCGTTCCACTTGCCGGTTTGAACTGGGACGATAGGGTGGCGTCCGTATCTTGGTGATCTCTATCAATCTACAGAGGTCCGAGAACAGCTGGCTGTCAAAGTTCCTACCCTGATCAGTGTGTACCTGCAGTGGGGCCCCAAACCTAACAATCCACTGTTCAAAGAACGTCTTGGCTGTGATTGTAGCTATTTGTTCCGGCAGAGCGTATAGCTCAAGCCAACGGGAAAATTATTTGATCATCATAAGGATATATTTATTTCCCGACTGGTTGTAAATGGATCCAAAAATCTAGATGTACTCGCCGGGGACCCTGCTTAATAGTGGAGTAACGGCGCTCGTTGTGCGCGCCCCCTTTGTTTAGGTGACACATAGCACACGTGTCCACAAAGAGTCGACAGTCTCTATGCATAGAAGGCCAAAAGAATATCCTCTTTAGCTTAGCTTAGGTCTTGTCACGACCCCAGTGCCCCCCAGTGCGTCGGTCATGTGTCATTTGGAGAATGTCCTGTTTCATTGAGTGGGGGAGCACTAGCTTTAACATTGTCAGTCCTGTGTCACCCACCCACCGGTAATACAGGACCCCATGTAAGATGCGAAGCTGTTCTCTACAATTCCACAGAGTGCGGGTACCTAATCCATGTAGATGGAAATAGTTTTGTGTTGGGGGTTCCCCTTCTAGCCAATTAATTACTGGGCATGACTCGTCATCTAGTAGTTGGTCTTGCGGACTGAACTGGCTCATGTAATTGTTTTCAGCGTCAACATCTGTTACATTACTAGTAGTACCTAACTCATTGGTGGTCGCATGTGGGCTATTTACTTGTCGTACAACTAGAGGGACTACACAATCTACCTCATCCTCAAACCTGCCCCATTGTGCGTGAAGCTTTGTACAGTAGGGGCAGCCACCACATGGAAAAGAACTTACATCCCTGCCCGTTTCGTAACAGTTACACGGGTTGAGTTTCTCAGGGATTCGTGAGAGCCCGTCTGTGCTGAATTGTCATAGAGTATTGGGACAACTCTTCCACGTACCTGCCCAGCTGTCCCTCAGGATGTTTGAATCGGAACAACAGTGAGTGACCCACGGTCTGTTCTCACAGAGTATTCACTGCCATGCAGGTAGTGTTTATAGCGGCGTGTAAACACCACTATAAGTAGCAGTTCCTTTCTAGTAGTACAGTAGCGTACTAACCAAACAGGAGCCGAGTCCCAATCCAATGTAGAAGGCCTAATGACTTGGGCTTCTAACATGTCTGTCAGTGTTTTCTTCTCCTCATCCTGGAACCTTAATCGTTCTCTGACCGGTTCCTCGTTGGAAGTGTTTATGCGTATTTCCCTTAGAGAAAACACTGGCATACTCGCATAGGAGGAGTCCTAGGGCTATTTGTTCTCTTCGTGAGATGTTATGTTTTGCCTTTGTAAGCATGTCTGTCAGATGTGTTGGTATACGGGACTCTACTTCTTTGAGGTTTGCGGAAATGTATCCTTCGACAAGACTGGCATCTGGAATGAGTGACACTGCTGTGGGTGGTGACATTTCATTGTGGATTTTATTACCCTCCTCCCATGAAGATAGGTCCTGACCCTTAGTGTGCTCGACTACGCCAGTATGACGATCATTGACACGGGTTTGAGCTAACTCAGTATCCGTGTATATTATCTCGTCCAGTTCGACAGCCTGTGTCAAATCTTCCCCTTGTCTTAGTACAACCTGGCGATTAGAGTAATTTATGACTTGTATAACAACAGGTCCCACCCATCCACAAATAAGACAGGACGGAATGATAAGAGTGTCAGTCAGTTAATTCAGGCGTAGTAACATGTGTATTGTGAGTGGGGATAGTTAACTTCACCATAACATTAACCCTATGATTAGGTGGAACTACGGTGCGATGCGCAACCTGAATCCTACTCACATTATAACAAGTTATAGGGCCCTTCTTGAACCCTACTCACATTATAACAAGTACTAGGGCCCTTCTTCATTACAGCACACACAGTGACGCCATCTATTGTGACAATGCTACTGTCCACGGCAACAAGAGTAGAACATCCAATCCAATTATAAAAGTATCCGTTATTGGACTAACGGCCACGTCAAGTTTGAACTATTTACCTTGTATGGTAATTGTCTAATGAGGCGACACTGCATGTATGAACAGTGTTCTGCGTTTTTTATCCCTATTTGTTCATGAGATACGGTAATTGTCGGGTCTAATTAATCTAGAAATCGTTGGCTGATCGTTGACATCTGCGCAGCAGTATCCACAACCAATAACGTGTCTACAGCATGAATGGACGCTGGGATCAGTACGGTGTGGCCTACTGTCTGGCTTAAATGTATACGTTTAACCGCAGGTTCAGTTAGCTAGCTAACCCTGTTCCCTTGGCTGGACCACACAGTGTGTAACATGGTCAATGCTCCCATTCATTGATTCAGTTTGTTGATGTTGGCCGTCTCCATGTTGGCAACTACCTAGGGCGGATCCCTGGCCAACAGGATTCATCCCATTTAGTTTGACAGTGGTTTCGCAACCTCCTCTGATTTGCGTAGGGGGTGGCAGATAAATCACGAGGACTGGGATGATAGTCATATGCTCTGGCATTGTCCCTGTCATGATACCTCGGCCGATCACGATCATTGTTACGAGAGGTATTGCTGCGATCACGGCTGTGATCAGTATGTCGCGCATCATCTGTACTTCCCTTGCCTCGCCCGTGTGAGCGGTCGCCACGATGGGACTTCTCCGACCGCCCTGGTAGCTATCATTCTGGCGATAATGGTCCGCCTAGGGATATGTCGGGGTACGTCATCTCCATGCGACAGCGTAATATGTTCGAACACTCGCGAGCGATATGTCCTTTCCCGTTACACTCGAAGCAGGTAAGCGGTGACGGCGAGCGCCTCCTTTTTTCGCGCGATCGCGTGATCGTTGGCCAGAACCCCCACAAGTGTAACAGGCATCACTTCTGGGTGCCACTTTGCCTGTAACAGCGAACTGCTGGAGCTGTCTAACCACTCCGTGAAGCAGGTCCATAATCAGTTAGGGAATATGTCAAAGCTTCAGTTGTCACTGGTGTAGGTCTATCCTCGAAAGCAACCTTTCGAGTAGTGAACACTCCCCGATTACCGAATATACGAAACGCGCCCTGGGTGTGCATCACTTTCCCCACTGCTTCCTGAATCGATCTGGGATTACGGAACTTCATACCTTCTTGTGCCGCATTCCTATCCCTGAGGCCCTTCAGGAATGCAGGCAACGCCAGGCTTTGGAGGATGGCATCATCTACATGTCTGGGTAAACCTGGTTAGTTAGGGCATAGGCACGGTCCCCAAACGTGTCCATACTCTTCTCCTCTTCCTGTCGCGCGGTTGACAGTTCTGCACGAAGTGTCGTTATCAGAGCGGGTCTTCGTCTTCCATACCTCTCCTGCAGGGGCCGGTTTCATGAAGCGGCTAAGAACGTTCTTAACGTTAAGATGATTGTCTTTGTAAATGACGTCTTTTTTAATATAAGCGAACATGGGAGTTTACGCAAATACATGACGCCAAGTAACTGCGTACCTTTAAGTACGCTTCATTAAACCGGCCCCTGGAGAGCAGTAATGCACGGTGTATAGGCGTTGCGTTCTGTCAGAGAGAAGCTCCAGTGGGCTGTCAGTGCTGGGCCCTTGAGACACGACACGAGACGTATTAAACGTTCGCGGTCGTCCTAATTGTAGTGGGTCGCAAGGAACTCAAACTGGTGGTACCAATTGTCCCACTCTCCGACCTCCCCTCGAACTTGTCGAGATTCACGTATCTGTGTGATTGTGACTCTGCACCACCACGCCGAGCATAGGGGTTATGGATAGTTTATTAGAGTTTATAGCTTTAAAAAACATAAGGGGGAGAGTGTCGAATCTAGCTACCTAGCTACCCCACACAGCGGCACTACCGATCACACCGCCAGTCAACCGTGACCGGGTAGATAAGACACTGCCTTCCCAGCGAACGACGCTTGTTCCCGACACTATGCACGGCGACATTGGTGTCAGAAATGTTATAAAAAACACATGCGACGTAATTCGTGAAGAATTGTGCGAAATAGAATTCGGCAATTACGCCACTAACAGTCACTTTGTGGACTTAGTGCGCAACAGTTTCCGATATCCGGAATTATTCTGTGAACTAGAAACGTGCAATTCCCTGCCCGACCCTTGCTCCGTCGCTGACTACGAATAAGCATAATCATTGCGTTATATTTTTCAACGTTTCTCTATAAAAATAAATTTCGTGGGACACGCCTATACATATCAAACCTGTTCGACCATTCGGTAATACCATTTCGCCACTAAGTTACCTTTCAACCTACTTTTGTCTTAAGCTCAATTAACCACTGACACCATACATTCGCTCAAATATTATACAGTTAAGTAACATTTCGAACTTCCTAGAAATTACAAATCGGAAGTGTTGTCTTAAACGCGTTCGGTGCCGCCACATTGGCCGAGCACGGGCGTAAACAATAACCTTCCTACAACGTACAATTGATTATCGTTTCCCAACTATTCTATTTCATTACCAATGTCCTTGTTACCATAAGGTATTACTCCCATTTCGCCCGTGAACTAATTATAAGAATCTATTAAACTATTATTCCGCTCTCTTGAACCAACAATTCCCGTCAGGTTAGCGCAAGGCTACTTTCCACATTATCGTGATAGTATGATCAAGTAAGTTATATTGAGACTTGCCTTCTGATTACAACCACATAAGTTGTTGTTGTTATTCTGTTACTCGTTACATTGAGACTTGCCGTCTGATTACAGCCACATAAGTTGTTGTTGTTATTATGTTACTCGTTACATTGAGACTTGTCCTCTGATTACAGCCACATAAGTTGTTGTTGTTATTCTGTTACTCGTTACATTGAGACTTGCCGTCTGATTACAGCCACATAAGTTGTTTTTGTTATTATGTTACTCGTTACATTGAGACTTGCCGTCTGATTACAGCCACATAAGTTGTTGTTGTTATTCTGTTACTCATTACATTGAGACTTGTCCTCTGATTACAGCCACATAAGTTGTTGTTGTTACTCTGTTACTCATTACATTGAGACTTGCCGTCTGATTACAGCCACACAAGTTGTTGTTGTTACTCTGTTACTCATTACATTGAGACTTGCCGTCTGACTACAGCCACATAAGTTGTTGTTGTTACTCTGTTACTCATTACATTGAGACTTGTCCTCTGATTACAGCCACATAAGTTGTTGTTGTTATTATGTTACTCTTTACATTGAGACTTGCCGTCTGATTACAGCCACATAAGTTGTTGTTGTTATTCTGTTACTCGTTACATTGAGACTTGCCGTCTGATTACAGCCACACAAGTTGTTGTTGTTATTCTGTTACTCGTTACATTGAGACGTGCCGTCTGATTACAGCCACATAAGTTGTTGTTGTTATTATGTTACTCGTTACATTGAGACTTGTCCTCTGATTACAGCCACATAAGTTGTTGTTGTTATTCTGTTACTCGTTACATTGAGACTTGCCGTCTGATTACAGCCACATAAGTTGTTGTTGTTATTCTGTTACTCTTTACATTGAGACTTGCCGTCTGATTACAGCCACATAAGTTGTTGTTGTTACTCTGTTACTCGTTACATTGAGACTTGTCCTCTGATTACAGCCACATAAGTTGTTTTTGTTATTCTGTTACTCGTTACATTGAGACTTGCCGTCTGATTACAGCCACACAAGTTGTTGTTGTTATTCTGTTACTCTTTACATTGAGACTTGCCGTCTGATTACAGCCACACAAGTTGTTGTTGTTATTCTGTTACTCTTTACATTGAGACTTGCCGTCTGATTACAGCCACACAAGTTGTTGTTGTTATTCTGTTACTCTTTACATTGAGACTTGCCGTCTGATTACAGCCACACAAGTTGTTGTTGTTATTCTGTTACTCTTTACATTGAGACTTGCCGTCTGATTACAGCCACACAAGTTGTTGTTGTTATTCTGTTACTCTTTACATTGAGACTTGCCGTCTGATTACAGCCACACAAGTTGTTGTTGTTATTCTGTTACTCGTTGCATTGTTATCAACAGTCTCGACTCCTAATAATGTGTTGTCCACCAACATGTACCGCTGATACTTGATATCGTTGTGTTTTGTTACTTCCATTTCGCACATACCGTGTTTCCATCAGATTAGTCTAGTTTTTTGTCCCTCGTCCTTTATGGCAACATCCAAAGAACCCGTTGATCTGCGAACAGCTAGCGAGGATGTTATAAAATACCTCAACTTGTTTTCATTAGACGCCATCAAAAATATCATTAAACAACAACAACCCGTTGAACCTATCGACTACGTCTTTTTGGCCGTCCTACACGGTAAAGCTAAACAAAAAATGTCGGCGTCGAGCTGGCAACAAAAGGCCAAGGACGGCCATATCGTTGACCTGGAAATAGCACTGGGGTCAGACCAGGTGTCTGATTCCCCCGATACACCCCCCACAAAATGACATAACTGACACATTACATAAGTTCATACTTAGCACTTTAGCACCAACTCAAAGCTGGATCACCACGACAGGCGGTTAGCACAACTGCACCAACTGGTAAATAGGGAAACATATGAATATGCAGACCCCCGACATGTTCGGTGCCGGAGCTAGACCCAAACACAGTCAGGACCCACATTCAAAACGTCACCTAATTTCGATGAACGTAGGTGCCGTCAGTTACGATAATCAAATATTTGATTTCGTGACACCAATTCCCCAACCGCAGCAAGCATCACATATCGGTGATATTAGCAATGGTGATTCCGTGCAGTATCTCCCCACTATCCGTACTGAGCGCAGCGTGCGACAGCCACGCACCCCTTACGAATACCGCCCTCAAGGTGGTAGGAAAGGTGATCACCAGGCTCCCGACGATGCTCGGCGTGGTGGTGCCGCTGTGTCGGGTAGCTAGGTAACTAGGTAGCTAGGTAGCTAGGTAGCTAGGTACAACATACACTTGAACGTAGAGAAGGAAGTCACCCTCTCTCAGAGAGCGCACAGAGCGACACGGCAATAACTCAAAACATCTGTCATGACCAATGAGTATATCAATGTATGCAGGATAAGTAGTACTGCAAGCTGGTATCCCTTACTCAGTTGCTCTATGACTATAAGGTACATGTTACATTAGGGTCTTCAAATTGTCAAAACATATATTATCTTTATTATTGCAAGACACCAACATCGCCATTGACATCATGATAATGTATGGATAACATCAAAAATAGATAAGCGAGCGAAAAATGAACAACTCAGAACACGTCTAAAACATGAAATTCCACGGTCGCTAGCACCCTCACGGCTCGTCTTGTCCCGATGATCTTGGTATCATTTGAAAGGATGCACTGTTTGTTATTCTAGCGACATCTAGATTTCCCGGTAACCGTTCAAAGAACACCGATAAATGGACCTACAATCATGCCGTTTTTGTGGTTCTGTACGGTTCCGAACGATGTTGGCGGCGGGTACTCAGTACACTAATCTTCCGATTGCAGCGCTGTTTTCCTCATTTGCATAGGTTCAGGCATGCGCACTTCGCCATTTCTTGATTTCATGTGATAAGCTCCACCCACTTTTAAACCGCGGCGAAATTGATGTGCTTTGATCGCAGCGAAACCGATATGTCTCTACGTCGGCGTGACGTCATAATAAAGTACGCCACCAAAAGGGTCTAAATTCGTAGCGTTGGTTGGTTGATATACGTGATTGTGACGTCACGCCTACTTCACGTATGTCATTTTAGCAGCCTTTTGAAAGTGGGTGGAGCTTATACCATTAAATCAGATAGTGGTGCCTCAATCGGTAGATTGTTGAACTGTGTCGGCGAAACAACATGGTTCGCAGTGTCTAAGACACCGGAACGGGCCCGGTTGTAGGTTCGTTTTCAGTTAATTTTAGGAATGATTATCAGGAAACCATTTATATGTTTGAATAGCAGAACGCTTAAACTTTCAAACGACATCAATATTGCTGGGATCCGACGAACCGTAATGGTACTAGCAATCGTTAAAAAGGCGTTTTTAGAACGTGTTTGACAGTTGTTCATTTTTCGCTCGCTTGTCTATTTTTGATAACGTCTTATAACATAACGCTGTATACAGTGATCATATGTACAAAAACGTGTATTTTGAACTAAAATAACCTTGAATGTTACCTCTACATGGAATCGACAAAATAACACCGGAAATGAATTCCCCATACTCGAAACCCCCCAAAAATGTCTCATTTATGGTTCTACTACTTTTGGTTCTCAAGTTATTGTACATCCAATATGGCTGCCACACCGGAAACCCAGTTTGGCTCCCGCGAAAAAAATGAAAGGTCATCTAACGCTGATCCAAAAATTATGCTTGTGGAACAATGTGAACAACTGAGGTCTTTTTTGAGGATAAGCCCCCTGAAAGAAAAGTATAATAAAAGTTCTTATATAGTGCACTATCCAATTTCTACTCCCTGGCAGACCTGTTCAATCGAAAGCCATCTTGACTTCTATGGGAATAATTCAGCCTCGCTGCAATTAATGCGCGAAAACTATTCGTACACAAATGTACACCAATGTCTACAGCCAGGTACTCATTTGTACAACTGAGTGAACTGGGGCAACATACAGTGAATGAACTTGCCCAAGGTTCGAAACGACTGCACAGGATTAGAACCCGGGTTCTCTCGATTGAGAGTCCGATGCTCTAGCCTCAGCAGTTTTGAGTGGATCGCCATGAGTCTCCAGTGACCATCGGAACTTTCCTTTATAGTCTCGCTTGATTGACAAGTGATTTATGGAAAATTTTGATAGAAATTGAAACTCCTTGGCGTGTGATATGATGTCACATGAAATTTCAAATTCACGCGATATTTTGCCTAAATGGTTCGTCTCGCAAGCATCTGGTATGGGCAAGTCATAAATATCCTGTTTGATGCCGTCAAAAAATCGTCATAAGTGCACTGGGCGAAAATCAGTGCCGTTTTCCCGTCACTCCATAATTATCGAAACCTTCAATGTGCCCTTTTAAGACACACACATTCCTTTAATCAACAAGTCAAATGCATCAGTATAATATCCGACATAGTCGAAATAATCTTCCCGACCCCGTCCACCATCTTTGTTTTCGATTTTAAACGGTTCTGCGCCGATAAAAAATTAATGGTGCTGATTTGGCGATTCCTCCGTGTTCGGCAAGACATTTTAATTTAAACAATTGTGTTCTCATCGATCATTTATTTGTGTTATGTATATGTTTTCATCATTATTTATTGTATCATTTATATAAGTTAACAGCTCGAAGGACCTGAGTTTGGGTCACCACCTAAAAGGCTTAAGAACCGCTGTTCTGGCTACTGCGACATGCGCTCCACCAAAAATAAAGGTAACATTAGTGGGAGAGCATGTCATATGCGATAGAGCAACCGATCTTGTTCTATTCGCTATCCTTGATGTTGTTCTTGTTGTTCTTCTTCTTTTTTTGCGTAAGTGATGTAAGCATTTTGTTAATCCAAATATTACGCGCCTTGTATAAGTGTCTTTTTAAATATATATCGTGATATAAACCAAATGTGAAACTAGTCTAAAACAGTTCCTCTTATAATTGAGATTGCAGTCTCTTTGCCCAGACGCCAATTTTTCATTGAATTTGTCACGAGCGATTGCAGTTGATGCATTATATGGCATTATATTCCAAGAGAAAATGAAACATTGTAGCACTGAATTGTTCGCATTGGGAGCAACAGGCCGTGTGAAATAATAGGGCGGTCGGTGTTTGGACAACGGGTAGTTTGTACTAGGACAACGGGTAGTGTGGTAAGGCAACAGATCGCTTATGTAGCAACAACGGCTAATGCGCGGTTGGGCAATTGGTCATTTAATTGTTCTCGAATCCAGCGTTTCTTAACCTTTTTTGTCTGCGACCACAATTCTGGTCGCTGGATTTGCTTGACGACCCATGCATTCAAACAGTTAACTTGTGATAAATAATACAATACCCAAAGGTAACATAAATTATAATAATAATAAGGTAACGTCTATTGCGCCTAAATCCTTGGAAACCAAGCTCAGAGGCGCATCAAAACAAAAGGATTGGTCAATCTCAAAATCCATAAGCAGTATTCCAGTTGTCAACAGATGGGTCAAGGAGCTAGGGAGCTATGGTGGATAAGTAAGGTTGTAAAGTGAAGTTTTTAAATGACGACGGAATTTTGTAATATTTTCAACTGATCTAACACTAAGAGGGAGCATATTCCAAAGAGTTGGTGCAGCAACATAAAAAGCCCTAGTTCCAATGTTAATGTTGACTATAGGAACAAAAAGTAGGTCAGAACTAGATGATCGAAGCGGGATAGGTTTTCTTACAGGAGTAAGCAATGAATGCAAATAAGATGGTTGCTTACTGGACAGTGCCTGGTATGTAATGGTACATATTTTAAATAATAAATAAATAGGCATTACATAATAAATGAAAATTTGCATATTTATTAAACTAGCTTTCCTAACACGGAGAAATCACAATCATCAAAGCCGTTCACTGAATTATCGACGAAAAGAGGACACGTTGCAAATCGAAAGCAAATATGGCGGACGAGATCGGGACGATCATACAATTTCGACAATATTAAGCTAATTTAATCGTCATACTGGTGATAACAAGAAGCAGCCAATCAGTATATAACATAATATCAGTGGGCGCGTTGATTAAAAGGATATGTGTATGTTACAGTGTATTTTGAACGATTCCGTATGGACTGAATTGAAAATGGCACGGACTTTCATCTCGTGCGCGCGTGACGCATTTCGGCGGCGTCGAACAGGGTTGTGACTTGCCCTCACGAGTATCACATGTCTTTTCAAATTCGTGCAACATTTGGCACACATTATTCGTCTCGCAAGCATCTGCTACGGGCAAACGAAACAATAAAGCAATTAACAAAGACAAGTCTGATACTGGACTGGAGAGAGTGAAGATATTTGGTGACCCACCCAAAATGGCTTGGCGACTCAATTGTGGATCGCGACCCAGGGATTAACCACTGCACCTAGTAGAGGGAGTAGAGGATGTTGTCTTGTGTATTGAGGCAACAGTTGGAGTGCACATATTTCTTCATCCTCGTAATTCGTGTTGTTCTGCGAGGTTAGTACTGCGTGTTTGCCTGGCGTGCTTCTGTGTATATATGTAATACGTCACTGTCGTTATTGCGTTAGCGTTAAGTGGCATTAATCATGCGCGTTAATTGACACATCACTCAATGTCATAGTATACGACCAGCATCAACAACAGCAGCGGTAACAGCAGGAGAGAGAGAGGGGGAGGGAGAGAGAGAGGGGGGGGGGGGGAGAGAGAGAGAGAGAGAGAGAGTGAGAGAGAGAGAGAGAGAGAGAGAGAGAGAGAGAGAGAGAGAGAGAGAGAGAGAGAGAGAGAAGAGTAGAGAGAGAGAGAGAGAGAGAGAGAGAGAGAGAGAGAGAGAGAGAGAGAGAGAGAGAGAGAGAGAGAGAGAGAGAGAGAGAGAGAGAGAGAGAGAGAGAGAGAGAGAGAGAGAGAGAGAGAGAGAGAGAGAGAGAGAGAGAGAGAGAGAGAGAGAGAGAGAGAGAGAGAGAGAGAGAGAGAGAGAGAGAGAGAGAGAGAGAGAGAGAGAGAGAGAGAGAGAGAGAGAGAGAGAGAGAGAGAGAGAGAGAGACAGAGAGAGAGAGAGAGAGAGAGAGAGGGCGAGAGAGCGTGAGAGAGAGACGCGCGTGAGAGCAAACAAAAACAGCACAGCGTGTTTGCCAACATGACCCTGTGTCCGAGTTCACAGTCTATATACCTTTACGCGGTTTCCGTAGTCTACGAAGTGGCCTTCTGACATGTAGATCGCCCACGGCAGTTGAAGGCAAACTGGCACGAACCATAGTACGCCGATGATCGCCAGGGCGCGCTGTGGTGTCACCACTGACAAGTGAGCGTAGCATATGGCAAGATACCTGGAGCAACAGCAAATCACGTTTGTAGTCACAAGTGTCACAAATTTAATCCCGTTGTCAGAACATTGCCTACTTTTTAGTGCGACTGTTATAATGTTATAATTTACAATGCGCAATAAGGTTAATTCAATATATATATATATATTAAAAAAGTATATATATATATATATATATATATACAGAGTATATAATATATATATATATATACACCTGTATATATATATAATATATGTGTGTGTATATATATATATATATATATATATATATATATATATAGCCTATATCGTTGTGTTAATGTGTATGCGTTAATAATCCATGTTCATGTATAGAATATTATCCTCATACAGTCATGTCTCGTGAATCCGCACACTTTGGTTCCCAATGTTTTGGCCGGATAAATGAAACGTGCGGATTAGTGAAACACCTTATTATCACTCATTAATAAACAATGTACATCACTGAGGAAAGACTAAAACAGTGTTTTACAAGTAATCCTTTCTTTTAATAAGGGAAACATTTTCCTTGAATACAAGCCACATGTTATGTAGAGTGTACATGTTATATACTGTATTGTTATTGACACACAACAACAATGTTAACCAGTGCCATACATCTGGGTAATGTGTGACTGTCTTTGAATGCGTTTCCTGATATCCCAAGCGCTGTCCAGGTCGATATCACAGCCGTGCTGCTGCTCATGGTATCGAATTAAAAAGTCAAAGCAGCCGGTTGCCTGCTTGGCGGAGACCGGTTCGGGCTTTTGCTCTGTGTCTGTGTCGGTGGGTTCTGCAATAAACGTCGACATGGCGCCAGCAGTTAGCGATGGTAGACTGGCTGACGTCGTTCCAGGCTTGCTTTGTTCCAAATAGTGGCGGCTGAGATAGCGGCGGTAGTGGGCTTTGAAGCTACGGATATGATACCGCCGTCCACTTCAACTGTAAATCTGTTTCATTTAAATTCAAACATCAACACTGCCGATTGCCCAATCGGCTTCATACTGACGACTGAAGCCAGTGAGCCAACTTTGCTGCTTGTTACAACACTGACCGCATGAGTGGACCGCGTGATTTACTCACGGGGTCAGTGCTTCGTTCTTTTCTAAGAGATCAATAGCGACCGGTTATCTGAAGCACAATAGAACAAGAGCGTCCGCTTTTAAGTATCTTGGTACTGTTGTTGATGACAATCTTACTTTCTCTGACAACGTAGTCTACGTATATAAAAAGGCACATCAACGTATGTTTTTGTTCCGGAAACTAAGGAGCTTTAATGTCAGCTCAGAGGTTCTGCAGATGGTGTACAGGTCATTGATTGAAAGTGTGTTCTCTTTTCACATAGTGTCATGGTATGGACTTTAACTGCCAAGAACAAAGCAAAGCTGACTCAGGTAGTCAACCGGGCGGGCAAAATTGTTGGCATGAATCAAATGCAACTATCTGATATTTATATGCAGGTTTTAAGAAGGAAAGCTGTCCAGATTCACCATGGTACAGCTCAGAATGCCCATTGCACACAAAAACTCTTACAAGAAATCTTGTGTTCCTTCAGCCATAAACCTACTGAATGCTAAGCCTGAACTTGCGGTTGCATACCATGTCAATGCATAATGTGCAATTGTGTGTATATGCGTATATGCATAGGGAGATTGAAACTTATTGTACTCTACTTCCAAAGATATATAATGTGTATATAATGTTTATATGTGTATATGTCCTAACACAGTGTGAGCCCAAAGGAAAATTTCCGTACTATGTAAACCATTCTTTGGACAATAAAGGTTTTTCAATTTTCAATTCAATACAGTGTTAAACGACCGGTCGGTTCCCCAAAAGAGCGTGCGGAACCGGAATCGTGAATAAACGAATTAACGGAGCAATTAACATGGTATCAAGATGATTCCCACACAAAAACGTGCGGATCGTGAAACAACCGAAGACTGGATAAACGAGACAAGACTGTATATCGTTTCGTATTAGTAATCTATGTTTATTACATGAACATTTGGCAACCCGTGTAACAACTGCCTTTCTAAAAGTACATAACAGTGTAACCGATACTCGACGTATATATTAAATCATGACGAGGGCAAACTATTGAGGATGTTGAGACGTCGTTTTACAGCAGCACTGGAAGAACAGTGTTGAGGGCGATAAAAGGAAAAGAGGAGAGAAGTCGAGGAGTCGTATCGCGGCCAGCCTCCCCCCAGACACACAGGGTAAGAAGAGGAGAACAACATTTCAATTTGTCCCCAACACAAATATGGAATATATTTCTCCGAATTTGGTTCTTTTTCGTTTTTTAAATAGTCCTACGCTGTAATCTTTTACTTTGTTAGCATATTTGACTTGTTTTAATGAACTTGGAAAGCACCTTTGAGCAGTTTAAGCTGAGAAGGGCGCAATATCATAATTGGCTGATTGACTCATTTCGCAGTATCTGGGTAGAATAGGCACGACCAATATATTCGAAGGACATCGTTCATAAGCATGTCTAGACATAGTGTAAATGTTACATTTATCAATATAAATTCTAGTCAAACCAGCTTACGCTGTCACCACCATATGTTGCAGTCGTCGGCCAGATATGACGTGTTACCTGATATCTATAATCGCACTATGGAAAGAACTTTGTTCAGGTACAAATGTGACAGAATTCAGAAACTTCAAACGAAATAGTGTAAGCAAACATAATGTTCACACTGAACCACTGCTTAAAAGTCTTAAATTATTAAGAATAGAACACATATTAATCGCAAGAACTAAAATTGTATTATAAATTCGTGCATAGCAAACTTCCTGTTTACCTTCAAAATTCTCCGTTTCATCAGAACAACAGCATTCACAATTTCAACACACGTGGACAATACAATATACATACAATCAGGGTACAACACGAATTTGCGAAACAAACTCTCAGATACACATTGTCGCATACTATCAATAATACACCTGGTTTAATAACAAGTGAAATATACACTCACAGCTTACACGGGTTTGCAATGTATGTTAAACATCATTATTTGCAGACTTATTTACCTGTATATTCATTACAAAATTGTTACACTTGCTATTATGAGTGAACAACAAATATGAATACGCTTTCATGTGTACCTCTTTGAATGAATAGCCAATCGTCCATAATCATGTATAATGTCATATTTTAAGCCTTGTCTGACTTACTCTGTTAACCGATTTATGCTACAATATTTGTATACACCATGATTTGTCATCAATATAACTAGTGGCTCCAATGATAGAGGCGTTTTTAGCCTTCGTGTAATTACTGCATTTATGTTTTTACATACTCACTTATTGATTTGTAGGTATGTAGGTCTTACTAAAGAACTTCTGTCTGTAACAACCGATGTTGTCAGAGCTAGTGCCGAATTTGATTACCATTGGTTGCTTCCATTTATATCAGAACACAGTGTACGTGCAGTTTTCTTTTCGTGTCAATCTGTATTTTTGACACAACATTTGTTCCAATTCGTAGCATACGGTAAAACGATGTCCGTGGTTAATTCGCCTATAGCATCCTGGATCCAAGCTAGTGTCGCCGTCTAAGTTATGAGATATAGCCTAACTAAGCCAAACATCAAACGAAATCCGCCGAGTTTCTTCGGAAACCTGCTTAGAGGGCGGTCGACTGCTGATCGTGGAATTCTAACCATAACTACCCCCAGCTATGACTAGCCATATCCCCAACCATCGATGATGCCACCCATCACTAATTATACATTTCTATAATAATAAATGTAACTCTAATTAATAATGACTTTAACTAATTATGTATTTTTCTATTAATAACCTTACCTCTAATTGATAATGAATTTACACACTAACCATTTATCGCCGTATGATTGGTTTCAACCTTTCAACATTCGATCCTTGTTTTAGCTATCAGATTAATTCCGATGAAGATTTTGCAAAACTATTTATCAGGCTAAGAAATATACGAATTAAATTAAAGGAAATCCACTAGGTTTCGCCTGAAATCTGCCTAGCAGTGTTTTTTTTGTAAATTTGAGAGCATTGTCCTTGTAACAATTCGGGAATGAAGTTGTATTAGTAGATCACCCACTGTGTCGCATGCAACTGGGAGAGATCTTTGTACCGCATTTGACTGCTTGATGAGGCAACTGGAATAAAAATTAAAGTCCAGGTTTGTTCGATCGGACCCATCTGTCAAGACCTACCTCTCTACGGCGACCGCGGCCAGGGTGTTGACAGAGGCGCTGACAGCGACAGCTTGGAGATATGGAATCGCCTTGCACAGGAAACTGCCAAACCACCATTCTGCAGAAACAAACGTTCACCCTGTCAGTGTTGCCTGGAAATAGCGTGATGCTAACCGGCTGTTGGTGGTTTGTGACATGAATGTAAGGCGAGGTGAGTGAAAGAGAGAGTGGGGGTGATAGAGACTGGGGAGGGGAAGGGAGTGAGGGAGGGAGGAAGGAAGGGAATGAGGGAGGGAGAGAGGGAATGGGGGAGGGAGAGAGGGAGAGAGGGAGAGAGGGAGGGAGGGAGGGAGGGAGGGAGGGAGGGAGGGAGGGAGGGAGGGAGGAAGGAAGGGAGTGAGGGAGGAAGAGAGGGAGGGAGGAAGAGAGGAAGGATGGGAGTGAGGGAGGGAGGGAGGGAGGGAGGGAGGAAGGGAGGGAGGGAGGGAGGGAGGGAGGGAGGGAGGGAGGGAGGGAGGGAGGGAGGGAGGGAGGGAGGGAGGGAGGGAGGGAGGGAGGGAGGGAGGGAGGGAGGGAGGGAGGGAGGGAGGGAGGGAGGGAGGGAGGGAGGGATGAAAGAAGGGATTAAGGGAGGGAGAGAGGGAGGAATGGAGGGAGGAAGAGAGGAAGGGAGTGAGGAATGAGGGAGGGAGTAAGGAAGGGAGTGAGTGAGTGAGGGAGGGAGGGCGGGGGAGGGAGAGGGTGGGAGGGAGAGAGACAGAAAGATATATACATGTATTCGTACACTCAGTGACATATGTGTAGATGGCACCAATACCTTTATAATGACATCGAACAAAAAGTAACCACCTCAAAACTCTATGCGTTTTTCTGGCGATCGCGAATTTGTGAGTCCACCCCTAGGTGACTTCTCAGTATTCCGGTTGCGGGAACAAATAAGTACACTGAGGCGATTTTAGTAGTTCTTTAGAACCCTACACAAATACTGATGTTATCACAAGAATAGGCGTAACAAGGCCCATGCGAATCTTCGAGAGACGTTCTTGGCAACTCGGATGTGTAATTTCAAAGCTAACTCAATATCAGCATTCTGGAGGTACCGCGAGAACTGTCGCCGTGACGCTCTCAGTGGATATATCAATTCTACACGCCACGTAAATATGTCAAATAACGACATTCCATAAAGCATGTTTGTGTAGGAACATCTTCTTGATTGCTCTATAGAAGCTGTTGCGTATTGAGATCATACGGACAATCAAGGTAGCGGTCAGTTTCTGCCTCGCGAGACAATGCTAGTTTTAGCTGCGTCGTGCGAAGAATCCACGATGCAGCGAATGCCAGAGAAGTAACGAAATTGTTCTTGGTTTGCCCTTGTGAATCGACGTTTGGTGATGTACAGCCAATGCACTTATCTTGAATAAATCTGCTGTGGTCTGGAGGACATGCATGGTTGGTACATCTACAGCGATGTAGCCGGGATGACGGCGTGTGTACCACACATACCGTACTTATTGTCTGTATCCCTGACCTCACTGTCCCCAAAGGCTGCGGTTTTTAGTTGCCCTTGGCTGGCCTGCGACATGAGATGGTAAAGGGTGCCAAACCTCCAGTGGTCCTTGTACCCTGCATATAATATGGCAGCAAACTGCTTCAAGATCTCTCATCTCATCAGCTGGCGACCTGTTTGTTAACTTATGGAGGTTAGGATGAGAGTCTTTTTAGGAGAAGTGTTGGAGAGATGGCCTACGCACTCGACTTGTCGTTTCACGGAAGTTGGCCAGTTACGGAAGCTGAATGCAAGAGGTGACAAAAACAACTACCCGCCACCCCACTTGACGCATCACTAAACCATGCACTGCTATCAGCACAAAAACAACGTCAGTAATCCGCCGATCTTGGCATTAACACCGCCTGTCAAACAGATTGAATGAATAATGAGTGTACTTTAGCGTTGGTTGTAGACCCATTCGTTGTACGTTGTCAGAATATTGATCAGAGATGCTGCAATTAATTCTGGTGTAAAGGTGTCACAGGAATGATGAATTACCGTTTGAACTCTATTACTATATTAATAATATAGTCTGGCTGACCCTTGTCGCGGGTCACACGTTTATTATTCCGCTGGTCGGTCGTGGAGAAATTTTTCAAAAACATAATTTATCAAATAACATATCACATGCCAAAGTTACATATATGGTAGCAAGTATGGTCACATAAATAAATGTTGCTCAAGTTGTACATACACTTTCTTAAGCACAGCTAAAAATGGTAGTTTAACTGAGAATGCCGTTTCAAAGACACACACGGGCTGTATAGTGGTAGGTCGCAATTGAAATGTATCAGACCGTTAATTAACTTTTCAAGAACACCTTTTAAGAATCGAACGCTTCCCTTCATTACTTATATATATAGACGACATAGTTTTTCAGTTTTAGAATCCACAAATCATACAATGTAATATAGCATCATTATGCGTCTGAATCCATAATTTCACAGAAAACATATCGTAACCAGCAGATGATAAATTTTGTTCTAGTGTCAATGCAGAACATGTTTTCTTGCATTTGTGTCGCGGTACTTGGCAAATGTAATTGCTTTCTACAATGTCTTTAAAGACAAAACATTTTCTAATTAAGTAGGAGAAATATAATTTATAGGGAAAACATCTATTCGTGTAGTTTTATTGGCTTTCACGTTACGTCAAAGTAACAGTTTTCTAAAATACTAGCTTGAGACTGGTTTGTTGACTGCCTTCTTGCAGTGACCAGCAAATTGTTGGATTGTTGTTCAATCTGTGGGAATAAACTAGTTGTTATTATTTACATGGACTTGCCACATTTTGTATGAATTATTTTGACAATCCGTCAGTTCATGGTTCGTATATAAATGCCATGTGGAATTATTGTTGTTGCCTTGAATGGACATTTAATTAGCGACTAGAGCCACCACTATTCGTCTACACTGGTGAATTGATCAACACTCAATTCTCTTATTTAGAAGAAAGACCCTATAGGTACGCCATGCATATCAAAACACTTAAGTGAATAACTCTAAACAAATATAGTTGTGTTTTCTGAAAGACATCGCCATTTGATAGATCAGAGTTCAATGGTCCAAGGTGGCGGATGAAGATAGAAGTGAGTGAACATCGGCGCCTCGGAGGAGATGCGCTTACAATATTACAACGTTAGCGCATTAATACACAGACGGCAAATGAATTCTGAACATGAACAGCAGCCGAATGACTGCGGGTTTGAACCAATTCCCTCTGTGTTGATGAGTCAACAACTTCGTCGCTTCATTGCAGTTCATAAGTTTCACCTCTTGTGTCTACTTGACCAGTCTTATATTCTCGCCGTATCACGTCTGAGTTTAATCGCCCGCGGTAGCGTTAGGCTTAAACGTCAACTCGTAGTTCGAATGGACGGGCAGCGATTTCCCAGCGGTAGATGGTAGCGGATATTCGCGAATGCTGCGCTGATGGATTGGTCTCCAGACGAAACTTGACATCAGCGGACAATTCCCGTCCGGTTTCCTCTGTTCAGTTGGACTGAGATAACAATCACTAGTATACATACCACATAATCAGCACATTTCCAATTCCGTCGTCTTCGCTTGACAACGGCATTGGTGCGACTAGATTGTTAAACTAGACGTCTTTGTTATAAATGATAACTCGGCGGTTTGGACATTGCATATATCTAAAAATGTTGCGGTGAACATATTGTTCAAATGAAGAGTTGTGTACAATTCTTAACATGGTTTATGGTCAATTCTTAACACATATACCATTTATGGTCAATTCTTAACACATATACCATTATTATGCGTGAAACATATGTAGACATGGAAGCCACTGGTTTGTTGAGAGCCCATACTGGTGTATGTGTGTGTACCCTCCGTTATGTCGTGTATATGGTAGGTCTGTTTCGGAACATAGGCCTACTCGTGCTTCTAGTAAAGCCTTAAGGGCTGATAATGAATGGTAATTACGTTGATCTGTATGTAAATGTGCAGAATTAAAATTATTATTGAATTTGCGCTTTTAAATTATATAACTGTTAAGGTACTAACTTAAGTGTTAATCTTTAATCTTATAAAACGCTGAATATGTAGAGTGTACGAAGTAGTTATTTATATACTTTTGTTTTGTTTTAACTTAAAGAAAATACTATTAGTGATGGACTTTATACAAATGTGGTACATATGTATTATATTGGCCTTGTCTCATTCAGTTTTTGAATGATTTCTTCTGATACGGTTTTCACACGTTTAAGATATAGTCTCTGTAACATAGCCATGGCATCATAACGAGGTACGTTTGCTTTGAGCTCCTTCTAGCTATGTCTGGTTGGTTGTGGTCATATATATGAGAACATATTAATTAACACGTAGGCCTAACGATGACATTAATTAGTAAATGCCATATATGGGAGAGTAAATTGTTTCTTCTAAGTGACACATTAAAGGCATACACTACAAAATAGCATTTTATACTGTAACCAAACAAATGGGTCATTAAGTAAACGACATCTATTTATAACTGGAATACGCATCTCATGATACAATTTTTACTAGCATTTATGACCAAACACATATCTCGGCAACATATTCCTTATACAAAATGTACACAATTGGTTATTTGTCATATATAAATATACCGTTATTTGTTAGTGAGATGTTCCTGTCGAACCATACGAGACCTTGTCTCACTAGCCGTCTGGGAGGCGTCACATTGGTTAATGTCCATGTCCAATTATATGACACTTCTACAATGATATTCCGTGTTATAAATCCTTAACCTCACATTTACGACACGGGTGGATCTGTTTTGCAGGTAGAAATATAATTGTATATACTTGCTAAGAGCTCAACGATTAGTATTGATTGCTCTCTGGGCTCCGAGGTAAATCTGTGTGATATTCGACGAAATTCGCTTTAATGAAACACTTCGAACTGGCGAGTGAACTCTGACGAGCTAAATTCCGATTCCTGCGAGCTAAATGCGTGACAAACGATGTCCGATCTATCGTAGGGTAAGGAGCGTTTGCCTCTCAGTGCCGCTAAGATTAATTTATGAATGAACGTTAAAGTCGGCAATAAGAAAGCTTTATGAGATGCTATATGCAGAGTGGAATGTGACAGTGCGTCTCGGTATTTAATTAACGACGTAGCCAATCGTTAAAAAATCAACCGTTGCTTATGCTGTGCTTGGCACCTGCCGCCATCACTGCTGCTTGCGCCGCCATTATGGCGGTATCCTCACGCGGCAACCCGAGATAGTTAGTGACGAGGACAACCACGGTCGGGTCACGGTGGCTCGGTAAATGTCATAAAGCAAGCCGGAAAACATCAATCCAGGTAAATGCCAAACAAGTGTTTGCACAATAACTTGTCGTATTTCAATTAATCGTAGCCATTGTCTCATTCTGGAGTTGAATGCAGTGATATTTACCAGATTAATAAATAAAAAAACATTCACTATGACGAAAACAATGGCGAAAAAACGAGCAAAGTGACGTGAAAAAGGTGGTCGATATGTTTCCTGTTCCTGTTTGTGCGTATATATTTGCATACACGCTTCCACGCATGCATATTGTCACTGCTTGTCTGAAATGTGGTTACGAACATCTGCTGTTTATGGTCAATCTTCAACATTAACTGTAGACATTACGTTTTCGTGCATAATTTAAACAGGCACAAGCATACGCGCGCGGCACACGCTCTCTCTCTCTCTCTCCTCTCTCTCTCTCTCTCTCTCTCTCTCTCTCTCTCTCCTCTCTCTCTCTCTCTCTCTCTCTCTCTCTTCTCTCTCTCTCTCTCTCCTCTTCTCCTCTCTCTCTCTCTCTCTCTCTCTCTCTCTCTCTCTCCTCTCTCTCTCTCTCTCTCTCTCTCTCTCT